>CM019827.1:81935752-82288557 GCA_009763385.1 Coix lacryma-jobi var. lacryma-jobi
GGTGTAGATCTTCCCGTCTCGTCTGAGTTGCCGGACTTCGCTGTTTCTCAAGGCAAGCCCCGGTGCATTTAAACCAATCCCTTGGATTTCGCAATTACACTTTTCTTTATAACCTGATGCATTAGCTGTTATCAAATAAATGTTTTAAACCTGTTGATGCATGTTTTACCTTGTTGTTATACCAAACCCTGATACCTGTTTTACACAAACAGTAGAAATGCTTAGACTTGCTTTCTCGCACTTCCCGACAATGTGGTTATATTTTTGATGTTGGTATAATCTCTATGGTAGCTTACATCAAGAGAGGAGTCTTGATGTAACGCTATTCTACATAGGACCTTACCGTTGTTGGCCTGCTAGATTGAGACTTTTGAGTACAGCCCACATACAATGGTAAGCCTGGTCTATAGCTATTCCAATACTGAGAACGGATAACCGCGTACTGGGAGTGGAGAGATGGCGGGAGTAGCGTGTACCCTCGGGGCTATGAGATAGTCGGGTTCGAGGTGTACTGTACTCTCGGGTGACGCTGGACCCGTTCTTGTATAGGAGGATCTATAGTAAGGGTTGATATATGCAAGATTAAGTTCTACATATATCGTGTGGTACTGAATCCCCAGCTGGGTATAATCGATTCGAATCGCCGTGTTTCCTCGGATATGGAGCCTCAATCCACTGACCTGCACCGTAGTAAAGAATGAATCTGTGAGAAAAGGATTTTGATCAGAGATATGTTTTAAATGTTTGAAAAATCCTTAGGAAATCTTGAATATGAATCTTGAATAAAATTTTGGATATAGGAGTTACTCTAGTAAGCTTTTATGCAAAAGAAAAAGCTTGTTCTTGCTAAAGCCTTACCTTGAATCCCTTTAGCCAGCATACCTGAGTCTTCTCTCTTTTCTAGTCGGTTAAGTCTTGTTGAGTACTTTTGTACTCAGGGTTTGTTAACCCTTGTTGCAGGTGAGCCAGTGACCATCCCTTTGATGGCCAGTGTTTCTTACTCTCGTGGAGGAGAGTGATGATGATGTTGATGAGTAACCTTGGGCAAGTGTTTCAGTGATGGTTTATGTATAATATAAAGTTCCGAACTTTTATGTAATATTAAGTAACTATGGTTTGTAAACTAAACACTTAAGTTTTAATCTATATTGTATAATCTTTCCGCTTTACTCTGATATTTCTCGTATCTATAAAATGTTGTAATACTGTGATGCTGGACAAAGGAATATCCTGGAAGAAAGATAAACGTGGATGATTCGGGTTTCCCGAGGACACCCGACAGATCCCTTAAGTCATTTGGAACTCATGCATGCCGATCAAAGGTCTTTGAGACAATGATGGGTGCATGTGGGCCACTTAACTTAGGCGGTTCTGCCACAGACTGGTATCAGAGCTTATTCCTTTAGAAAGTATAACAGTATTCATTTTTGAAAACTTCAAAAGTTTTGAGTCAAACTAAATTTTGAAGTAATTTGAGTCCAAGTTGCTTCTAGACTTTTCTTATGCTTCTGACTTGTCTAATTCTTTCTTTAGACCTAATTTTTAATTCAAAGGAAATATTCTTAGCATAGCTAAGGTGATATGTATAATCTAAGGAACAATGTTTATTATATTGCCCTATTTATAAAAGGAAAATTTATCCACTTATATGTTGAGTGGCTAGTTTATGTGATTAATTGTTTGTTTAATGTTTTGTTCGTAAGTTCGTTCATGCATCATGATTATTAACCTGTAATTAACTTTCCCTCTTAAAGGTTTATCTAAGTAAGAGTAGAGTTAGTATGTTGTTTAATTTTAAAAACTCTGTTTCTTAATCCTGGAACTTATATAGTTCTAAAATTCAAAATATATTTTAGCTGATGGCCCGTAACAAGCAGACTGCACGCAAGTGTACCGGACCACGTGGTGTTCCTCGGCATGTTCTTGCCCCAAGAGAAGATGAAAGTGTAGGAAGTAACCAACCCGAGGTTACTTATGAAGAAGGTGAAAGTAGCAACAGCGCTACATCACAACTTCAGGCGGAAGTAGTAGACCGCTTATACATGGAGTTGGCAAGAGCAAATGGTGAGAGGATGAGAGGTTCTAGAGAGAGAGAAGAGCTAAATGAACAGTTGCAGTATCATCACGAGCAGCACCAGGAGTATGAGTGTAAGTGGAGGAAGGCTGTCGAGCAGAGGAATCGGGCACGAGCCCGAGTTGATGTCATGAGAGATAATCAAAACCTTATGGAAGCACATCATGTTGAGTTACACAGGCACGTGGAGAGGAAGTTAACAGCACGCTTACAGCCCGAACCTGCTACGCCACCAACTACTGAGAATGAAGTAGAAGAAGAAGAAGAGGAAGAAGAAGATGAGGAAGTAGAGCCTGTGGAGTATGAGCTTGTCTCTGAAGGAGAGTAATAAAACCAGAAACATGAGATGTATCATAGCGTGATCTTTCTGACTTTGTAATTAGTTAGTCAGAAAACCTTTTCTGATATGATCAGCTATGTAAAATAGTGTTTTCAGTAGTCCTGCCCTAGAGCGGACTTGTATGATAAATAAGTTGAAACATGTTATGCATGGTATGGTGTATAATGGTTATATATGACTGTTATCTAAGGTATGGTTTGTTTTAAACAGATGCCTGTTAACACTCGTGGAGCTAGTTCTTCTCGTGGTGGGGATGATATCCCTAACGCACCACCAGTTCCACCTACCTTGGCTGAAGCGATTGCAGCATTAGTCAATACAACAACTCTGTTAGTTCAGAACCAGAATGCTGGTCAATATGGTCGTGGTCGTAACCACAGAGAGGAGGCCACATATGTTGATTTCACAGATACTCGTCCTCCAGTGTTCACCAAAGCTGACGAGCCTCTTGAAGCTGATGACTGGCTACGTACCATGGAACAAAAGTTCAGTCTTATCAACTGCACTGAGGTTCAGAAACCCGCTTTTGCAGCACAGCAACTTCGAGGAGCCGCAGGTGTGTGGTGGGCAAATCTTTTAGCTGTACAACCAGCCGGACACCGAATCACTTGGGTTGAATTCAAGGAAGCTTTCAGAGCTCATTATATTCCAGATGGGGTTATGAACATGAAGCTTGAAGAGTTCTTAGCTCTACGTCAGGGAGATGAACCAGTTATGCAGTATATTGGGAAGTTCAATCATCTATCGCAGTATGCTATTGATCAGGTCAACACTGATGCCAAGAAGAAGGCATGTTTCATGAGAGGGTTGAATACAAAGCTGCAATCTATGATGACAACTTGTGGTAATCTGTCTTATCATGAAGTTGTGAATGTTGCTATATCCAGTGAAGATAAGAACCGCAAGCATAAAGAGGCCAAAAAGAAGAAGGGAATTGTGTCAGGATCTGGATCATCTGGCGGCAACAAGAAGCGTCAGAGACTTGTGTATCATCCAGCTCAGCAGTTCCGTCCCTCTTATCGTCCACAGTATCGTCCGCCTCAGCAGCAGAATTTTCAGAGGACCTTTGCAAGACCTGCTATGCCTTTCAATGTTCAACGGCAGCCGAATGTTGTTGTCAATCGTCCACCAGTGCCACAAGCTACCATTTATCCGTGCTTCAACTGTGGAAAGGCTGGACATTTTCTCGTGATTGTCCATATCCAAAGCAGAATGTTCCTAATGCTAATGTGCCAAGAACAGTGGGAAATCCGCAAGTGAACCAGAATAAGGGGAATGCACAGAACACTCAGAAGAGTAAGGGTACTCAAAAGACAGGCAAGGTTTATCATACTCAAATTGAAGCATTCCTGAAGGAGAACCTGTCATGCTTGGTATGTTCCCTGTTGCTCAACATTCAGCAGTTATACTTTTTGATTCTGGTGCATCACATACTTTATGAATAAAGCATTTGCGGAAAAGCATAACATACCTATTGGTGAAACCAAAGCTGAGTTCTTTATACAGTCACCAGGGGGTCGACTGTGTACTAAGGAAATGGTACATCAGGTACCTATAGATCTGGGTGGATATATATTTCCAACCTCTATGATAGTTTTAAAAGATCCAAGTATAGATGTGATCTTGGGTATGAACTGGATGAGCCAGAGAGGTGCAGTAATAGACACCCTGAATAGAACAGTTAAGCTCAACTTACCTAATAGCAAATCTCAACTTCTCATCCATCTTCCTACTCTTAAGAGAGCAGTTGAGCAAGTATATGCTACTTTTGTCAAGGCAGTTAAGGACATTAAGGACATCCAGTAGTCTGTGAGTTTCCAGATGTTTTTCCGGAAGATTTACCTGGTCTGCCACCTGATCGTAATGTGGAGTTTGAAATAGAACTCAAACCAGGAACAGCACCTATATCCAGAAGAGCCTATAGAATGCCACCAAAAGAGTTAGCAGAATTGAAAACCCAGTTGCAAGAATTGCTAGATAAAGGTTTCATTCGACCTAGTTCATCACCATGGGGTTGCCCAGCAATCTTGTGTGAAGAAAAAGGAAAAACTTTGAGGTTATGTGTTGACTATCGTCCTTTGAATGAGAAGTAACAATCAAGAACAAGTATCCTTTGCCCCGCATTGATCTACTCTTTGATCAACTTGCCGGTGCAAAAGTATTCTCGAAGATAGATTTGAGATCAGGATATCATCAGATCAAGATTAAGCCACAAGATATACCTAAAACAGCATTCACTACCAGATATGGTCTGTATGAATATCTAGTCATGTCCTTTGGTCTGACTAATGCCCCAGCACATTTCATGTACTTGATGAACTCAGTGTTTATGCCAGAACTGGATAAGTTCGTGGTTGTGTTTATTGATGACATTCTCATCTATTCCAAAACCAAAGAAGAACATGCAGAACATCTCAGAATAGTGTTGACTCGTCTGAGAGAACATCAGTTATATGCTAAGTTTAGTAAGTGTGAGTTCTGGATAGATGAAGTTCAGTTTTTGGGTCATATCCTATCATCAGAAGGTGTTGCAGTGGATCCAAGCAAAGTTCAAGAAGTTCTTGACTGGAAGTCACCAATTTCAGTGCATCAAGTTCGGAGTTTCTTAGGATTAGCAGGGTATTATCGTAGATTTATCCCTGACTTCTCCAAGATCTCTAAACCAATGACAACATTATTGAAGAATGACACTAAGTTTGTGTGGTCATCTGAATGTGAAGAAGCTTTCAAACTCTGAAAAAGTTGTTGACAACTGCCCCAGTGTTAGCCCAACCAGACATTGAGAAATCCTTTGATGTTTATTGTGATGCCTCAGGCAAGGGAATTGGGTGTGTACTGATGCAAGAAGGTAGAGTTATTGCTTATGCGTCACGACAACTTAAACAGCATGAAGAGCATTATCCTACACATGACTTAGAATTGGCAGCTGTAGTTCATGCTCTGAAGATTTGGCGACATTATCTGTTGGGAAACATGTGTCACATATACACTGATCATAAGAGCTTGAAATATATTTTTACTCAGTCTGAGTTGAATATGCGACAGAGGAGATGGTTAGAATTGATAAAAGATTATGATATTGAGGTACACTATCATCCAGGCAAAGCTAATGTAGTAGCAGATGCACTCAGTCGAAAGAGTCATTGCAATTGTTTGAAAGTCAAGTCAATAGATCTTACTTTGTGTCATGAGTTTGAGAAATTAAATCTTGAGATGGTTTCACAAGGAAATCTTGCAAAAATAATAGTTCAGTCATCTATAAAAGATCAGATCGTTGCAGCTCAGAAAGAAAGCAAGGGTATAATCATCTGAAAAAGAAGATTCAGTGTGAGCAAAATTCTGATTTCACTATAGATGAATCCGGAGTAATTTGGTTCAAGAATCGGTTAGTAGTTCCGAAGGTTCCTGAGCTCAGAAAACAGATACTTGATGAAGCACATGCAACCAGATTATCAGTACATCCAGGCAGCAACAAAATGTATCAGGATCTGAAACAAAGATTCTGGTGGACTAAGATGAAACTTGAGATTGCCAGTTATGTAGCCAGATGTGACATTTGTCGAAAAGTGAAGGCAGTTCATCTTAGGTCAGCTGGAGAGTTACAACCTTTGTCGATTCCATCTGGGAAATGGGATGACATTAGCATGGATTTTATAGTGGGTTTACCAAAGACCTCAAAAGGATTTGATTCCATATGGGTTATTGTTGATCGTCTGACCAAATCAGCACATTTCATACCAGTTAAGACCGCGTATCCTGCATCTAGCTATGCCAAGATTTATGTTGACAGAATGTGAGTTTGCATGGTGTTCCAAAGACTATTGTGTCAGATAGAGGAACACAGTTTGTTAATGTTTTCTGGAGACGTTTACATCAATCCTTGGGCACTAAACTTCTACATAGCACAGCTTATCATCCGCAGACAGGGGGTCAAACTGAAAGAGTTAATCAGATTTTAGAAGACATGTTAAGATCTTGTGTGCTTATTACTCAGAGAAATGGGATGAATGTTTACCGTTAGCAGAATTCTCTTACACAACAGTTATCAAGAAAGTATTAAGATGGCACCATTTGAAGCTCTGTATGGCAGAAGGTGTAGAACACCTTTGAATTGGTCGGAACCTGGAGAGCATAGTTGTTTGGAGTTGACTTAGTCAGAGAATCTGAAGAAAAGTCAAGTTAATTCAGGATAACATGAAAGAAAGCACAATCCAGGCAAAAGAGTTATGCTGATAAGAGACGTCGGTCTCTTACTTTTAAGGTTGGAGATTTTGTTATCTAAAGTGTCACCAATGAAAGGAGTCACTCGTTTTGGAATCAAAGGAAAGTTAGCACCTCGATATATAGGTCCATATCAGATTCTTGGAAGATGTGGAAAAGTGGCATATCGTCTTGATTTGCCATCACTTTTGTCAGCAGTTCACAATGTGTTCCACGTTTCTCAGTTAAAGAAATGTCTTCAAGTGCCTGATCATGTCATTCATATGGAAGAAATTGAGTTAGAACCTGATCTGACATACACAGAGTATCCTGTCAAGGTTCTTGACCAGAAAGATCGAGTCACTCGAAGAAAGACTGTTAGGTTTTACAAGGTTCAATGGAGTCAGCATACAGAAGATGAAGCCACGTGGGAGTCAGAAGAGTTTCTCTTAGATAGTTTTCCTGAGTTTCTATCTTCTGTCTAGTTTTGTAAGTCACAGTATGATGACCTATCCCCTGCTCTATGTAATAGTTAATAATAAAAGTGCTTGACACATTTCCTTTTCCATTAGTTAGCCTTCAGGTAAATCTCGGGACGAGATTTCTTTAAGGGGGAAGGAGCTGTAACACTCCGGTGTTAAGCAAACTAAAACCTGACATGTCATCATATGCATTGGCATTTCATTTAAGTGATAACCTGGTATTGCATTCACTAAAACAAGTTTATCATGATGATGCTTGCTTAGTTAAAGAGTGTTAAGTTGATCTCTAGTTTATTATGCTTTCTTGATAGTGGTTTTTGTGTGTGTGTATAAGGGTATTAAGGTAATTTCTTATATAGTAGTGAATTTTGGATCAAACTTTGATTTTATGTCTCAAAGATGTATTTGGACCTTGATTCAAGTCATTAATGAGATATAATTCAGTTTGGTTAAAATTCATTTAAATAGTTTAAATAATCCAAAATCCTATTTTGTTCCTTTTCTATAGATTAAAATCTAAAAAGAATTTGGGTATGTTTTAAAAAGCAAAGTTGTTCTATTTCTGTCAAGGAACAACTTTGATGTGTAAAGTTTTCAGTGTTCATGCAAAATCAAAAGTAATTGTGAAAATTCTATTTTGCCCTTTTTGTCCCTTTTGCAAATCTACTCAAATTCAAAATGCATATCAAATTTGGGGGTGTTGCAAAAATAAAAGATGTTCAGTTTGAAATTCTGAGCATTTGATATTTTGGAATATTTTCAACTTCTATTCAAAATTTCAAAGTAATTTTAAATTAGAGAAGGGTAGAAAGGGAAAGGGAGAGGATATGTTTTGTCCCTGTTCATGGCGGCAGGGAGGGGGTGATCTGTTGATCACCCGAGCGCGCGCGTGGACGCCGATCTCTCCCGAAACCGCACACGACCGTGACCGTGGCGAGGTTGCGCACCTGCTGGCCAGCTCTCTCGCGTCGTGGCACCTTCTCCTGCGCTCGCCGTCGCCGTTTGCCACCGGTGCACCGACGGGCACCATCTTGATCCCAATCCAAAATTGACCGTCTCTGCTTGATCTCATCCCAATTCACCGCACCTATAAGTACCTTGTTACCTTGCGCACCTCCCGGACTTTACCTCTCCATCTCTAACACCTCAGAGAGCTCGCACTCGCCGGAATCCCTCCGCCGGTCCTGAATCGCCGCCGAGCTCGGGTCTGCAGTGGTCAGCTCAACCGAGCATCTGTTCGACCACTTTCTCTTGTGTTATGCTTCACCGTGATCCCTGTGAACTCATCGGCTCGATGGTTCCATGTCTAATGCCCAGGTCTCGCCGGAACAGCGCCATCTTCACAGAGTTCTCCGCCGATCGTCGCTGCACCGTGGTCGTCTATCTTCCGAGCTTGCTCCATCCAAACCATCCGCACCATCGTCTTCAGGGTGAGCTACTGGATCTTCCTAGCCCCTCCGTTCTACTGTTACCGGCCTGAGTTCGCCGGAACAGCTCCGCCACGGTTCGGTTCGCCGCCGTGCGTGGCCAGACCTCGCCGGGGCAGTAGTAGCGTTAGGGTTAGAGGCTCTATCGGTCGCGGGTGCCTTGCGGTGGTGATGCTCGCATCGTTAGGTCTCTACGGCCGGAGTTGGCCGGCGTAAAGAGCGCCGCCGCTCTGTGCGCCGCCGTCCGTTCGGGGCTGGTGTCGGGGACCTCGCTGTTGTGAAGATGAAAAGGTCAGGGTGTTAGTTGTAAAGTCTTAGACTCATGTGAATAGAGCGCTGGACTGCGGGTTAGTTTCCTCAAAGCCGAAGGGCTTTTTCTGCAAAGCTGCAGCGCGCGCGGGCGGGCAGGGGAGGGACAGGCTGGGGCGGGTTTTTCGCGCGTGTCGACCGCGTTGGGCGCAAGCCCAGTTTGGGTCAGAGTGATGTTTTTTTCTTTTCTTTATGTTTGAGCAGTAGCTGTTTTTTGTTATTTTTGCTACAATTTTTCTATAGCTCTTAAATTATGAAATTTGACATGGATGATCTTAATGTGTCTGTGCTAATATAAAAATTATGAAACTTGTGTTTAGAGTACTTTTGCTATGTCATTAAATCATGATTTAATTAATAAATGCAACTTTGATGATTTATGTAATTTTCTGTGTTTGTCCAAAAATCATGAAATTTGAAATGCAAGTTTATTTTGGTCATATCTACCTTTATGTTTAATTTCATCTCTGTTTGAATTAATATAATTGTTTTATAAGTAAAAGCTATTTATAGGCTTATAAAAATAAATAGAAAAGAATAATCATTTAGGTTTTTGTGATTGTGGATTTGTTTGACAACCAATGGGAACCTAGCATGAAATGCTCCCTGGTTAAGGTTTTCTATGTGTTAATTATCCTTGTCATTAATTGATTATGTAGTCTTGCTTTATGATAATGATAAGAAATGCTTAGTAGTTTAAAGTTTGTTATTAATCAAATTAGTTTCCTTCCTTTTCATGAAGGAAAGTTGTACTCAAGTAATTGTTTATAGCTTGGAAAATTTCCATCTTTACCATGTTCATGTCAAAGCATCTCATTGATCATGCATATGCATTTATTCGTGTAGACTCCGTTCCGGAAGAGCCTGCTTCTCAGTGGATTTCTTCTGAGGGTGTAGATCTTCCCGTCTCGTCTGAGTTGCCGGACTTCGCTGTTTCTCAAGGCAAGCCCCGGTGCATTTAAACCAATCCCTTGGATTTCGCAATTACACTTTTCTTTATAACCTGATGCATTAGCTGTTTATCAAATAAATGTTTTAAACCTGTTGATGCATGTTTTACCTGTGTTGTTATACCAAACCCTGATACCTGTTTTACACAAACAGTAGAAATGCTTAGACTTGCTTTCTCGCACTTCCCGACAATGTGGTTATATTTTTGATGTTGGTATAATCTCTATGGTAGCTTACATCAAGAGAGGAGTCTTGATGTAACGCTATTCTACATAGGACCTTACCGTTGTTGGCCTGCTAGATTGAGACTTTTGAGTACAGCCCACATACAATGGTAAGCCTGGTCTATAGCTATTCCAATACTGAGAACGGATAACCGCGTACTGGGAGTGGAGAGATGGCGGGAGTAGCGTGTACCCTCGGGGCTATGAGATAGTCGGGTTCGAGGTGTACTGTACTCTCGGGTGACGCTGGACCCGTTCTTGTATAGGAGGATCTATAGTAAGGGTTGATATATGCAAGATTAAGTTCTACATATATCGTGTGGTACTGAATCCCCAGCTGGGTATAATCGATTCGAATCGCCGTGTTTCCTCGGATATGGAGCCTCAATCCACTGACCTGCACCGTAGTAAAGAATGAATCTTGAGAAAAGGATTTTGATCAGAGATATGTTTTAAATGTTTGAAAAATCCTTAGGAAATCTTGAATATGAATCTTGAATAAAATTTTGGATATAGGAGTTACTCTAGTAAGCTTTTATGCAAAAGAAAAAGCTTTGTTCTTGCTAAAGCCTTACCTTGAATCCCTTTAGCCAGCATACCTGAGTCTTCTCCTCTTTTCTAGTCGGTTAAGTCTTGTTGAGTACTTTTGTACTCAGGGTTTGTTAACCCTTGTTGCAGGTGAGCCAGTTGACCATCCCTTTGATGGCCAGTGTTTCTTCACTCTCGTGGAGGAGAGTGATGATGATGTTGATGAGTAACTTGGGCAAGTGTTTCAGTGATGGTTTATGTATAATATAAAGTTCCGAACTTTATGTAATATTAAGTAACTATGGTTTGTAAACTAAACACTTAAGTTTTAATATATTGTATAATCTTTCCGCTTTACTCTGATATTTCTCGTATCTATAAAATGTTGTAATACTGTGATGCTGGACAAAGGAATATCTGGAGAGAAAGATAAACGTGGATGATTCGGGTTTCCCGAGGACACCCGACAGATCCCTTAAGTCATTTGGAACTCATGCATGCCGATCAAAGGTCTTTGAGACAATGATGGGTGCATGTGGGCCACTTAACTTAGGCGGTTCTGCCACAGACTGGTATCAGAGCTTATTCCTTAGAAGGATAACAGTATTCATTTTTGAAAACTTCAAAAGTTTTGAGTAAAAACTAAATTTTGATAGTAATTGAGTCCAAGTTCTTCTAGACTTTTTATGCTTCTGACTTGTCTTAATTCTTTCTTTAGACCTAATTTAATCAAAGGAATATATTCTTAGCATACTAAGGTGATATGTATACTCTAAGGAAAATGTTAATATTGCCCTATTTATAAAAGGAAGTTTATCCACTATATGTTTGAGTGGCTAGTTATGTGATTAATTGTTTGTTTAATGTTTTGTTCGTAAGTCGTTCATGCATCATGATTATTAACCTGTAATTAACTTTCCTCTTAAAAGGTTATCTAAGTAGGAGTAGAGTTAGTATGTTGTTTAATTTTAAAAAAACTGTTTCTTAATCCTGGAACTTATATAGTTTAAAATTCAAAATATATTTTAGCTGATGGCCGTACAAGCAGACTGCACGCAAGTGTACCGGACCACGTGGTGTTCCTCGGCATGTCTTGCCCCAAGAGAAGATGAAAGTGTAGGAAGTAACCAACCCGAGGTTACTTAGAAGAAGGTGAAAGTAGCAACAGCGCTACATCACAACTTCAGGCGGAAGTAGACCGCTTACATGGAGTTGGCAAGAGAATGGTGAGAGGATGAGAGGTTCTAGAGAGAGAGAAGAGCTAAATGAACAGTTGCAGTATCATCACGAGCAGCACCAGGAGTATGAGGTAAGTGGAGGAAGGCTGTCAAGCAGAGGAATCGGGCACGAGCCCGAGTTGATGTCATGAGAGATAATCAAAACCTTATGGAAGCACATCATGTTGAGTTACACAGGCACGTGGAGAAGTTACAGCACGCTTACAGCCCGAACCTGCTACGCCACCAACTACTGAGAATGAAGTAGAAGAAGAAGAAGAGGAAGAAGAAGATGAGGAGTAGTGAGCCTGTGGAGTATGAGCTTGTCTCTGAAGGAGAGTAATAAAACCAGACACATGAGATGTATGATAGCGTGATTGTCTGACTTTGTAATTAGTTAGTCAGAAAACTTTTCTGATATGATCAGCTATGTAAAATAGTGTTTTTCAGTAGTCCTGCCTTAGAGCGGACTTGTATGATAATAAGTTGAAAATGTTATGCATGGTATGGTGTATAATGGTTATATATGATGTTATCTAAGGTATGGTTTGTTTTAAACAGATGCCTGTTAACACTCGTGGAGCTAGTTCTTCTCGTGTGGGGATGATATCCCTAACGCACCACCAGTTCCACCTACCTTGGCTGAAGCGATTGCAGCATTAGTCAATACAACAACTCTGTTAGTTCAGAACTAGAATGCTGGTCAATATGGTCGTGGTCGTAACCACAGAGAGGAGGCCACATATGTTGATTTCACAGATACTCGTCCTCCAGTGTTCACCAAAGCTGACGAGCCTCTTGAAGCTGATGACTGGCTACGTACCATGGAACAAAAGTTCAGTCTTATCAACTGCACTGAGGTTCAGAAACCCGCTTTTGCAGCACAGCAACTCGAGGAGCCGCAGGTGTGTGGTGGGCAAATCTTTAGCTGTACAACCAGCCGGACACCGAATCACTTGGGTGAATTCAAGGAAGCTTTAGAGCTCATTTATTCCAGATGGGGTTATGAACATGAAGCTTGAAGAGTTCTTAGCTCTACGTCAGGGAGATGAGCCGTTATGCAGTGTATATTGGGAAGTTCAATCATCTATCAGTATGCTATTGATCAGGTCAAACTGATGCCAAGAAGAAGGCATGTTTCATGAGAGGGTTGAATACAAAGCTGCAATCTATGATGACAACTTGTGGTAATCTGTCTTATCATGAAGTTGTGAATGTTGCTATATCCAGTGAAGATAAGAACCGCAAGCATAAAGAGGCCAAAAAGAAGAAGGGAATTGTGTCAGGATCTGGATATCTGGCGGCAACAAGAAACGTCAGAGACTTGTATATCATCCAGCTCAGCAGCAATTCCGTCCTTCTTATCGTCCACAGTATCGTCCGCCTCAGCAGCAGAATTTTCAGAGGACCTTTGCAAGACCTGCTATGCCTTTCAATGTTCAACGGCAGCCGAATGTGTTGTCAATCGTCCACCTGTGCACAAGCTACCATTTACCGTGCTTCAACTGTGGAAAGGCTGGACATTTTTTCTCGTGATTGTCCATATCAAAAGCAGAATGTTCCTAATGCTAATGTGCCAAGGAACAGTGGGAAATCCGCAAGTGAACCAGAATAAGGGGAATGCACCAGAACACTCAGAAGAGTAGGGTACTCAAAAGACAGGCAAGGTTATCATACTCAAATTGAAGCATTCCTGAAGGAGAACCTGTCATGCTTGGTATGTTCCCTGTTGCTCAACATTCAGCAGTATACTTTTTGATTCTGGTGCATCACATACTTTTATGAATAAAGCATTTGCGGAAAAGCATAACATACTATTGGTGAGACCAAAGCTGAGTTCTTTATACAGTCACCAGGGGGGTCGACTATGTACTAAGGAAATGGTACATCGGTTACCTATAGATCTGGGTGGATATATATTTCCAACCTCTATGATAGTTTTAAAAGATCCAAGTATAGATGTGATCTTGGGTATGAACTGGATGAGCCAGAGAGGTGCAGTAATAGACACCCTGAATAGAACAGTTAAGCTCAACTTACCTAATAGGAAATCTCAACTTCTCATCCATCTTCCTACTCTTAATAAGAGAGCAGTTGAGCAAGTATATGCTACTTTTGTCAAGGCAGTTAAGGACATTCCAGTAGTCTGTGAGTTTCCAGATGTTTTTCCGGAAGATTTACCTGGTCTGCCACCTGATCGTAATGTGGAGTTTGAAATAGAACTCAAACCAGGAACAGCACCTATATCCAGAAGAGCCTATAGAATGCCACCAAAAGAGTTAGCAGAATTGAAAACTCAGTTACAAGAATTGCTAGATAAAGGTTTCATTCGACCTAGTTCATCACCATGGGGTTGCCCAGCAATCTTTGTGAAGAAAAAGGATAAAACTTTGAGGTTATGTGTTGACTATCGTCCTTTGAATGAAGTAACAACAAGAGAACAAGTATCCTTTGCCTCGCATTGATCTACTCTTTGATCAACTTGCCGGTGCAAAAGTATTCTCGAAGATAGATTTGAGATCAGGGTATCATCAGATCAAGATTAAGCCACAAGATATACCTAAAACAGCATTCACTACCAGATATGGTCTGTATGAATATCTAGTCATGTCCTTTGGTCTGACTAATGCCCCAGCACATTTCATGTACTTGATGAACTCAGTGTTTATGCCAGAACTGGATAAGTTCGTGGTTGTGTTTATTGATGACATTCTCATCTATTCCAAAACCAAAGAAGAACATGCAGAACATCTCAGAATAGTGTTGACTCGTCTGAGAGAACATCAGTTATATGCTAAGTTTAGTAAGTGTGAGTTCTGGATAGATGAAGTTCAGTTTTTGGGTCATATCCTATCATCAGAAGGTGTTGCAGTGGATCCAAGCAAAGTTCAAGAAGTTCTTGACTGGAAGTCACCAATTTCAGTGCATCAAGTTCGGAGTTTCTTAGGATTAGCAGGGTATTATCGAAGATTTATCCCTGACTTCTCCAAGATCTCTAAACCAATGACAACATTATTGAAGAATGACACTAAGTTTGTGTGGTCATCTGAATGTGAAGAAGCTTTTCAAACTCTGAAAAAGTTGTTGACAACTGCCCCAGTGTTAGCCCAACCAGACATTGAGAAATCCTTTGATGTCTATTGTGATGCCTCAGGCAAGGGAATTGGGTGTGTACTGATGCAAGAAGGTAGAGTTATTGCTTATGCGTCACGACAACTTAAACATCATGAAGAGCATTATCCTACACATGACTTAGAATTGGCAGCTGTAGTTCATGCTCTGAAGATTTGGCGACATTATCTGTTGGGAAACATGTGTCACATATACACTGATCATAAGAGCTTGAAATATTTTTTTACTCAGTCAGAGTTGAATATGCGACAGAGGAGATGGTTAGAATTGATAAAAGATTATGATATTGAGGTACACTATCATCCAGGCAAAGCTAATGTAGTAGCAGATGCACTCAGTCGAAAGAGTTATTGCAATTGTTTGAAAGTCAAGTCAATAGATCTTACTTTGTGTCATGAGTTTGAGAAATTAAATCTTGAGATGGTTTCACAAGGAAATCTTGCAAATATAATAGTTCAGTCGTCTATAAAAGATCAGATCGTTGCAGCTCAGAAAGAAAGCAAGGGTATAATCTATCTGAAAAGAAGATTCAGTGTGAGCAAAATTCTGATTTCACTATAGATGAATCCGGAGTAATTTGGTTCAAGAATCGGTTAGTAGTTCCGAAGGTTCATGAGCTCAGAAAACAGATACTTGATGAAGCACATGCAACCAGATTATCAGTACATCCAGGCAGCAACAAAATGTATCAGGATCTGAAACAAGATTCTGTGGACTAAGATGAAACTTGAGATTGCCAGTTATGTAGCCAGGTGTGACATTTGTCGAAAAGTGAAGGCAATTCATCTTAGGTCAGCTGGAGAGTTACAACCTTTGTCGATCCCATCTGGGAAATGGGATGACATTAGCATGGATTTTATAGTGGGTTTACCAAAGACCTCAAAAGGATTTGATTCCATGGGTTATTGTTGATCGTCTAACCAAATCAGCACATTTCATACCAGTTAAGACGCGTATCCTGCATCTAGCTATGCCAAGATTTATGTTGACAGAATTGTGAGTTTGCATGGTGTTCCAAAGACTATTGTGTCAGATAGGGGAACACAGTTTGTTAATGTTTTCTGGAGACGTTTACATCAATCCTTGGGCACTAAACTTCTACATAGCACAGCTTACCATCCGCAGATAGGGGGTCAAACTGAAAGAGTTAATCAGATTTTAGAAGACATGTTAAGATCTTGTGTGCTTAATTACTCAGAGAAATGGGATGAATGTTTACCGTTAGCAGAATTCTCTTACAATAACAGTTATCAAGAAAGTATTAAGATGGCACCATTTGAAGCTCTGTATGGCAGAAGGTGTAGAACACCTTTGAATTGGTCGGAACCTGGAGAGCATAGTTTGTTTGGAGTTGACTTAGTCAAAGAATCTGAAGAAAAAGTCAAGTTAATTCAAGATAACATGAAGAAAGCACAATCCAGGCAAAAGAGTTATGCTGATAAGAGACGTCGGTCTCTTACTTTTAAGGTTGGAGATTTTGTCTATCTTAAAGTATCACCAATGAAAGGAGTCACTCGTTTTGGAATCAAAGGAAAGTTAGCACCTCGATATATAGGTCCATATCAGATTCTTGGAAGATGTGGAAAAGTGGCATATCGTCTTGATTTGCCATCACTTTTGTCAGCAGTTCACAATGTGTTCCACGTTTCTCAGTTAAAGAAATGTCTTCAAGTGCCTGATCATGTCATTCATATGGAAGAAATTGAGTTAGAACCTGATTTGACATACACAGAGTATCCTGTCAAGGTTCTTGACCAGAAAGATCGAGTCACTCGAAGAAAGACTGTTAGGTTTTACAAGGTTCAATGGAGTCAGCATACAGAAGATGAAGCCACGTGGGAGTCAGAAGAGTTTCTCTTAGATAGTTTTCCTGAGTTTCTATCTTCTGTCTAGTTTTTGTAAGTCACAGTATGATAACTTATCCCCTGCTCTATATAATAGTTAATAATAAAAGTGCTTGACACATTTCCTTTTCCATTAGTTAGCCTTCAGGCTAAATCTCGGGACGAGATTTCTTTAAGGGGGAAGGAGCTGTAACACTCCGGTGTTAAGCAAACTAAAACCTGACATGTCATCATATGCATTGGCATTTCATTTAATGATAACCTGGTATTGCATTCACTAAAACAAGTTTATCATTTGATGATATGCTTAGTTAAAGAGTGTTTAAGTTGATCTCTAGTTTATGCTTTCTTGATAGTGGTTAGTGTTTGTTTGTGTATAAGGGTATTAAGGTAATTTCTTATATAGTATTGAATTTTGGATCAAACTTTGATTTTATGTCTCAAAGATGTATTTGGACCTTGATTCAAGTCATTAATGAGATATAATTCAGTTTTTGTTTAAAATTCATTTAAATAGTTTAAATAATTCCAAAATCCTATTTTGTTCTCTTTTCTATAGATTAAAATCTAAAAAGAATTTGGGTATGTTTTAAAAAGCAAAGTTGCTCTATTTCTGTCAAGGAACAACTTTGATGTGTAAAGTTTCTCATGTGTTCATGCAAAATCAAAAGTAATTGTGAAAATTCTATTTGCCCTTTTTGTTCCCTTTTGCAAATCTACCTCAAATTCAAAATGCATATCAAATTTGGGTGTTGCAAAAATAAAAGATGTTCAGTTTGAATTCTGAGCATTTGATATTTTGGAATATTTTCAACTTCTATTCAAAATTCAAAGTAATTTTAAATTGGAGAAGGGTAGAAAGGGAAAGGGAAAGGATATGTTCTTGTCCCTGTCATGGCGGCAGGGAGGGGGTGATCTGTTGATCACCCGAGCGCGCGCGTGGACGCCGATCTCTCCCGAAACCGCACACGACCGGACCGTGGCGAGGTTGCGCACCTGCTGGCCAGCTCTCTCGCGTCGTGGCATCTTCTCCTGTGCTCGCCGTCGCCGTTTGCCACCGGTGCACCGACGGGCATCATCTTGATCCCAATCCAAAATGACCGTCTCTGCTTGATCTCATCCCAATTCACCGCACCTATAAGTACCTTGTTACCTTGCGCATCTCCTGGACTTTACCTCTCCATCTCTAACACCTCAGAGAGCTCGCACTCGCCGGAATCCCCTCCGCCGGTCCTGGAATCGCCGCCGAGCTCGGGTCTGCAGTGGTCAGCTCAATCGAGCATCTGTTCGACCACTTTCTCTTGTGTTATGGCTTCACCGTGATCCCTGTGAACTCATCGGCTCGATGGTTCCATGTCTAATGCCCAGGTCTCGCCGGAACAGCGCCATCTTCATCAGAGTTCTCCGCCAATCGTCGCTGCACCGTGGTCGTCTATCTTCCGAGCTTGCTCCACCCAAACCATCCGCACCATCGTCTTCAGGGTGAGCTACTGGATCTTCCTAGCCCCTCCGTTCTACTGTTACCGGCCTGAGTTCGCCGGAACAGCTCCGCCACGGTTCGGTTCGCCGCCGTGTGTGGCCAGACCTCGTCGGGCAGTAGCGTTTAGGGTTAGAGGCTCTATCGGTCGCGGGTGCCATAGCGGTGGTGATGCTCGCATCCGTTAGGTCTCTACTGGCCGGAGTTGGCCGGCGTAAAGAGCGCCGCCGCTCTGTGCGCCGCCGTCCGTTCGGGCTGGTGGTGTCGGGGACCTCGCTGTTGTGAAGATGAAAAGGTCCAGGGTGTTAGTTGTAAAGTCTTAGACTCATGTGATAGAAGAACGCGTGAGGCTGGATGCGGGTTAGTTTCCTCAAAGCCGAAGGGCTTTTCTGCAAAGCTTGCAGCGCGCGCGGGGGGAACAGGCTGGGCCGGTTTTCGCGCGTGTCGGACCGCGTTGGGCCGCAAGCCTAGTTTGGGTCAGAGTTTGTGTTTTTTTCTTTTTCTTTATTTTGAGCAGTAGCCTGTTTTGTTATTTTTGCTACAATTTTTCTATAGCTCTATAAATTATGAAATTTGACATGGATGATCTTAATGTGTCTGTGCTAATATAAAAATTATGAAACTTGTGTTTAGAGTACTTTTGCTATGATCATTAAATTCATGATTTAATTAATAAATGCAACTTTGATGATTTATGTAATTTTCTGTTTGTCCAAAAATCATGAAATTTGAAATGCAAGTTTATTTTGGTCATATCTACCTTTATGTTTAATTCATCTCTGTTTGAATTAATATAATTGTTTTATAAGTAAAAGCTATTAAAGGCTTATAAAAATAAATAGAAAAGAATAGTCATTTATGTTTTTGTGATTGTGGATTTGTTTGACAACCAATGGGAACCTAGCATAAAATGCTCCCTGGTTAAGGTTTTCTATGTGTTAATTATCCTTTGTCATTAATTGATTATGTAGTCTTGCTTTATGATAATGATAAGAAATGCTTAGTAGATTTAAAGGTTTGTTAATTAAATTAGTTTCCTTCCTTTTCATGAAGGAAAGTTGTACTCAAGTAATGTTTATAGCTTGGAAAATTTCCATCTTTACCATGTTCATGTCAAAGCATCTCATTGATCATGCATATGCATTTATTCGTGTAGACTCCGTTCCGGAAGAGCCTGCTTCTCAGTGGATTTCTTCTGAGGGTGTAGATCTTCCCGTCTCGTCTGAGTTGCCGGACTTCGCTGTTTCTCAAGGCAAGCCCCGGTGCATTTAAACCAATCCCTTGGATTTCGCAATTACACTTTTCTTATAACCTGATGCATTAGCTGTTTATCAAATAAATGTTTAAAACCTGTTGATGCATGTTTTACCTTGTTTGGTTATACCAAACCCTGATACCTGTTTTACACAAACAGTAGAAATGCTTAGACTTGCTTTCTCGCACTTCCCGACAATGTGGGGTTATATTTTTGATGTTGGTATAATCTCTATGGTAGCTTACATCAAGAGAGGAGTCTGATGTAACGCTATTTTACATAGGACCTTACCATTGTTGGCCTGCTAGATTGAGACTTTTGAGTACAGCCCACATACAATGGTAAGCCTGGTCTATAGCTATTCCAATACTGAGAACGGATAACCGCGTACTGGGAGTGGAGAGATGGCGAGAGTAGCGTGTACCCTCGGGGCTATGAGATAGTCGGGTTCGAGGTGTACTGTACTCCCGGGTGACGCTGGACCCGTTCTTTGTATAGGAGGATCTATAGTAAGGGTTGATATATGCAAGATTAAGTTCTACATATATCGTGTGGTACTGAATCCCCAGCTGGGTATAATCGATTCGAATCGCCGTTTCCTCGGATATGGAGCCTCAATCCACTGACCTGCACCGTAGTAAAGAATGAATCGTGAGAAAAGGATTTTAATCAGAGTTATGTTTAAATGTTTGAAAAATCCTTAGGAAATCTTGAATATGAATCTTGAAAAATTTTGAATATAGGAGTTACTCTAGTAAGCTTTTATGCAAAAGAAAAGCTTTGTCTTGCTAAAGCCTTACCTTGAATCCCTTTAGCCAGCATACCTGAGTCTTCTCCTCTTCTAGTCGGTTAAGTCTTGTTGAGTACTTTTGTACTCAGGGTTTGTGACCCTTGTTGCAGGTGAGCCAGTTGACCATCCCTTTGATGGCCAGGTGTCTTTTACTCTCGTGGAGGAGTGATGATGATGTTGATGAGTAACTTGGGCAAGTGTTTCAGTGATGGTTTATGTATAATATAAAGTTCCGAACTCTTATGTAATATTAAGTAACTTTGGTTTGTAAACTAAAGACTTAAGTTTCGATATATTTTTATAATCTTTCCGCTTTACTCTGATATTTCTCGTATCTATAAAATGTTGTAATACTGTGATGCTGGACAAAGGAATATCCTGGAAGAAAGATAAACGTGGATGATTCGGGTTTCCCGAGGACACCCGACAGATCCCTTAAGTCATTTGGAACTCATGCATGTCGATCAAAGGTCTTTGAGACAATGATGGGTGCATGTGGGCCACTTAACTTAGGCGGTTCTGCCCCAATTACACAAGGGCACTGTATGAGGAAGGTGAACACTAATCTGAAGTGCTTGTTTTAGGACACTGAGCTTGTCTTTTGGGAAACCTTCAAGATGTGATTTGGTTGAAGTGGTTTCCCTCCAACACCAGCTTTAGAGCACAACGAGATCTACAACATTTGTGATAAACAAGCATCTACAACCACCCTTTTGAAGTTTTTGTAAATAGAAAGTGGAGGAGGGTGAAAATCTCGAGTGTGGCAATGTTACACAGACTAATTGAATCAGGAGATGTCTCATATGAGCATGGATTTAAAGAGGTGTTTTGAAGCAGCTTCCATGCTCTTTGATATCATCTTCCTCGATTCAGAGAAGAACACTGAAGGATGGGGTTTATCATTTTCTAAAGTGTGAGGTGTTTTCTCTACGGAAGGTTCTATGGCAACCAAATTATTGGAAGGATATGACGGAATTTCAAATTTGGTTGTGTGTTCCTCCTCATGTTGGTCAAGGTTGGGCCCGACTTCTTCTTCGGGAATTCATCAAAAACGCCAGTGTATGGGGTGTTTTCAAAGATTTTGTCCAAGATGGCTTTACCTTCACTAACAATTTTATGAGTGAATGATGAAGGACCGACCAGAGTGCTACCAGAAAGCGACCAGAGGGGGTTGAATGGGAGCTTCAATTTCCTTTCGGAAATTGTTGCCACTGTCCCGAAACTCAAGCCCAAGAGCAAACCCTAGAGCTCGTAAGTGTCCATGACCCTAGAGATAGGGTGGATGCTTCCAAGAAGCACAGCGAGACACTTCACGACTCTAGAAACCCAACGCAAAAGCCGGAAATCAAAACCGACAACGAACGAACGAACCACAGACAAAACAGCGCAAACTTGCACTGACCGGACTCTACCAGCGTCCGGTCAAGACCCACCGGACGCGTCCTGTCGTCAGCAGAAACGGATTTTGGACCCTACTGTTCTGACCGGACTCTCGATGGAGTGCGTCCGGGTCAAGCAACCTACATCCGGTCAATTCAAACAGAGCTGTGAACAGTAGCCGAGGCGAGGTCCGATTAGAATTCACAGGTGAGTCCGGTCAATACTCAGAAAAGAATCGTGAAGAACATTCAACGACCAGACTCTAGACATGTGCGTCCGGTCAGCCCGACCAAGCGTCCGGTCACCCGAGATTTCACTGTTCGTCCACCGATTCCCTCAATCTCACCCAAAACAAATCCTCTAAGGATCAAACTAGGTGAGAGAAGTCACAGGAGGATAGTGAGCTATCTCTAAGAGATCATGGCTCGAACCTATCTCCAAATCGATGAGTTGAAGAAATCGGGGGAAGGGAGAATAAACTTGACCCGAAACGAAAATCGATCGATCTACTAGCTCGTGAGGTTAGAGGTGAATTCCTTCGGTGGAAAGAAGTGCCTCACGATCTAGAACATCTTGGTTCAAACGGATTTGCAAAAGATGCACGAACAAGAAGATCGATCGACGGGAAAAACGTGGAGAAAAGCAACCCGCGAAGAACAAGAACAAAACGCGAATCACAACCACAAATTGCAACCGTGTGGCTACCACACGCTACAACAGTGAGATTACGGTCTCACTTCCTCAAAATCTCACGGACACAGAGGTATGTTCTCTTCTCTGTGGATCTCAGTTGCTACAGCAGGGAGGGGAGAGCAGGAAACCCTAGAAGCAAATGAGCAAATGACTGAGATAGATGGGGAGGTGGGTGTCTCCCCTACTTATCCTAATTCTAATTCCTAATTCCCACTCTACCCCTAATAATTACAGAGCGAACCAGCTAAACCCTAGGGTTATTCTGGACCAACTCGTGGTAGGTGGTGATCCGACGGCCACGCCCGCACAACTGGTAGCGTTGCCTCGACGCAACCTCACCGATTGCCGCCACGTGCCGCCACCGCTCTGCTTGTCCTTTTCCCGGACGTCGCACCCCGGTTTTGTGGCCCAAACCGGGAAACCAGCCTTCACAGCCAAACCCCGGTTTTGAGGCCCAAACCGGGAAACCAGCCGACCATCGCCTGAGTTTTGTGGCCCAAACTCAGCAAACCCGCAGCACCCAGGTTTTGAGGCCCAAACCTGGAAACCGTCCTCAGCCCGAGTTTTGTGGCCCAAACTCGGAAACCATCAGCGCCCAGGTTTTGAGGCCCAAACCTGGAAACCGTCCACTCGTGGTTTTTCTGTGGCTCAACCACCAAACCGAGCCGTAGAAGGGATGCACCGCCCGTGCACCCCGTCCACCGCAAGTCTCTCGCAACTCGTCGCTGTCCCAGGCTGTCAGCCACCACAGCTGATCCTCAGGCCACCGGTCCCTCAGTCCAAGCCTCACGTCCGCCCTTCGCCACTCTCGGTCCATCGGCACGGCACGTCTCTACTTGACCTTCACCTTGCCTTTGATCACTGTATCCGTGCTCGACACCTGCACAACACAAGCCAAAGAACATGCGCATTATCCCAGTTGACAATCACTCATCACTCAGAGACTCGGCATACACCCATGTATCCGCAATCTCCCCCTTGATGAGTGCATTGTCAACTACCAACACAAATCATAATGAAATAGAGAAAGAAAGAAAAGAAGAGAGAGAACTCGACCAAATGACCCAAAAGCATAGCAAAGCCGAAGAAGGTCAAGTGGAAAGAGCAAAACAACTTGGTTCCCAAAGACATGGGCAACGGCTCGACGCAACCAAGCAAAGCAAAGCTAGCCCTCAAGAAGAGGTAGAACAGGCTCAACACCGCTAGCAAGAAAACTTGATACCAATTGAAAAATCAACTGAAATTCAAGCAAAATAGAGCTAGCCCTCAAGAAGAGGCAGAACGGGCTCAACACCGCTAGCGAAGCAGCTCAATACCAACTGATACCAATCTAAAGACAAAAGAGTTTGATACCAATTAAAAGCTGAAAACCAATGAAGAGCTGAAAATGTTTGCTAGTCTCAAGAAAGAGGCAAAGGCTCAACACAACTAGCAAACTCCCCTCCAATAGTGCACAACCTAGGAAAACACATGATTTGTCAATATTTTCTCCCCTTAGTTGAAAATGCACCATCAAGCAAAGTGCACAAGCACTCAAGGTTCTCCCCCTTGACAGAATATCTCCCTCCAAAATGCATATGAACAAAATGCAAGTTAGCAGCTTCAGGAATATAATCAAGAGAGTGCAAGGATGCTCTAAACAGTTCTGATCCGATGACTCAACAACATCCATAAGAAGCTAGCAAAGGCTCAAACTGATCACCAGATACGAAATATGAACATGGAGCAAAAAGAGCAGTTTTTAGCCAAAAAGGTATTCACCATCAAAATAGCACGAAACATGTATAGACAGGAAGTCAAACAAGTGCTAAACATGTATACAAGGTGAACTACCCCTAGCACAGTTCAATCATCATGCTATAGAATGAAACATAGACTTGTGTATCCAAATTTTATCGGAGTTGCAGCGGTTAAATTACACAAGTTTAAAATTCAGCATGTGATTGCGAGAGGTTGAAAGCTTGTCATTGCCTAACTTTTCAACTGTGCGAAGCCTATGCAGAAGCAATCAGAAGCTTAAAGCAACAGTTTCGGTCATACACTACACAGCTCAAGTTTAACTCAAAGTGCAATGAGAAACAGTCTCGAAACTGTGATGTGCTGACAAGCAATCCCATCTCGATCTTTCCAATTCACTTAACTTGGTTCAGATTTTAAAACAGAATATGAACATACCAAGCAAGTGAATGACTCAACACTAGAGACATAGCAACCTAGCATATATGAAGAGCACAAGTGATTTCAACACATTCTACACATGCTAGTTGCATATCTCAATGGTGAACATTTTCAAGTTTTAAGTTCATTAAGCAGATTCACCATTCATAAAATAGCTCCGCTCACAACATGTATCAGTGATCAGAAAGAGCATAAGCTACAACATCATCATAAAGCATCGGAGCAAATACTATACAGAGCATAGTTACATTCTTCAGATTATATACATGAAGCTCTGAATGTAAATATGCAAGATGAAATGCAAAGATGCATAAGAAACAACAATGAAAAAACACAAAGTCAGTTATATACAAGAGTCAAAATGTTCCCCCATCTAAAAGGGAAAAACACACCAAGCTCACCTCTCAACCTAGCAAAAGTTGATTGGTCCAAAGGCTTGGTGAAAATATCAGCCAACTGATGATGAGTATCGACATGGCGAAGGTCGATATCACCCTTCTCATAGTGGTCTCGCAGAAAATGAAAGCGCACATCAATGTGTTTGGTCTTAGAGTGCAGCACGGGGTTCTTAGCAACGCTAATAGCACTCGTGCTGTCACAAAGCAAAGGAACGCGAGAAAAGCTCAGACCAAAATCACGCAAAGTGGCCATCATCCAAAGCAACTGGGAACAGCAGCTAGCCGCAGCAACATACTCAGCCTCCGTGGTAGACTGGGCGACACTAGACTGCTTGCGAGAAGACCACGATACAAGAGAAGAACCAATAAACTGGCAAGTCCCAGAAGTGGACTTGCGCTCAATACGACAACCAGCAAAATCGGCATCGGAATAACCGCAAAGGGAAAGGGTGGAGGAAGCAGAATACCAAATCCCAAACTCAGGAGTGAAGCATAAGTACCTCATAATGCGCTTGACCGCCTGACGGTGAGAGGTGCGCGGCGACGACTGAAATCGCGCGCAAAGACACACCGCGAACTGGATGTCCGGGCGTGTCGCCGTCAGGTACAGCAGCGACCCGATCATACTCCGGTACTCCTTCTGGTCCACAGCTTCTCCATCCTTGTCCGCATCCAGGGCCGTCGTGGTCGACATGGGTGTTGGAAGAGGCTTGGCCTCACCCATATCGAATTTCTTCAGGATGTCCTTGGTATACTTACCCTGGTGCACAAACGTTCCCTCTCGAGATTGCTTGATTTGCAATCCGAGGAAAAACGTCAACTCGCCCATCATGCTCATCTCAAATTCCCTGCTCATAGTATCTGCAAACTTGGCAACCAAAGCGTGAGAAGAACCACCGAAAATGATATCATCCACGTAAATCTGGACCAAGAGAGTATCAGTGCCTTGCTTGAGGAGAAAGAGCGTTTTATCCACACATCCCATTTTAAAACCCTTAGCAAGCAAAAAGGTTTTCAACCTATCATACCAGGCTCTAGGGGCTTGTTTCAAACCATACAAAGCTTTGTGAAGTTTAAAAACATGGTTTGGAAACTTGGGATTTTCGAAACCGGGGGGTTGTCTCACATACACCTCCTCTTCTATGTAGCCGTTTAAGAAGGCACTCTTGACATCCATTTGAAAAAGTTTGAAACCTTTGGATGCAGCAAAAGCCAAGAGTATCCTAATAGCCTCCAAACGAGCTACAGGAGCAAAAGTCTCCTCATAGTCTATCCCTCCTTCTGACTATACCCCTGGGCTACAAGTCTGGCCTTGTTTCTCACAACATGGCCATCTTCTCCTTGTTTGTTTTTGAAAACCCATTTTGTCCCAATGGGTGACACTCAGAGGGAGGAGAAACTAGAACCCAAAACCGATTTCTTTCAAAATTTTCCAACTCCTCATGCATGGCATTGACCCAATCTGGATCCGTCAAAGCGTGTCCAACATCTCGGGGTTCAAAATCAGCAACAAATGCAGAATGAGCAAAGTGAGAGATTTGTTGTGACCTTGACCGAGTGACACGTTCGCCGATGCTGCCGATCATCTGTTGAGGCGGGTGTTGGCGCTGAATGTGTCGTGGCGCCTCCCGACGAAGTGGCCTCCCCTCAACAGCAGCTGGTGCCTCCTCGGGTACAAAAGGTACCGCTCGAGGTGGCGGATCCCACGGCCCCCAAGTCGAAGAAGAGGTCGGGGCCGTGAGTCGTAGTAGAAGCCGCTCTTGCGGCACAGCAGGTGGAGGAGGTGCTGGTCATCCATCCTTCAGCACCTCTTCTTCATCATCGAAAAGAGGCTCGCCAACCTCATGATCACCTGCACGCTCAAAACGAGAAGAAGGACAAACCATGGTCTCGTCGAAGGTGACATCTGATGTCTCCATGACTCGGTTAGTATCAAGGTTAAGTACACGATAAGCTCGAGTGTGAGTGCCATAACCCAAAAATACACCGTCAGAAGAACGAGACTCAAACTTGTCCAGTTGCCCTTTTTGAGTATAAAACAATGGCAACCGAAAACTCTAAAATAACTCACCTTGGGCAGTTTTCCAAAACGCAACTCATAAGAAGTCTTTTTCAAGAAAGCTCGGAGAAAAATGCGATTGGAAATGTAGCAAGCAGTGCTCATAGCTTCGGCCCAATATCGCCTAGGAGTCCTATGCTCATCGAGCATCGTCCTGGCCATCTCTACAAGGGTCCGATTCTTCCTTTCTACAACACCATTCTGAGGCGGTGTGTAGGGAGAAGAAAACTGATGCTCTAAACCCAAAGAGTTACAAAACTTCTCAAAATCCGAATTCTTGAATTCGGAACCATTATCACCTAATAGCTCGCATTGAGTTCAAAGGGAACTCGTTCTGAAGACGCAAAATCAGATTGCGAGCAAAAGAGAAAGTCTCAGTTTTCTCAGCTAAAAAGAAAACCCACGAATATCTCGAAAAGTCGTCAACAACAACAAGCACATACCACTTCCCCCAACCGAGCTCACCCGAGCCGGACCAACAAGGTCCATGTGCAAAAGCTCTCCAGGGCGCTTGGTCATGACCTGAGTCACTGGATGGTGGGGAGCGGCAACCATCTTCCCATGTCTACAAGAATGGCAAACAAGATCCTTCTCCATGGATAACTTGGGCAATCCTCGGATTAGGCCAAGTGAACTAAGTCTTGCAAGCAAGTCGAAGCTCAAATGTCCTAGTCTCCTATGCCACTTCCAAAGATCAGAGGAGGAAGGTCCAGCCAAAAGACAACGAGAAACTCCAAACGACTCCGAGAAATCCGCACGAAAGACTTTCCCAAAGGGCGAAATCCCACAAACAAGATTGCCCTGAGGATCCAAAATACGACTGAGATTCGGCTTAAAACGAATCTCATAGTCGTCATCAAAGAGTTGCGAAACAGAAAGAAGGTTAAAATGCAAGTTAGAAACAAGAGCAACATCGCGCAACACAAAGTGCTCATTAACTCGCACCGACCCACGAGACAACACCTTACCTTTGCTATTGTCGCCGAAGGTGATAAACTCCTTTCCGGCGACCGGACTAAGACTGGAGAACCACTTGGCGTTTCCGGTCATGTGCCTCGAACAACCGGAATCCACCAACCAAACGTTCTCCAATCGTTTACCTACATCAATAAAAAGACATAGGGTGAGCATACGGTCCAACACTGGGTTAGTGAAGTAAGGGAATACCAGTGTTGGGCCGGCTGCTCAAAAGAACGGTTAGCAGAAAAACCATTCCTAGCACGCCTACGGGAGAGCGATCACCACGTAGAGGAAAACGTGGTCCGCTAAGGGAGGAGCGTCCATCGCGATACTCAAAACGCGGTGGGGAAAACGCTCAACTACAAAGCCACCGCCACGGGGTCCATAGCCCACAACTGCAGGCTCCCGCCGGGCACGACCTCCTCGCGGCCTAGGCCTAGGAACTTGAGGTTTTGGACCTCTAGGCCTAGCAGCACGCCTCTGAACATTCGGCACATGTACATCATGGAAAGGATGGTACATGTCCGTGTTGTTCATCTCCTTTGCACGGCGCGCCTCTCTCTTGCGCCGAAAGCAAAACTCACTCAAGTGTCCATCTCTCCCACAGTGCTCACAATGGTACCTCACCGCTCTCAAAGGGGTTGTTGGTACTCACGGTAGTGGGTGTGGATCACTTTGCCCTTCTGTGGCATAAGCTCCTCCTGGATGGGTGGCATGGTGTCAAGCTTGTTCTTGAGGTGGTTTGTTTGGGAGCCCATGATTGTTTCTTGGGTGGAGCTCTCGGAGGTTCAACAAAGACCCCATCCTTGGTGTTAGGCTTGAGAGGCTCTTTGGGTGGAATCTTGGTAAGCTTGGGAGTAGTGGTGGAGTTGGGCTTCTCACATGGGTTAAGACCACTCGACTCTCCAATCTTGCCAAAAGATGAAACATCAACACCGGAGCAAAACCTACACCTGGACCTCCAGCAGCTCGCTTGAATTGGGAGATCATCATCCCGAGCTGTGGCTCACCTAGACACCCATGACAAGATGGTCCGAAGGTATGTGTTTTCTCCTCGGTTTGCATCTTGTCATGCTTCACATTAGCGATCTCCATCTCCAAACCCTCACAAAGAACACACCTAGCCACACATGTGCTACCTGAGTTGGCCTCTCAAGAGACACAATCTTGGCATTCTTCTCTGCCAACTCAGATTGCAAGCCCGCACAGGACTTGCACGCACCCAACAGCGAGGATCTAGCCTTCAGCTCATCCACCTCTCCTACCAACACAGCATACTTGCTTCTCAAAGTGAGAAGGTCAGTCATGTGTGTGGTGCACATCTCACACTCCTCCTCCTCAGACACAACTACGGTGGACTTGACAGATTCAAGTTCCTTCACCGTATCCTCCCACTTCTGCCTAAACTCCTTGCGCTCTCTAGCAGCACGCCTAAGCAACTTATCCTGACTAAGGAGCGCGGCAGTAAGCTTCTCGACCTCAGCAGAAAGCTCGTCGGGGGTCTGAGATACCTGGGAGGTGTCGTCGTCGTCGAGGTGGTTCCAGCTCGCCGTCGACCTCCTTGCCGAGGGCCATGGTGCAGAAGCCCTCGTCGGCGAAGAAGCAGAGGCCGTTCAGCTTGTCCTCGATCCTCTTCTTCTTCTCGGACTCGTCGTCGCTTGAGGAAGCGGAGTCGTCATCCGAGTCGTCGACGTCGCTGAGCGTGGCGAAGAACGCACGCTGCTCAGCCTGGGCCTTCTCCAAGTACTTCGTCTTGATGTACTCCTTGTTGAAGCCGCCCTTCCGCTTGTGCTTCGCGGGGACGTACTTCTCCTTGCGCTTGCCGGAGTCGTACTTGTGCCCATGATCCGCCTTGCCGAAGGTTTGCTTGTTCTTCTTCGGGCAATTGGCGATGAAGTGGTTGGGGTCGCCGCACTCGAAACATCCCGAGCGTCCTCCTCCGCGGCGACGGTTCATGCGGTTGTTGTGAAACCGCGAGAACCGGTTGGCGAGCAAGCCAACTCGTCATCCCCCATGAACTCCAGCTGCTCCTCTGTGACAGAAAGAAGAGAAGAGAGTGCAAAGCAGAGGGGTTAGCAGAAGAGCCAGAAACCAAAGCCATCGACGGCCAGAAGGATTTTCATAAGAAGCCCTCGCCATGGCATCAATCTCACTGGACTTGAGCTTACTGAAGAGCTCGTCGCACGTGAGGGTCTCATAGTTAGGTGATTCGATGATCGCCTGAACCTGGAATCCCACACCGATCGATCAAGAGTATGCAAAAGCTTCAAAGCTCTCTCATGATCGTCGAAAGGCAACAGCTCCTTGTTAGCCCTCATCCTGTTGACAATCACCTGAAAGCGAGCGAATAAACTTTCTATGCTCTCGCCAGGCATATGTCGAAAGTTCTCATACTCTCGCTTGAACGACTCGTAGAGACGGTTTTGACTTGAGAGGTTCCCTCATGGAAACGCATGAGGGTAGCCCAAATCTCCCGAGCCGTAGCGAGGTGAGAAACGCGATCAAACTCAGACATGCTCAAACATGAGAAAAGAGCATTACGGGCTCGGCTATTGGCATCGTGCTCATCGATCTGACGCTGAGTGACACGAGCAGCCAAGACCACGTAATCGGCAGAGTTGCAAATATCCCAAATGGAAGCACCAATACTCTGCAGATAGGCCGACATGCGTATCTTCCAATACGCATAGTTCGTCCCATCGAAAAACGGCGGTTTGCCCACGCCGCGATCCATGTCGCCTTCTGTGGATCTGGAACCGGCTAAGGTGGAAGATCCTTAACCGCTCCGATACCAATTGAAGGACCGAGAGTGCTACCAGAAAGCGACCAGAGGGGGGTGAATGGGAGCTTCAAATTTTCCTTTCGGAAACTTGTTGCCACTGTCCCAAAAATCAACCCCAAGAGCAAACCCTAGAGCTCGTGTCCACGACCCTAGAGATAGGTGGATGCTTCCAAGAAGCACAGCGAGACACTCACGACTCTAGAAACCAACGCAAAAGCCGGAAATCAAAACCGACAACGAACGAACGAACCACGGACAAAACAGCGCAAACTGACCAAACCTGCCGGAGCTACCAGCGTCGGTCAAGACCACCGGACGCGTCCGGTCGTGAAAAACGGATTTGGACCTTACTGTTTGACCGGACTCTCGATGGAGATGCGTCGGTCAATTCAGATAGAGCTGTGAAAGTAGCCGAGGCGAGTCGGTCAGAATTCACGGGTGAGTCCGGTCACTACAGAAAAGAATCGTGAAGAAATTCAACGACCGGACTCTGGACATGGCGTCCGGTCAGCCGACAAGCGTCCGGTCACCGAGATTGCACTGTTCGTCCACCGATTCCCTCAATCTCACCCAAAACAAATCCTCTAGGGATCAAACTTGGTGAGAGGAGTCACAAGGAGGATAGTGAGCTATCTCTAAGAGATCATGGCTCGAACCTATCTCCAAATCGATGAATCGAAGAAATTCGGGGGAAGGGAGAAAACTTGACCCGAAACGAAAATCGATCGATCTACTAGCTCGTGAGGTTAGAGGTGAATTCCTTCGGTGGAAAGAAGTGCCTCACGATCTAGAACATCTTGGTTCAAACGGATTTGCAAAAGATGCACGAACAAGAGATCGATCGACGGGAAAAATGTGGAGAAAAGCAAACGCGAAGAACAAGAACAAAACGCGAATCACAACCACGAATTTGCAACCGTGTGGCTACCACACGCTACAACAGTGAGATTACGGTCTCACTTCCTCAAAATCTCACGGACACAGAGGTATGTTCTCTTCTCTGTGGATCTCAGTTTGCTACAGCAGGGGAAGGGAGAGCAGGAAACCCTAGAAGCAAAGAGCAAATGACTGAGATAGATGGGGAGGTGGTGTCTCCCTATCCTAATTCTAACTATTCTAATTCCCACTCTACCCCTAACTAATTACAGAGCGAACCAGCTAAACCCTAGGGTTATTCTGGACCAACTCGTGGTAGGTGGTGATCCGACGGCCACGCCCGCACAACTGGTAGCGTTGCCTCGACGCAACCTCACCGATTGCCCCACGTGCCGCCACCGCTCTGCTTGTCCTTTTCCGGACGTCGCCCCCGGTTTGTGGCCCAAACCGGGAAACCAGCCTTCACAGCCAACCCCCGGTTTTGAGGCCCAAACCGGGAAACCAGCCGACCATCGCCTGAGTTTTGTGGCCCAAACTCAGCAACCCGCAGCACCCAGGTTTGAGGCCCAAACCTGGAAACCGTCCTCAGCCCGAGTTTTGTGGCCCAAACTCGGAAACCATCAGCGCCCAGGTTTTGAGGCCCAAACCTGGAAACCGTCCACTCGGTGGTTTTCTGTGGCTCAACCACCAAACCGAGCCGTAGAAGGGATGCACCGCCCGTGCAACCCGTCACCCGCAAGTCTTCGCTCGTCGCTGTCCCAGGCTGTCAGCCACCACAGCTGATCCTCAGGCACCGGTCCCTCAGTCCAAGCCTCACGTCCGCCCTTCGCCACTCTCGGTCCATCGGCACGGCACGTCTCTACTTGACCTTCACCTTGCCTTTGATCACGTATCCGTGCTCGACACCTGCACAACACAAGCCAAAGAACATGCGCATTATCCCAGTTGACAATCACTCATCACTCAGAGACTCGGCATACACCCATGTATCCGCATGATCCTCTGAGGAAGTATCAAGAAAAAAAGGGTAGCTCTTTGCTAAGACTAATGAAAGTGTGGTAAAAGACGTCTCAGTCAAAGATAGATCGGGCCTGTGTTGACAAGGTTCATAAATCTAGCCCAGGCTACTCCTGTGTTCCTTCTCTTTTTGTTTAATTAAATTGTAAGATTTCTATCGAAGGGCAGTGGTTCGAGAAGAGGGAAGAAAGCAAGACAAAATTTGTTCGAAGTTCATCCCAGTTTCCATCTTACTCCTCTTACGTTATTAGCATACCACTGGTCGCTCTCCAAAAATGGAGAACGCGAAAAAAATTTCCATTGAAATGGTCTCTTGTGTCATGCCAGCAAGAGACAAGCAAGAACACAATTGCTCAAATCACGAGGTGGGGTAAGGTTCTCGTCTTCTAGCCTAGAGAAGGGTTGCTCCCAAGCCATGGCTATAAAGCCGGGACGAATTTGGTAGCCATCTGTAAGAATAGGATGTGATGATGGTGGTGGCTCCAACAATTCACCCTTTGGAGCAGAGTATTTAAAGATAGGAGTTGAATTCATGTGGTAAGAAGGTGGTAGTGAGGTTAAAGGTTGGTGGTAAGAGAAAAAGGTGGTAAAAAGAAAAGAAACACGAACGACTTGGTTCGAAACTAGCACAACTACCGTTACCCGGCAACGGCGCTAGAAAGCTTGTTGGGTATTTTAAACGCACACAGATTAATCCGCAAGCACACGGATACCGATGTAGCTTTCACCCGAGAGTATTCCAGGGTATCGATTTCCACGGGGAACATGAAGTGTACTAATCAAGGGGCAAGTCGTCCAAGAAAAGAATGATAATATGGTTAGAGAGAGATTTAGGGTTTTCTAAGCAGGTCTATCTAATAAAAGACTTACTATACTTTACTTACTTCGGGACATCAGAACACTAGCCATAGAAAGGGATGAGAAAGGGGCTAGGAAGCTCCGACTACGGTCCTACAAACACCAGCCCGAACGTGGTGGACTACGTCGGCCGTCAGGGCTGTCACCACCTGGGGCTACCACAACTATCCGTGGGGCTGGGTGCAACTCAGGTAAACCCTAGTCTAGACACCAAGTCTACACTAACGCTTACACTCTATTAACTAGTATAATTAGAGCACTCGATATGAGCGGAGATCCAGTAATAAAATAAAGCAAGAACTGTAATTAAATATAATACTCAGAAATAGTAAATGAAAACCTAGAGATTACTTGAAGACAAACCAGATGCTGCACCAATACAATGTCAAGGAAATCCGACTGCTCTGGCTCCTCCTCAACTCTCTCCTTCTCCTCTCTCTAATCTGATCTCTAATTACAACTAGATGAACTAGACAACTAGAACTAGAACTAGATCTAATTCTAGATGAACTAGAAGAGATTCATCTAGAGGGACCTCTACTTCTAATTGAAACCCATAGTTTTCTGATGTGGAGATGAATAATGAAGATGGAGATGCCTGGAGAGGGGGGTCTGGGTCTGGTTTTATAGCCCGGAGCGTGGAACATGAGCCCTTGGATCAAACTGACTTCAGGGACGTGCGGAGATGCATCCTAGGATGGGTGGAAGAAGGTTTCCAGAAAGCGGAGGCGAAATGGCCTTGTGCCGACCGGTCGGTCCCGGGGTGGGACCGGTCGGTCTGGCCCAGTGGGCCCACGTGGCGGGCGCCTTGTGGGTCTTCTAGTGTCTTTTAGATGCTTCTTTTGCAGATTTCGTTGCGAAATTAATATCTTTTATCTGGGACTCCGAATATAGCAAATGATATGTCCATTTCGATCGTCTCGACGAGGCCTTCGCAATGGTGCACCTGCAATTCATCACTTGAGCTTACTTTTATATGGTAAAAACAGGATGTCCTACAAAACAAGTGAGAGAGCACCAAAACTCATGGACTTGTTAGTTTCAAACCCTACAACTATGCTTTGTAATTCATTTAGTGTCATTTCATGCAATAGTTGAAGGTTAATTATGAGCATTAGTGAGCGTCAATAGTGCTTTAATCAACACTACTTCTTCTTTTAATATCTTCCTGTTTGTGATATTTATACAACTATCTGTGTCGGAGTAAGTAAGGAGAGCCTTCTTCTCCCATCATCCCTTTTAATTTGAAAGATTACATGGATGAAGAGGAAGCTTCTGCACCTAAGACCCCCAAGAGATCTATCTGAAGAAGTCAAGATTCGGCTTCAACACTAATCCCCCTCTGGAGGTCAACATAGCAGACTTGGGAGGATGCAAAGGGAATCAGAGACATCTTTGATCTGATCAAGGACAACATACCAAAGGACTAAAAGAAACTTTGTCTTCTGTTGCTCATATAAGATTCTTGAGTCAAAGTTTTTCAAGGCCAAGCCAAACTAGGGCAGTGAGGTTTCAAGTACACCTACCAGCACATGAGCAACATTGCATTTCTGATATGGTTGCTGAAAAGGACGCCATAGATCAACTAAATTCAGACTCTACTGTCTTATCGGCAACCTATCATCTTGGAAGCCGAGAGGAATGAGTTGCTAAGCAGGCTCCAAGTTCTCGATGAACAGATCAAGTCGAAGAAAGATAGCCTGGAGAACATCCCTGTTGCTCTTCGTGGGCATAAGAAAAAGCTAGCATTCTTCATGGTGAGCTTCAGGATGTCAAAGCTAAGAAGAAACCGATCCCAGGTTCCATCGAAGAAGATCAAAAGAGATTGACGAAATAGATGCTATCCGCTTAAATGCTGTAAATGCATTGAAATCTGTGCTAAATATGTAACTTTGTTCATCTGTAGTTACTGATTTCCAATTCTTCCTCTGTAAACATTCTTCATGGGTTGACTAGCATCATGATACTTTGTTTTTCATTTAACCACTTGTAACTGATCAGCTATTTTTAAGCCGAATCATCTAGATGATTTTATCTTTTTGCTGATTAGTACCAGAACGGCCCATTCAGTTCATCCACCTTAGGATCTAGATCTGAGGGTGCCCCTGAATCGACGTCTTTTCAACTTCCGAAGCCTTACTCATAAATACAGGGCGCGGTTCTCGAACACACTACGCATTCATTGCCTCACTCCTCAGCCTTTGCTCTTCTCATCTACCGACTGCCTTCCTTCTCTTTGGCTATCAAAGCAATGGCGGACAACCGCGGCAAACACCCCGCGGAGGCATCGGAGTCCGTGGATGGTCCTCGGGTGACCCGTCGCCGTGGCTCAGGTAATGAATCTCTCTTCAGCGTCTCCTTATGCTCCGAAACTTCTCATACTCGAGGAAAAACCCTAACTTTTCCACAGTCCTTCTCCCTCCGGCGGACGACGAAAGGCCCCAGCCAACCCCCTTCAAGGCATGGGTTGGCAGTGGATGATGACGCCTGGGCCTTCATCCGGGGTGGCTCCGATACCCGACGTCTCCTGGAGGAGGAGCGTCGCCAACTGCCTGCTTGGTGGAGGAGCGAGAGGTCCTCCGTGCCCGCCACAAAGTGTTCTTGAACATCTAGAGGCGTCCGACGCTAGGGTTGCTGGTACATTCTTCCAAAATCTTCCAACTCATCACTTCAAATTACTTTGTATAACCGTACTAGGGAATCTATTAGCATCTACTTGTTTTAAATACTTGGCCGATTTGGTCTTTGATTCGATTGAATCAGCTATCTTTCTGAAATTTCTTTTCTTCCATCCAATTTGCAGAACTCAACATCAACTCGATTGGCTCCTGGGCGAGCCACAACAATTGCGCTGACTTCGTCAATGCACGGGGAGACAAATGCGGGCGCGCCTGGACGAAGTTGGGACGCGCATCAGGAGCTGGCCCTCCACGCCATCTGCCACGGCGCACCTTCGCCCTCGCCGGAGCCGAACTCAGCGGTGCTGAGATCTCCGGGGAAGCCTCCCTCCTTCGTCGACGCTAGGACGAGGGAAGATTCTGGGAGCTGGTGGAGGAGTTCCAACCCCTGGGGCTCGCCGTGATGAAGGTGTCACACCTGGAGGACCTCCTGAACAGGCTTCATCTAGATTAGTTTGTTTTCTTAATGTTTCTTTTGGTGTATCCGGCCTGATGGCCAAACGAACTGAACAACAAGTCTACCCTGCATCGTCAGGCTAAATAATTTTGTTAAATATCGTTTGCCTGACATTCCTTGCATTGTGTTGCCTGAGCTTTCTAAAACGTTTCTTTTGATGAATTTCTAAAGGCGATGCTCCTTAGTATCGGCTATCAATTAAAATCAAAAGACGATACATATATATCGGCTATTTTTGTTCTAAAGGCGATACCTTAGTATCGGCTATAAAATCAAACAAATCGATCTTTCGTTCTAACTATAAAAGAAATAATCCTGACTGACACAACAATGGCCTAGGCTTATTGGCGCCGATGCGAATCATCGCTAGCAAGTTAATCTGCTAGAACATTTTTGAAGCCGACTGCTTAGATCGGCTGTTGTCTTTAGTCAGTTGTTTGAGAAAGTTTCTTCAAGAATTCTTCTAGAAAAACACTCCGTGTTATCAAAGTTCCAAACATCCGGGTCTGAATATGCAATACTAACAGTTGAATCGGCTGGTACCACTTCCACGGTGTCGCCGTTCCACTGAATCACATTCTGATGCATGGTAGACGGAATGCAACAGTTGGCATGGATCCAATCCCTTCCAAGAAGCACCACTATAGAATCCCTTTGCATCGACTACAAAGAAAGTAGTCGGCATACTTTGCTACCAATTGTTATCTCAACACATACAACACCTTTAGTGGCCGATACGTTGCCAGCAAAATCGGTCAATCTCATATCGGTCTTAGTCAAGTCTTCTGTAGTCTTACCAAGCTTCTAAAAGTGGCGTATGGCATTAGATTGACAGTTGCTCCTCCATCGACTAACATCCTGTTTAGAGGCCTTCCATTAACAAACCTTTCAAGTATAAGGCTTTTAAATGAGAATGCTTCTCAGGTTTTTGAAATGTAGCCTCTTCTGCCTGATAGATCCACTGAGCTACTGACTCTTTCCAATCAGATTCTTCTTCATGGTCAGAGGATCTAAATTCAGCAGGTAACATGAACAGAGCAGCGATACTAGTCGATGACTCACCCTTATCGGCTATCTGCTTTACTTGCCAGGCTTTGGGTTTCTTCTTCTGGATTTCATCTCAACCTTTCAACCCGTCGCTTCTGGCTTTTGGTCAAGCCACCAAGACACCATTGCCCCTCTTGCCACGGATGATCATGATCGGCTAACCTACTCCAAGCTGATTATGGACATTATTATTTTTATACGTCGATCTGTATTTTCAAACCTTAACCTTTCATGTACTGGTCACGCATTCTAGGCAATTACGAAGAGTAGGAAGTTTCAAGCTCTCATTCCAACAATGTTGAAGAAGGGACAATCCCAATGATTCTTCTCTTCATCTCGATGTGCTTCCTTCTTCCTGAGACCTCCTATACTCTTCTTCTTCTTCAAGCCACTCTTGATATTCTTATTCATCCCTTTCCCTTTGCATTTGGCTCTTTCCTTCTGACGTTGCCACTTGTTCAGTAAGATCCTGACAGTTGGACGCCTCTTGCTTCACCAGCCCTTGAAGTCTCAGGTTGATCATGTTGATCATTGTTCTTCTTCCCTTTCATCTCCTGATACTCCCTGGCCGTTAGCTGTTATTTGGATCAATTGTTCCGTCGCCTTGGCTTTATCAGAAGTCAACACTTTGTTTTCACTCCGAGGTGCTGGAGCCACCATATTCTGTGGGAAAGGATGGCCGTTGATGCCCATGCTTTTGGCCTTTTCCAGACCTATTCTTCCTTTAACGATTGCCTTCTGTATCATATCTCTGAAAACTCGACAATGTTAGTAGTATGGGTACCAGAATTATGAAATTTGCAGTACCTTTTATTTTTAAGCTCCTCGGCTGATGGGATAGTATGATTCCCAGATAATTTGATCTGACCCTTTTCTAGCAAGTAGTCAAATATCTTATCGGCCTTAGTGATGTCGAAGCTATACTTTATATCTTTCTCGGTACTTTTAGCCTTTGCCCAAGGCATGTACTCGTGTCCTCCAAGCCCAGTCTACAGCAGCCACTTCATCACTTTCATCTCCTGAATTATCATTTTCATCTGCCAGGAAGAAATGGCTCTCTGCATATAGGCTTTCTTGGGCTTAAAGACTTCATGTATCGATTTGGGCATCAATACTTGCCACCTTTTTTAGCTAAATCGGCCATGTTGTTACAACCGAAGCCGATTTTTCTCTCTGATGGCATGTATCAATCCTCGAATCCCAATGCTAACCACCTCTGAATTTGGCAATGTCAAGGAATAGCATTGATTCTTCATCTCTCTGAACCTCATGAGGTACTGGAATCCAGACTCATTATTCGTTTGCCTTGTATCGATTAAGTCACTAAGCCTTTTCCAATCCTCCAAAGCCAAAATACTTATGGAATTTATCTTCCAAATCATCCCAGCTCTGAATGGAATTGGGTGGTAGAGATGAAAAACCATGAAAAAGCTAAACCAGATAGAGAGAGAGGAAACATTCTGACTTTGAGTGCTTGTTCATCACCAATCTCTCCGAGCTGAACTAGGAACTGGGTTATATGCTCCATGGTTGACACTGAGCCGGTTCCGGTGAATTTGGTAAAATCAGGAATTCTATATCTTGGAGGAAGAACAACCTGATCAAACCATTGGATATGGGTTTTGAACCAGTTATTGTAGATTTTCGCATCAAGCCAAACTGCTTCTGAACCAGGTCAGTTACACGACTCATCAGTTGATCAATTTGATTCACCCGCTTTTGATAGCCGATGTTCTGCCCCCCGAAGGTGTTGTCATTATATCCTGGTTCTCTTGAGCATCCAGAGTATAGAAATCAGAGACATAATGATACCCCTGAGTAATATGACCAGATGCTACGTTCCCTTGATATGGTGGTGCATTGAAGTCTCTTGTGATGCGTCTTGCATGAGGAGCTATTTTTGTAGCCGATGAGTACATGTTATTACTCATAATCGGCTGTTGCACTGGCTACGGGGGTCATGCCCCTAGGGTTAATCATCATCTGATTCCGTTGCATTTGGACCATTGGTTTGAGGTCCAGTAGAAGTTTCAGCTCCTTGATTGTTTCCAATAGTATATGTTGGACCTCTTCTATCACCACCCAAGTTGAAAACCTCTTTGATGGCATTTGTGAGACTTTGAGGAACACTTCATTGTGATTCATCAGGGTAGTTGCCATTGCCTTGTTGAACACTTCTTGCATGGCATTATGGGGACCTGGACCATTGGATCAACATGGCCATCAAAAACCACCCTTGGAAGGTGAGTTTTCTGAATGATCTTCTTATCCTGGTCTTGCTGTAGCTTAATAAGCACAAGTGTCGATATTGATCAACAGTCTCTTCTATTAAGAGTTGAGTTTCCTCTAGAAGGTCCTCCATTTTCACGTGCAGTACTGCTTCATTGTCAAACGTCATGATTCAGACGATTGGGTCCCAACGGTCGTACAAAAGAATGTGTTGACACAAAATCTCGATCGGTAGCGCCAACACACTCGAATGTACGGTCCTCAGAGGGGTACGGAACGAGGTCCTGACCTCCTGAACCTTCGACAAGCGGTGGCGCCGAATCTTAGCGAGATCGACCTCAGGCGTGCCAGCCAATTTGACCTATAATTGACAGGAGAGAAAAAAATTCGTCAAATTGTGGAACCGCCGGTTTGGTGCTAGACAGTTCCAAATTATACGGCTTTGATATAGCCACTTGTCTTTAGGATATTGACTACAAAGTCAACTCCCAGGAGATTGCATGAAAAGCATTGAAAAAGGATATAAAGCATAACGGCTATGATATATGTAGAAGAGTGTTTAAAATAAATGAACATCCGATAAGCTCAGAAAACGCTAATAGAATAAAGATCTATGTGTACATAAGTGACATGAAATCAACGTATCGACTAATTGCACGAGCAGTTCTATTCATTAACAGTGGGGTGTCCATACAGCCAATAACAAATAGATCGATAAAATACCTTAAACATCAACAGTGGGGCTCTATACAGCCTTAATGATGATCAAGCTAGATCACGTCTTGTGCAAAGAGTAGATCCGTTAATTCCAAGCCGCTTAAAGGAACACATTATGAAGAGAGCATAACTGGATCGGCTATTGTAGACGATACAGGGTCCATGAGGCACGAACAAGATCTACCTGTCAAAGCCATGATTTAATCTAGAACAAACAGACTTAATCTATCATATATATCAGTGGGGTTCGGAAATACAGCCATAATATACATGCTAGATCAAATCTATCTGCCCTTAGATCAGAGCGTGGTTTGTCGGATATCTCGAATGCACAACATGTAACAACCGAGATTGACAAAATAGTCGATGAAAGGCTTGAATCGGCTATTTTCTGTTGTGAGCGTGTAATCCTCTGAACAGCCGAAACTAAGCATCTTTTAAGCTAAGCCACTTTGTCAATCTTGATTGGGTGAGATGTTGTTTAAAACGTAAAGAAACAAATTAAAACATAAAACAAACATTGGTAACTTGATGAATCTATTAGCTTGCCAAACCAATAGACCGATAACTAGCCAAGATCGACTAAGGTAAGAGATTGATCAGAGTCAAGACAGTCTTACAAAAGACGAGCTTAGACCGATAACTAGCCATGCCATGCTTAACAAGAGTTTGGTCGATGCCAAATACAACCTTATTACACGATGACACAAGACATTGTTGAAACTTACAAGAAATCGGAGGTCGGTCGATGCCGATGCAGCCCTGCCTGATTGAAGGTCTCGCCGAGATCTATGTTACTATTGGTATAAATTAACGCACTCTACTTTATCCGCAAGCGCATAGATAAATCTACCGATGTAGCACTTCAACGGGAGTAACCAGTTTTAATATCAAACCCAAAGGAACGGATAGTATTAAGTCTTAAAGTCTAAACCCCGAGTAGCTAACAAGGACGGAGAATCTAGAAGTATAGAGGGGATCATTAAGGCGGTCTAATTCCAATTTAAGAGTCATATGTTTATTATTCTTAGTGAGGAATTGTCATAAAAGGTCACAAACAGAGTATGAATCTTTTATGCAAATGTATAATCCTACCGAGCCTACACACGGGTAAGTGGACTATAGAAGAATCACAAGGCTATAAGAGTCACCCTTGCGAACAACTGCTACTACCGGGTTATAGGAGGCATATATGAGCTATCAAGTCTAAGCACCACGCTTACACTATCCAACTACTCTGACTCTAGAATGACTAGAATTAAAGTACTCAAAAGAGAGTCATAAATCTTGAAGAATAATAAGAACAATAGCTCAAACTTAAATATAGACGTTGATTACCGAAACAATCGTTGAAGTTGATGATGAACTTGAATCCACAGGTACAAGATGAAGAAGTGGATCCGATAGGCCGGAGCTCCTTCTTGATCTCTTCCTCTCTCTCTCTCTCTCTCTCTCTCTCTCTCTCTTCTAGTTCTAATATAAGACTAGGTTCTAAACCTAAACTAGAGGGGTAACTAGTCTTCTACTTGATAGCGGCTCTTGATTACAACTAGTGAACTAGATCTAATTCTAGATGAACTAGAAGATATTAATCTAGAGGGACCTCTACTTCTAATTGAAACCCTAGTTTCTGATGTGGAGATGAATAATGAAGAAGGAGATGCCTGGATAGGTGGGTCTGGGTTGCTTATATAGCCCTGAGGGATCAACCGCGGCCGTTAGATCAAACTAACTTCAGGGACGGTGGAGATGAGTCCTAGGGTTCGGTGGAGGAAGCTTGCAGAAGACAGAAGCCAGCGGGCCCGGGGGGAGGAGACCGGTCGGTCTCATGGTGGGACCGGTCAGTCCCACCTGGCAGGGTCCCCGGTGCCCGACCTCCTGGTGTCTTCTGGTGTCCTCTGGAGTCTTTCAAGAAACTTCCTGACGTGGCGGTTGCGTTATCTCCCGTCCGTTTCTTCTAGGGAAGCAACAGCGCTAGTTTCCTAGTTTAGTCCCTGCAGAATCACAATTCACCAAAACTCGTGGAATATTGTCAATTAAAACCCTAAACCTTTGTTGGTGATTGAATTCATGCCCTTTTCATATTTATTTATCCTTTAATTTTGATAGATAACCAGTGTCAATAGTTACTCCTACTCTTAGGGTTTTGGCCAAGGGCCGGTGTATTGATGGGTTGGATCTCCTACAAAAATTTGGGTTTCTATCTATTATAACCGGTTGACCCTTGTCCTAATACGACTAGATTACTAATAGGTAAGATAAAAAAGACGACTCAGACTTGAACTTATTGGTCGAACCCGACACATCTTTGAGGCCTGTCGCGCTGGTCCACATGAATCCTTCTGGTTGCGCTTGGCCCACAAAGCTTTTTATTTTTAGGCCGATCCTTTTGCTTAATAAATAGCGTTTATGTTACAAAATATTAATCTCCTCGGTCCAAAATCTGGTGTAAACAATAGTAATTAATGTCTTAGTCATATCAATTATATCTAAACTATTATGAACTAGACTATGAACTAGCACATAATGATGAACAGTATGATGAACTAGAACACATAGATGGTCTATAGTATGAACTAGAACACGAACTAGAACTATATTAAGAACTAGAAGATGAACTAGACGATGAACTAGAACTAGAAGATGAACTAGAACATGTACAATGAAGAACAATGAAGAACTAGAAGAACAATTATGAACTAGAAACATAATTAGATCCATAATGTTTATACAAGAGAGAAGATCTTGGTTTACCGAGCCTTCTCGCGACTAGATCCGGAATCTAAGCGAAGCTGCTCCTCTTCTAATTCTAATCTATCTAGCTGTGCATAAGTTGATGTGACTCTAGGAAATTAGGGTTTCTGATTAATCCTCCTCCTCTTCTAATGACGATTGATGATGATGGAGAGGAGAGGGGTCTGGGGTCTGGTTATATAGCCCTGGGCGAGAAACCGTGGCCCTTGGATCGAAACCGACTTCACGTAGGGTGGAGATGCATCCTCATAGGCGGTGGAGGAAGGTTCCAGAAGATGAAGGCGTCGGGCCTAGGGGGTGACCGACCGGTCCTAGGGTGGGACCGGTCGGTCCCACCTGGCGGCCTCTCGTGGTGCCCCGCATGTGGTGTCCTCTGGTGTCCTCTAGGTGCCTCATAATGCGCTTTGACCGCCTGACGGTGAGAGATGCGCGGCGACGCCTGAAAGCGCGCGCAAATACCACACCGCGAATTAAATGTCGGGCGTGTCGCCGTCAGGTACAGCAGCGACCCGATCATACTCTGGTACTCCTCTGGTCCACAGTTTTCTCCATCCTCATCCGCATCCAGGGCGTCGTGGTCGACATGGGTGTTGGAAGAGGCTTGGTCTCACCCATATCGAACTTCTTCAATATGTCTTTGGTATACTTGCCCTGGTGCAACGAACGTCCCTTCTCGGGATTGCTTGATTTGCAACCCGAGGAAAAAAGTCAACTGCCCATCATGCTCATTTCAAACTCCCTGTCATAAGATCTGCAAACTTGGCAACCAAAGCGTGAGAATAACCACCGAAAATGATATCATCCTGTAAATCTGGACCTAGAGAGTGTCATTGCCTTGCTTGAGGAGAAAAAGCGTTTTATCCACACATCACATTTTAAACCCTTAGCAAGCAAAAGGTTTTCAACCTACCATACCACGCTCTTGGGTTGTGTTTTTGTTTACACCAGATTTGGACCGAGAAGATTAATATTTTGTAAACATAAACGGCTGATTTATTAAGGAAAAGAATCGGCCTGAAAACAAAGAAGCTCGTATAGGTCAAGCGTAACCAGAAGGATTCATGTGAACCAACACGACGGGCTTCAAAAGGCATGTCGGACTCGACCAAGGAGATCAAGTTCGGGTCATCTTTATTTTTCTTTTGGTAATCTACTTGTGTTAGGGCAGGAGTCAACCGGGTTATAAATAGTTAGAAACCCAAATTTTGTAAGGGAATCCAATCAACCAATATACCGGCCCTCGGCCAAAAAACCTTAGGAGTAGGAGTAACGTAGATCTCGGTGAGACCTTCAATCAGGCAGGGCTGCATCGGCATCGACCGACTTTGTTTGCTTGTAAGTTTCACCAATTGCTTGTGTCATCGTGTAATAAGGCTGTATTTGGCATCGATCAAATTCTTGTTAAGCTATGGCTGGCTAGTTATCGGTCTAAGCTCGTCTTTTATAAGACTGTCTTGACTGATCAATCTCTTACTTTAGTCGATCTTGGCTAGTTATCGCTCTATTGGTTTGGCAAGCTAATAGATTCATTAAGTTACCGATGTTGTTTATGTTTTAATTTGTTCCTTTACATTTTGAAAACATCTTGCCCAATCAAGATTGATAAAGTAGCTTAAGCCCAAAAGATGCTTAGTTTCAGCTGTTCTGAGATTTACACGCTCGCAACAGAGGAAATAGCCGATCAAGCCTGTCATCGACTATTTTGTCAATCTTGGTTGTTACATGTTGTGCGTTCAAGATATCTGATAAAACCACGTTCTGATCTAAGAGTAGATAGATTTGATCTAGCATGTTTATTACGGCTGTATTTCCGAACCCCACTGATATATATGATAGATTAAGTCTGTTTATTCTAGATTAAATCATGGCTTTGACAGGTAGATCTTGTTCGTGCTCATGGACCTTGTATCGGCTAAAATAGCCGATCAGTTATGCTTCCTTCATAATATGTTCTTTTAAGTGGCTTAGAATTAACAGATTTATCTTTGCACGAGACGTGATCTAGCTTGGTCATCATTAAGTTGTATGGAGACACCCCACTGTTGATGTTGAAGCTATTTTATCGATCTATTTGTTATTATGGCTGTATGGAGACACCCCCTATTAATGAATAGAATACTCGTGCAATTAGTCGATACGTTGGTTTTATGTCGCTTAAACGTACATCTAGAATCTATTCTGTTAACATCTTCCAAGCGTATCGGTTGTTTAATTATCACAAACACTCTTTTACAATGATGTAGTCGTTATGCTTTATAACTTTTTCAATACCTTCATGCAATCACCTGGGGGTTGACTTTTGTAGTCAATATCCTAAAAGACAAATGGCTATATCAGAGTCGCACATTTTGGAACGTCTGGCAGCAAACCAGCATGTTCCACGATTTGACGAATTTTTCTTCTCCTTATCAATTACAAGTCAAATGACTAGCACGCCCGAAGTCGATCTCGCTAAGAATCGGCACAACTCTCTGCTGAAGGTTCAGGAGGTCAGGACTTGCTCCGTACCCCTCTGAGGACCGTACGTTCGAGTGTGTTGGCACTACCAACGGATTTTTGTGTCAACACAATTCTTTTGGCAAGCCCGGTGGGACCCAATCATCTGAATCATGACGTTTGACAACGAAGAAGTACTGCACGTGAAAATGGAGGACCTCCCAAAGGAAACTCAACGCTTAATAGACGAGACTGTTGATCAATATCGACACTTGGCTTATTGAGCTACAGCAAGACTAGGAAATAAGAAGATCGTTAAGAAAACTCACCTTCCAAGAGTGGTCTTTGATGGTCATGTTGATCCAATGGTCCAGGTCCAACATAATGCTATGCAGGAAGTGATCAGCAAGGCCATGGCGTCTACCTTGATGAATCATAATGAAGTTTTTCTCAAACAGCCTCACGAAGCCATTAAAGAAGTTTTTAACTTGGGCGGTGACAGAAGGGGCCCAACATATACTATTGGAAACAATCAAGGAGCTAGAACTTCTACTCGACCTCAAATCAATGGTCCAAATGGCAATGGAAATCAGATGATGATTAACCCTGGGGGCATGACACCGCAGCCAGTGCAACAGCCGATTATGGGTAATAACATGTACTCATCAGCTACAAAATTAGCTCCTCATGCAAGACACATCACAAGAGACTTCAATGCACCCCCATATCAAGGGAACGTAGCATCTGGTGATATTCCTCAGGGGTATCATTATGTCTCTAATTTCTATACTTTGGATGCTCAAGAAAACAGGATATAACGGCAAACACCTGCGAGGGGTATTAGAACATCGGCTATCAAAAGCCGGTGAATCAAATTGACCAGTTGATGAGTCGGTAGCTGACTTGGTTCAGAAGCAATTTGGCTTGATGCCAAAATCTACAGTGATGGTTACAAGAAGCCATATCCAGAATGGTTTGATTAGGTTGTTTCTTTCCTCAAGATATAGAATTCCTGATTTCACCAGTGCACAGAACCGCTCAGTGTCAACCATGGAGCATGTAACCCTGTTCCTAGTCCAGCTCGGAGAGATTAGTGATGAACAAGCACTCAAAGTCAGAATGTTCCCTCTCTCTCTTTCTGGTTCGGCTTTTTTTTCATGGTTTTCATCTCTGCCACCCAATCCATTCAGAGCTGGGATGATTTGGAAGATAAATTCCATAAGTACTTTGGCTTTGGAGTATTGGAAAAGGTTTAGTAGACTTAATTGATACAAGGCATGAATAATGAGTCTAGATGCCACTACCTCATGAGATTTAGAGAGATGAAGAAGCAATGCTATTCCTTGGACATTACCAGATTCAGAGGTGGTTAGCATTGCAATTCGAGGATTGATACCTGCTATCAGGGAAAAAATCGGCTTTGGTTGTAACAACATGGCCGATTTAGCTAAAAGGTGGCAAGTATTGATGCCCAAAATCGATACAATCAAGTCTTTAAACCCAAGAAAGCCTACAATACAGAGAGTCATTTCTTTCTGGAAGATGAAAATGATAATTCAGAAGATGAGGGTGATGAAGAAGTGGCTGTTGTAGACTGGGTTTGGAGAAACAATGAGTACATGCCTTGGGCAAAGGTTAAAAGTACCGAGAAGATGTAAAGTATAGCTTCGTCATCACCAAGGCGACAAGATATTGGACTACTTGCTGGAAAAGGGTCAGATCAAATTAACTAGGAATCATACTATCCCATCGGCCGAGGAGCTTAAAAATAAAAGGTATTGCAAGTTTCATAATTCTGGTACTCATACTACTAATGATTGCCGAGTTTTCAGAGATATGATACATAAGGCAATCATTAAAGGAAGAATAGGTCTGGAAAAGGCCAAAGGCATGGGCATCAACGACCATCTTTCCCACAGAACATGGTGGTTCCAGCACCTCGGAGTGAAATCAAAGTGTTGACTTTTGATAAAGCCAAGGTGCGGATACATGGGTGTATGCCGAGTCTCGAGTGATGAGTGATTGTCAATGGGTTTGATCGCATGTTCTTTGGCTTGTGTTGTGCAGGTGTTGAGCACGGAGACAGTGATCGATGGCAAGGTGAAGGTCAAGTAGAGACGTGTCGTGCCGACGGACCGGGAGCGGTGAAGGGCGGACATGAGGCTTGGACTGAGGGACCGGTGGCCTGGGGATCAGCTGTGGTGGCTGACAGCCTAGGACAACGACAATCGGAGACTTGCGGGACATGGTGTTGCTCGGGTCAAGGACCTGGGGACACGTGTCGGTGGACGGGGTGCACGAGCGGTGCATCCCCTCTACAGCTCCGGTTTGGTGGTTGAGCCACAGAAAAACCACCGGGTGGACGGTTTCCAGGTTTGGGCCACAAAACCTGGGGTTCTTCGGGTTTGCCGAGTTTGGGCCACAAAACTCGGGCTGAGGACGGTTTCCAGGTTTGGGCCTAAAAATCTGGGCGCCGCGGGTTCCTGAGTTTGGGCCACAAAACTCAGACGACTGACGTTGGGTTTCCTGGTTTCGGCCTCAAAACCGGGGGATGGACTTGCAGGCTGGTTTCCCGGTTTGGGCCTCAAAACCGGGGGTTGGTCATGAAGGCCTGGTCTCCCGGTTTCGGCCACAAAATGGGGGGGGGCGAAGTCCGGGAAAAGGACGAGCAGAGCGGTGGCAGCACGTGGCGGCAATCGGTGAGGTTGCGTCGAGGCAACGCTACCAGTTGTGCGGGCGTGGCCGTCGGTTCACAACTATCTTCGAGTTGGTCTAGAATAACCCTAGGGTTTAGCTGGTTTGCTCTGTAATTAGTTAGGGGTAGAGTGGGAATTAGAATTAGGATAAGTACGGGGAGACACCCACCTCCCAAACTATCTCAGTCATTTGCTATTCTTCCTTATGGTTTTCCTGCTCTCCCAATCCCCTGCTGTAGCTACTGAGATCCGCAGAGAATCATACCTCTGTGTACTGGAGATTTTGAGGAAGTGAGACCATAATCTCACTATTGTAGCGTGTGGTAGCCACACGGTTGCAGATCGATGTGTTGATTCGCGTTTTGGTTCGTGTTCTTCGCGTTCTTCATTTCTCCGCGTTTTTCCCGTCACTCGATCTCTCTCTATACTGCGTCTTTTCGAATTCCACTTGAATCAACTTGTTCTTTATAGTGAGGAAATCATTTTCACCGAAGGAATTCATCTAACTCCTCACGAACAAGTAGATCGGGTTTATTTCGTTTTCGTGGCGTTTTTTCGATTCATACACCTTCCCCTTTGATTTCCCGTTGATTGAGTTGATTTGAGCGGATGATTTCTTGGGGATAGTCTCCTAACTACCTCATGATCATATTCTCCAAGTTTGGGATCAAGGGATTTTGATTTGGATCAATTTGGGAGTGATTTGGGTGAAGGGCGATCAAAATCGCCTTCACTGGACATCCGCGGACAGTCCGCCACCTGACCGGCGGACAGTCCGGGCGTCAGGGATCAGCCGTATCAGTGGCTGTGTTCTTCGGCCGATTTGGTTTTGCATGACCGGCGGATAGTCCGCAGTTCTGAGTCGCGGACAGTCCGGGAACAGTCCAGGGGACTTCAGCAGCCTTGCTATTTCGGACATTTGGCCGGCAGACAGTCCGCCACAGGCTCGCGAACAGTCCGCAGTTGTGCCGGACAGTCCGGGACCGTACCCGCGGACAGTCCGGGAACTCGCAGACTTGTGTTTTTCAATGCATTTGGTCTCCCGGCTTTTTCGCTTGGTTTTCGGACTTCTCATTTGGCCCTATAGTTAACCAAGAAACATTTCTAGGTATCTTTGCTACTTGTTAGCATCGGTATTTGGGGATTTCTCGACGTAGCCCTCAATCTATGTTCGGGACTCGGTTTTAGGAGTCGAACTTTTGCCGGTGCTTTTGGCGATTGGTTTGCTATCGCTTTGTGGTGCCTTGCTGTGATCCTAGGGATCATCCACCCTCTTCCAAGGGTCGTGGGCATCACGGTTTCGATCGAAGCTCTCGGGGGTTGATTTTGGGACAATAGGCCAAAGTTTTGAGAGAAATTTTTGTGGCTCCCATTCACCCCCCCTCTGGTCGCCTTGCTATTGCATTCTCGGTCCTTCAATTAGTATCAGAGCGGGTTAAGGATCTTCCACCTTAGCCGGTTCCAGATCCACAGAAGGTGACATGGATCACGGCGTGGGCAAACCGCCGTTCTTTGAGGGGACGAACTATGCATATTGGAAGATACACATGTCGGCCTATCTCCAGAGCATGGGCTCTTCTGTTTGGGAGATTTGCAACAAGGCCGATTACGTTGTCTTGGCTGTTCGTGCTACTCAGCTTCAAATCGATGAGCATGATGCCAATAGCCGAGCTCGTAACGCTCTTTTCTCCTGTTTGAGCATGTTCGAGTTTGATCGCGTTTCCCACCTCCCCACGGCTCGTGAGATTTGGGCGATCCTCATGCGCTTCCATGAGGGAACCACTCAAGTCAAATCCCATCTCTACGAGTTGCACAAGTGGGAGTATGAGAACTTTAGACATATGCCTCGCGAGAGCATAGAAAGTTTATTCACTCGCTTTCAGGTCATGGTCAACAAGATGAGAGCGAACAAGGAGTTGTTGCCATTCGACGATCATGAGAGAGCTTTGAAGCTTTTGCATACTCTCGATCGGTCGGTGTGGGACTCAAAGGTCCAGGTGATCATCGAATCGTCTAACTATGAGACCCTCACATGCGACGAGCTCTTTAGTAAGCTCAAGTCTAGTGAGATTGACACAATGTCGTGGGCTTCTTATGAAAATCCTTCTGGGCCGACTATGGCTTTGGTTTCTGGCTCTTCTGCTAACCCCTCTGGAGGATTTGCACTGTCTTCACTTCTTTCTGTCACAGAGGAGCGGCTGGAGTCTTTGGGGGATGACGAGTTGGCTCTGCTAGCTAACCGGTTCTCGTGGTTTCACAACAACCGCATGAACCGTCGCCGCAGAGGAGGACGCTCAGGATGCTTTGAGTGCGGCGACCCCGACCACTTCATCGCCAACTGTCCCAAGAAGAACAAGCAATCTGGGAAGGGCGATCATGGGCACAAGTACGACTTCGGCAAGGCAAGGAGAAGTACGTACCCGCGAAGCACACGTGGAGGGGCGGCTTCGACAAGGAGTACATCACGAAGAAGTACTTGGAGAAGGCCCAAGCTGAGCAGCGTGCATTCTTCGCCACGCTCAGCGACGTCGACAGCTCGGATGACGACTCCACTGCTTCAAGCGATGACGAGTCTGAGAAGAAGAAGAGGATCGAGGACATGCTGAACGGCCTCTGCTTCTTCGCCGACGACGAGGGCTTCTGCACCACGGCCCTTGGTGATGAGGTCGACGGCAAGCTGGAGGACATCCCTCACGACGACGACGACGACTCCTCCCAGGTATCTCAGACCCCCGATGAGCTTTCTGCTGAGGTCGAGAAACTTACTGCCGCACTTCTTAGTGAAGATAAGCTGCTTAGGCGTGCTGCTAGAGAGCGCAAGGAGTTTAGGCAGAAGTGCGAGGACACGGTGAAGGAGCTTGAGTTTGCTAGATCCACCGTGGTCATTTCTGAGGAGGCTGAGTGTGAGATGTGCACCAAGCACTTGACTGACCTTCTCACTTTGAGAAGTAAGTATGCTGCTTTGGTTGGAGAGGTGGATGAGCTCCGAGCTAGACCCGTGTTGTTGGGTGCGTGCAAGTCATGTGCTGGCTTGCAAACCGAGTCGTCAGAGAAGAATGCCAAGATTGTGTCTCTTGAGAAGGCCAGCTCGGGTAGCACTTGTGTGTCTAGGTGTGCTTTGTGTGAGGGTTTGGAGATGGAGATTGCTAATGTGAAGCATGGCAAGATGCAAACCGAGGAAGAAAACACATACCTTCGGACGATCTTTTCATGGGTGTCTTGTAATGAGCCGCAGCTTGGGATGATGATCGCTCAGTTTAAGCGTGCTGCTGGAGGTCTAGGTGTAGGTTTTGCTCCGGGAGTTGATGTTTCGTCTTTTGGGAAGATTGGAGAGTCGAGTGGTCTTAACCCGAGTGAGAAGCCGAACTCCACCACTACTCCCAAGCTTACCAAGCTTTCACCCAAAGAGCCTCTCAAGCCTAACACCAAGGATGGAGTGTTTGATGAACCTCCAAGAGCTCCACCCAAGAAACAGCTATGGGCTCCCAAACCAAACCACCTCAAGAAGAAGCTAGACACAATGCCACCTATCCAAGAGGAGCTCATGCCACAGAAAGGGAAGGTGATCCACACCCACTACCATGAGTACCAACAACCCCCTATGAGAGCGGTGAGGTACCATTGTGAGCACTGTGGGAGAGATGGACAAATGAGTGAGTTTTGCTTCAGGCGCAAGAGAAAGGAGCGTCGTGCCAGGGAGATGGACAATGCGGACATGTACCATCCTTTCCATGATGTGCGTGTGTCGAATGTCCAGAGGAGAGCTGCTAGGCCTAGAGGTCCAATGCCTCAAGGTCCTAGGCATCAGGGAGGAGTTGCCCGACGGGGTCCTGACTTTGCAGGATACGGACCCCGTGGCGGAGGCTTTGTTGAGCGTTTCCCTCCACCGCGTTTTGAGTATCGCGATGGACGCTCTTTCCTTAGCAGAGCACGTTTTCCTGTGCGTGGTGATCGCTTTCCCCGTTGGCGTGCTAGGAATGGTTTTTATACTGACCGTTCTTTTGAGCAGCCAGCCCAACACTGGTATTCTTCCTACATCACTAACCCCAGTGTTGGACCGTATGCTCACCCTATGTCTTTTTATTGATGTAGGTGAAACGATTGGAGGACATTTGGTTGGTGGATTCCGGTTGCTCGAGGCATATGACCGGAAACGCCAAGTGGTTCTCCAGTCTTAGTCCTGTTGCCGGAAAGGAATTTATCACCTTCGGCGACACTAGTAAAGGTAAGGTGTTGTCTCGTGGGTCGGTGCGGGTTAATGAGCACTTTGTGTTGCGTGATGTTGCTCTTGTTTCTAATATGTATTTTAACCTTCTCTCTGTTTTGCAACTTTTTGATGATGACTATGAGATTCGTTTTAAACCGAATCTCAGTCGTATTTTAGATTCTCAGGGCAATCTTGTATGTTTGATTTCCCCTTTGGGAAAGTCTTTCGCGCGAATTTCTCGGAGTCGTTTGGATTTTCTCGCTGTCTTGTGGCTGGTCCTTCCTCCTCTGATCTTTGGAAGTGGCATAGGAGGCTCGGTCACTTAAGCTTTGACTTGCTTGCAAGGCTTAGCTCACTTGGCCTAATCTGAGGATTGCCCAAGTTGTCCATGGAGAAGGACCTTGTTTGCCATTCTTGTAGACATGGGAAGATGGTAGCCGCTCCCCACCATCCAGTGACTCAGGTCATGACACAGCACCCTGGAGAGCTTTTACACATGGACCTTGTTGGTCCGGCTCGAGTGAGCTTGGTTGGGGGGAAGTGGTACGTTTTGGTTGTCGTTGATGATTTTTCGAGATATTCGTGGGTCTTCTTTTTGACTGAGAAGACTGAGACTTTCCCTTTTGCTCTCAATCTGATTTTGCGTCTTCAGAACGAGTTCCCTTTGAACTCGATGCGAGCTATTCATAGTGATAATGGTTCCAAATTCAAGAATTCGGATTTTGAGAAGTTTTGTAACTCTTTGGGTTTGGAGCATCAGTTTTCTTCCCCCTACACACCTGTTGACGATAGTTATAGCATAAAAATACATATCAAAATATCGTCAACAGGCTCGAAAATAGAGAAGAATGACATGACATAGACATGTTTTATCAATAAAAGGTTCCACTTGTACTCTTAGTATTTGATTTGTAGGTATAACAAAATAAGAAGGAAATGGACACCTGGACCCACCCAAGGTGGGGTCGGCCGACCCCACCATGGGAGCTCCTCGGGCTTGGTGATGTGGCACTATCCAAATGAATCTTCACCGAGCTACTTTCCACCATCAGATTAGAAATGTGTTTGCATTCAACGGTGAAAGATGAGAAGCACATGGATCCATGGGCCCACAAGAAAGCAAATGCAACCAACGTATGACACCATGCTCCATGACATGTGGGGACATCAGGGGACACTAGTTGGTGGGCCAGCCCTGTCATAGGGGGGTCGGCCGACCCCCCCCTTGGTGGGCCCTGGCTACACTATTCAGCCTGATGACATCAGCACCTTCTAGAAGCAAAGTGGTGGGCCCACCTATCATTGGCTGGGGTCGGCCGACCCCAGGGTGAAACCCATCCAATGTCGGTTGTTTGCACATGTTTCACACGTGATGGAATCAAGGCCATCCATCGATGGCGGTTACAATGACGGTGGATCCAAGGGATGAGAGATGGGGAGCACACGGATCGATGACGTGGCGCGGAGTAGCCCCTAGTCCACCTTCCCCTATAAATAGAGGCTTCGTCCACCCTCTCAAGACATGGTTCATTAGAGGATTCACTACATATGAGATACAAGTGTTAGCCTTCTAGTCGTAGTCTAGTGTGGGAGTTAGAGTGAGTCGAGCAAGCTCGGGGTCTCCGGAGTCGTCTTCTGGGAGTCTGGTATTGCTCTTGTATCGTTCTCTCTCCAGAATTATTTATTATATATATTCTTCTTCTGCATTTCAATGTGTTATCCTTTGTGCAATATTATTCTTGCAATAGTATTGTAGTGCTCTAGTTAGTCTTGTAGTAGTTACGTACTAGATTGTGATCCTTACACAAACATTTTGGTTGTTTATCATCGCCCGTAAAACGGTGCTTTAGTTAATTGTATATTAGCTAGAGTAATAAGGATTAGCATAAGCGTGGTGCTTAGGCTAAGACTTATCTTTGGTTGCCGCTGGCTTGCACGGATAGTAGGGGCGCATGGGCAAAATGTAACGTAACGGCCCTAATCCCATGGCCCACTGACCATCGTCAACCACTGACAGTCGATCCGTACAGCCAAGAGATTAAGACCTGTTCCGCTACTGGGCTACATCAGTGCCCGTTGTCCGCAGGATCATCTCACAATTCAGTTACAATCTCTTTAACATTTTGACAAATAACATCGGAGTAAATAGCGGAAGACTTAGATAACAATAGTTTTACAAACCAGGGTTCAATTTAAATGAAGTTATTACAGACCATAGTTCAAATAGATAGAGTTGGCAGAGTAGCATATGACAACAACTTAAAGATACATCACCCAGCCCGAGGGTGAATAATCACTCATCGGCCTCATCGGCCTCCTCCTGAACAACAGTCACACAGCAGGGTCCAAGGCATACTGAGGGATCTGCCATACCTGCAACATGGGTAATAAAACCCTGAGTACAAAGGTACTCAACAAGACTTACCCGACTAAAGAAAAAGGGAGAAGACTCAGGAATGAAGGCTTAGGGTAGTCAAGGTAAGGCTTAAGCAAGATCAAGTATTTTGCAGAAAAGCATTTTTGTAAATCTTATTTTATTTTGAAAGATTCAGTATTCCTCAATTCTTCATCATTCATGATTCATTTTATATTTCAAAACATTCCTAGTTGAGAACCACTCTCCGTTGAGAGTAAATGGAACAAGTCTCCATAATCGAGGAGCAACGTTAATCCGGATAAATAATACTCAGCTGAGGATCCCTATCCACACTGCATATGTAGCACCCAAGCTTGCATATGCCAACTCGTCTTCCACGATTCCTCCATTATTGGGCCCGGTCCTACGCCACCCGGAAGTACAGTACACCACTCCAATCCGGGACTTTAACCCACGTGGGTACATGCTACTTCCGCCATCTCTCCACTCCCAGTGCGCGGTTGTCGGTCCAATAATGGATTTCTCGGAGCCAGAGCTTTCCGTAGTATGTGAATAGTTGCAAGTCCTGCCCAGCAGGCCCCATACGGATGGTCCCTAATTTTCCAGCCAGCAACTGTGCCTTGGTTATATCTCACCCAAGTGCAACAGTCCTGTCAGTTTTTCAACCCGTCCCGGTCGGTGTCAACTGTCGAGTCCCGGACTACGACATGACGGCACCGTACGCAAGGACAACCTCTCCTTCCCATTGACTAAGTACGGATCAGATACTTAGCCAATAGTGGGAGTAAACCAGAAATTCCCATAAATATTCTTAAGTGATCACACTTTTGAAATTGGCATTTTTATTGCAAATCTATTGTATAGCATTGCTAAGCATTTTCCAACTAGTTTCTGAAAGCAGGTATCGTGTGTATCAGTGGTCAAGGTGGATAATGCATCAGATAGGATATCACGCAACTCCTAAAAACCTAATGCAATAATTTATCTCAAAGCATTTAAGTAAAACATTTTATAAATTCAAGGAAAGAGTTAAATGCACCGGGGCTTGCCTGGAATGGCAAAAAGGACGGACTCGGGGTTGGAGTAGGTGTCGGAGCTCGGGGTCGCCTCGGGGACAGATCCTTTGGTGGCTACCTCGACTTCAGGTCCTTCTTCCTCGGTCACTATACGTATGCAATGATGCATGCACATGAGTAGGCTAGTATGAACATAGTGCATAGGATAAAACTAGAGTATAGCTTTGCAAAGTATAAGTGGTTTGTTAAAGTGGACAATAGATTACTTATCCCTTTCTAGCAATATTAGCTAACTTTATTAAGCAACTTTTATATTACTTAAGCATAATCATCACAAGGCATCACAAACATCATAGACCAGAGGGGTAGGGTCTATGAACATCAATCAATCCAAAGATCACATCATCAAACACTTATTACCAACCCTAATCCACCTTTTCTATTTTCTTAATTTATTTAAAAGGTCATTTTATGGAGTTGCTCCAAAAATTACCAAATTAATCTCATAAGTTCATTATGGCATAAATAGATGGCAAAACAAATTTCATAATTTTTGGAGGTCATTAAGGTGCTCAAATAATTCTAGACATGTAATTAACAAAAGGCACTATTCAACTATTTAAAATAAATGTTCAAAAATCAACTTGTTCCAAAAGACTTCAAAATTTTACCAGAGGTTCAGCATGTCATAAAAAGGTCACAAAAATTTATCTCAAGATTTTTGGAGTTATAGATCACTCTCCAAAAATACCAAAACCTTCATTTTTCAATAAAAAGGGGAATTTTACATTTTCAAATTTTTGCACAAAACTCAAGTTTCATATTTTTATAAAATACTCCAGAGCATAAAGAGTCTACCACAAAAATTTCAGAATTTTTGAATGCACACAGAAAATCATACAAAAAAGAGAAAACAGAACACTATTCACATCTCTCAGAAAAAAGAGAAGGGCACTGTGCTCCTTCTAGGCCGGGCTCGGCGAATCGCGCGGGCTCGGGCGAATCGCGCGGGGCTCGGTCGAGACGGGAGCGACAGCTTCGTCCGAGGCCTGGCCCGGAGGCTCGGGCGAGACGGAGAAGTAAGCCTCCGTCCGAGGCCTGACTCGGGCGAAGCGGAGAGCATGCGTCGCCGAGGCTTGGGCTCGGGCGAAGCGGAGGGCATGCGCTCGCCGAGGCTTGGGCTCGGGCGAAGCGGAGTGGAAGCAGAGGCCGGAGGCTCGGATGCTTACCACGGGACGTAGGCAGGGCTCGAGGGTGAGGCTCGACTCGTTCTCGAGGGTGAGGCTCGACTCGTTCTCGAGGGTGAGGCTCGACACGCTCGAGGGAGGAGACGACCGCGGCGGCGCTCCGGCGATCCGGCGGTCCTGCGCAACACACGAGACCGCAAGGGCCGGGTTAGAGTCGCGCGGGGCCAAGGAATACGACACGGGGTCGGTGAGGGATGATCATGGCCGGAGGCGGCGAATTTCACGAACCCGAGCTCGCCGGGTTTCTGCCGGAGATGGGAACGGCGAGCTTACGCCGGGCGATTGAGGGCGGTAGAGATGAAATTGAAGGGTGGGAAAGCTTCACGAGCTCAAGGCGGAGCTTTCGGGCTAGATGGTGGAGCGGCGGAGTGTCTGGAGTGGGCTGGCCACGGTGGCGGAGGTGAGTGCGGAGCTCGGGGCTCCGGCGGGCTTAAATAGGCACGGCCAGGGGCCGGTAGAGACCTCGGGGATACGCAGGTAAGGTTTGCGGGGGCGTGCGCACTCGATTGCGCTCTGGCGGATAGGCTGGCGTGCAGCCGGGGCTCGGGCGCAAGCTCGGCCGGCAATGGCCACGCGGCGGCGGCGCGCTGGACACTGTAGGGGTCGAGAGCGAGGGTCAGCGCTCGCGTGCGGGCGCGGAGGGAACAGGGAGACAGCGGCGGCAGGATAAGGGCGCGTGGGGAGCAGCCGTATGCGCTGCAGGCGCAGCGCCGGCGCCATGGCCGGGCCCCCCCTTCCTCTGGCTCTACGGGAAGAAGAACAGTGTAGGGGCTAGGGTTTGACTTTTGGCCAGAATCTGTATTTTGCAAAAATCTCCCAAAATTTGAACTGTGCGACAAAAACTCAAAATACCAAAGTTGTTCAGAAAAAAGAGATCTACAACTTTGTCAATATGAACATTTTCCAAATCCAAATAGTTTTTGAACCATATTTGAAAACAGAAAAGGGAACACTTTTCAAATTTGATTCAAATCAAAATTACTTTGGATTTCAAACTGAAACTTGAAAATCTTTATATATAAAAGTTGTTCCATTTGACAAAACCTATAACTTTGCTAATATACACTTTTTCTGAAACTCAATAGTTTTTGAATAAATTTTTAAAACTGAAAAGGGGACAAAAACTGGAATTTGAATGAATTTGAAATTACTTCAAATTTTATATAGAAACATGGAAATCTGCAAATACCAAAGTTGTTCCTCTAGGTCAGATTCACAACTTTGCTTTTTGAACCAACTCAAAATTTCGAATTATGAAAAAGTTATCAGAAAGGGAATAAATCCAGGATTTGGGAATTTAGGGTTTTGCCAAAAGGAAAATCAAATCAAATCTGATTTGTGGAACTTTGATCAAGGCAACAAACATCAGGGCACTAAATTTGAACAAGAATTACATAGAACTAGGCACAGAGGTGAAATTACCATTTTGCCCCTATAGGAAAAAGTGGGCTAATAAGGGTTTTTGCAATAGAGGTACATCACATAAAATGATACACTAAGCAAATGCATACACCTGAAATCATGATCAAGATGATTAATGATGCTAATGATGATATGTCAAGTTAATTACATGCTTAAACACCAGAGGTGTTACAGCCTTCCCCCCTTAAAGAAATCTAGCCCCGAGATTCTGCGTCTTAAGAAAGGACAAAGAAGGGATAAAGGCAAAACTTTACATAGACAGGGATTCGAGAAAGTCGGGATAGTTCTCTGCCAAGAAGTCTTCAGATTCCCAAGTAGCTTCTTCTTCAGAGTGCTGGTTCCACTGGATTTTGTACCACCTTGTGGTAGTTCTTCGAGTAACTCGATCTTTGTGATCTAACACTCGAACTGGATATTCCGAGTAGGATAGATCAGGCTCTAGCTCGACACCTTCAACTTCCACGACATGTTCCGGTACTCGGAGACACTTCTTGAGTTGGGAGACATGGAAAACATTGTGGACTGCGGAGAGATGATCGGGCAACTTTAGCTTGTATGCTACCTTGCCACAACATTCCAAAATCTCAAACGGACCAATGTAGCGGGGTGCTAACTTTCCCTTGACTCCAAAACAAGTGACTCCTTTGGTTGGTGAGACCTTGAGATATACATAATCTCCAACTTGAAACTTCAGAGGTCGACGTCTCTTGTCAGCATAACTCTTTTGTCGGGATTGGGCAATCTTCATGTTCTCTTGTATCTGCTTGACTTTCTCTTCCATATCTTTGACCAGGTCAACTCCAAAGAATTCCCTTTCTCCAGGTTCGGACCAACTGAGAGGTGTACGACAACGACGACCGTACAGTGCTTCGAAGGGTGCCATCCTGATGCTTTCTTGGTAACTGTTATTATATGAGAACTCTGCCAAGGGCAAACAGTCATCTCAAGTATCTGCGAAGGTGAGGGCACAGGCTCTCAACATGTCTTCCAGCACTTGGTTGACTCGCTCCGTCTGTCCATCAGTTTGAGGATGATACGCTGTGCTGTATAAGAGTTGGGTTCCAAGTGAGGTATGGAACGCTTTCCAGAACTTCGCAACAAACTGGGTATCACGGTCAGAGACAATGGTCTTGGGTATGCCATGAAGCTTCACTATGTTGTTCTTGTACAAGGCGGCATATGTGGGGACGGTGTAAATGGTCTTGACTGGCAGAAAGTGAGCTTGTTTGGTGAGTCGGTCCACGATTACCCAAATGGAATCAAAACCTTTCCTGGTCTTGGGTAGCCCATTAATAAAATCCATGCTGATATCTTCCCACTTCCAGGCAGGTACAGATAAAGGCTGCAATTCTCCTCCAGGCTTCATTGTGCACGGCTTTGACTTTCTGACAAGTATCACAGCGAGCGACATAGCGAGCGATTTCAATCTTCATCTTTGTCCACCAGAATCTCTGCCTTCAGATCCTGGTACATCTTGTTGCTGCCGGGGTGGATGGAAAACCTAGACAGGTGTGCCTCATCAAGGATCAACTGTCTCAACTCAGGCACCTTGGGAACTACTAGACGGTTCTTGAACCAAACAACTCCTACATCATCGATCCTGAAACAATCAGCCTTTCCGGTCTGGACCTTCTCGATGATGTGCTTGATTCCAGGGTTATCTTTCTGTGCAGCAATGACCTGTTCTTTGATAGAGGTCTCTATCCTGACATTACTCAGAGTTCCTTGTGGTACCATTTCAATACCCATCCTTTCAAGATCATGGCACAAGGAAAGATCATAGGGCTTCGTTGTCAGACAGTTGCAGTATGACTTGCGACTGAGGGCATCGGCGACTACATTCGCCTTACCAGGATGGTAATGCACTTCGATATCATAATCCTTGATTAACTCAAGCCATCTTCGCTGCCTCATGTTCAACTCTTCTTGAGTGAAGATATACTTCAGGCTCTTATGATCGGTGTACACATTGCAGGCACTGCCCAACAGATAATGACGCCATATCTTCAAAGCATGTACCACTGCTGCTAATTCAAGGTCATGGGTTGGATAATTCTCCTCATGTTGCTTAAGCTGCCGTGAGGCATAAGCGATCACTCGACCTTCTTGCATCAAAACACAACCCAAACCAATACCAGATGCATCACAGTATACATCAAAGGGTTTCTCGATATCTGGTTGAGCTAGGACTGGTGATGTAGTTAACAGTTTCTTCAAGGCTTGAAAAGCTTGCTCACAAGCTGGTGACCAAACGAAATCCACGGAATTCTTCAACAACTCTGTGATAGGCTTGGCAACTCTGGAGAAATCTGGGATGAAACGACGATAGTATCCAGCCATTCCCATGAAGCTGCGAACTTCGCGGACAGTGGTAGGTGGCCTTCCAATCCAAGATATCTGCCACCTTTTCAGGGTCAACTGACACACCTTCAGCGGACAGGACATGACCAAGGAATTGAATTCGATCTAGCCAGAATTCACATTTACTGAACTTGGCATACAGCTGGTGATCTCTGAGACGAGAGAGAACGATACGAAGATGCTTGGCATGATCTTTAGGAGTTCTTGAATAAACAAGGATGTCGTCAATGAACACGACTACAAATTTATCGAGCTCTGGCATGAACACGGAGTTCATGAGATACATGAAATGAGCAGGGGCATTGGTCAAGCCAAAAGACATGACCAAGTACTCATATAGGCCGTATCTGGTGGTGAAAGCTGTTTTGGGAATATCTTCGGGACGAATTTTTATTTGGTGATAGCCAGATCTGAGGTCGATCTTGGAAAACACTCTGGCTCCAGATAACTGGTCAAAAAGAAGGTCAATGCGAGGCAAAGGATATTTATTCTTGATGGTGACCTCATTGAGCGGGCGATAGTCAACGCACAGACGAAGGCTTTTGTCCTTCTTCTTCACAAAGATAGCAGGACAACCCCAAGGAGATGAACTTGGGCGAATGAGACCCTTGTCCAATAGCTCTTGCAATTGGATCTTCAGCTCTGCCAACTCTCTGGGAGGCATTCGATAAGCTCTACGGGATATAGGAGCAGTCCCGGGCTTTAGCTCTATGGCAAACTCTACATCACGGTCAGGAGGCAGACCAGGTAAATCTCCTGGGAAGACATCAGGGAACTCACAGACCACGGGAATATCCCTGACTTCCGGAGCATAGGCAGTATTTAACTGGGTGGTTGTTGGCTTTTGAGGCATTGGAAGTTGGAGAAAGAGTTTGGAGGTACTGTTAGGGATATCCACTCTCACAACTCTATTCAAGATGTCTATCATGGCTTTATACTGACACATCCAATTCATGCCTAAGATGACATCTATCTCTTGATCGCGCAGTACTATCATGGTGGTAGGAAAAACATGTTCCCCCAACATTACTGGTATACTGCGGACCACTTCCTTAGTATTTATCCGTCCTCCAGGCGAAAGTATGCAAAAACTTTCTTTTAACTCTCCCATGGGTAACTCATGCTTGATGACAAAAGTGCGACTGATGAAGGAATGCGATGCACCAGAATCAAACAAGACGACTGCAGGATGATTGGCAACAGGGAACCTACCGAGCATGACGGGCTCTCCTTCTGGGATGTTACTGGCGGTGGTGAAGTAGACTTGCCCGTGCTTCCTGACAAGCTTGCCCTTCTGGACGTGCTGCTGCGGTGCACGGTGCTGCTGCTGCTGTGATCCTCCAGGGCCTTTCTGTGCATACTGGGTATTCTTCTTGGGTTTTGGGCACTCGCGAGCCCAGTGACCAACTTGGCCACAGTTGTAGCATGGAAGGTTGTAAGCTGTTTGTGGGGTGGTGACACGAACACCTGGGGCGTTCGGCTGAGTGGCACTTTGCTGGTTGGCATTATGGGTGGTGGCTGCGGTACGAACGACCACTTGCTGATGGGGGTATGGGGCACGGTTTTGATGGTGACTGGGGTGGTAGATGACTCTTGGGCGCTTATGGTTGCTGGAGAAACTGCTAGACCCAGCCTTCTTCTTCTTCTTCTCTTCCTGATACTGGCGGTTGCTTTCCTCGAAAGCGACAGCACGGTCAACGACGTCATGATAGGATCCGTTTAGGTTGTTGGATAGACCTCTACGGAATCTTAGGGTGCAGACCCCTGAGAAAACAATCTCTCTTCTTTTCCTCTGTGTTGACATAGTCGGAGGCATACTGGCTGAGGTGATTGAATTGTCCCACATACTGCATGACAGTGGAATCTTTCTGTTGCAGGGCCAAGAACTGATCCAACTTCATTTTCATCAATCCCGAAGGGATGTGATGTGCTCTGAAAGCGGTGCGGAACTCTTCCCAGGTCAGCTGGTGACCTTCTGGCTGGGCAGCCAACAGGTTGGCGTACCAGGCACTTGCAGGACCACGGAGCTGCTGTGAAGCGAACCGAGGCTTCTGGATCTCTGTGCAGAGCAGGAGACTGAACTTCTGTTCCATGGTGCGTAACCAGTCGTCAGCCTCGAGAGGTTCATCGGCCTTTGTGAAGACCGGTGGTCGTGTTTCAGTGAAGTCCACATAGGTGGTCTCTTGGTTGTGGCGACCACGGTGTCCAACATTCTGCTGTCCTTGGTTTTGAGCCATTAGGTTAGCAGCGGCGGCCAGGGCTGCAATGGCATCTGCCAGGGTAGCTGGTACAGGCGGAGGGTTTGGGATGCGGTCATCAGCACCTCCGGCTCCGGCACGGGTGTTCACAGGCATCTGTATAAGCAACTTTGGAACTCAGCATACAAAGATTGATTTTGAACGAAACTGACTGATAAGATTCATAGATGCAAGGGTAGATAGCTGATACAGAGGTTCGACAGATAACCACAGACTGACAAAGGAAAGGTACAAGACAAGATACAAACTCGGCTAGACAGAAGACCAACTAACGCCCCAAACCTAGACTTAAGGCTTTAGGTAAGCAGATGGTACAGACACAAGGAGTCTAGTCATCATCGATGAAGATCAACTCTTCGTCATCATCATCATCCTCGATGATAAGCTCAGGCTCTTCCTCCTCATCTTCATCTTCAACGTGGACATCTTCTGCAGGTTCCACTTCTTCATTCTGGCCTGGCTCATGCTCCACTTCAGGTTCCTCCACGACTCCGTCCTCAGGTTCTTCCATAACCGGGGGGTACCAAGGGGTGGAGTTGATCATGCAGCTGATGCACTTCCTCATGAAGCATATCATTGTACTGCTCGATCTGGGCGGTGTATTGCTGCAGTCCATGGAGCTGGGCTCTAGTAACGTCCTCGCGGGTCCAAGCAACATTGCGCTGCTCGATAGCGCGAACCATGTTTCGGTTGGCCTGCTCCAAGGAAGCTCGTGCCTCATAAAACTCCATGCGGGAAAGGTAGAAGTCATGCTCCATGTTCTCCATCTCAGCCTTCAGATTCTTGATTTCCTCCTTCAGCTGCTTGCGGGTGCGGCGGGGAAAGCGACGACCATTGGAGGATTCTCCAGTCTCTTCTCCGGTGCGTGGCGCCAGCTGGTGACGCGGCACACCGTTTGGTCCAGTCGACTTGCGGGCAGTCCGCTTGATGATGGCCATATCTGGATAAGAGGTTATAGATGAGAAAGGCTAGCAAGAAAAAGGTATAGGCACACTAACCCCAACGAACTCTTTTATATACTTAAGTGAATGTGACATGATGCATGAATCGTTCTTACGGAACAAGGCAATGCAACTACTAAGGTAAGGTACATAGGGCTTATACAAGTTGTCTTGCTACTAGTTGCCGAAGACAAGATGAGATGAGAGAAGCAATTTGGACTTAAAATAGTCAAGTTTATTTTTTGTTAAAAACATTTTGAAGTTTTCGCAAAAAGATTGCGACGTCATAGTGAGATGCTCCGATACCACTCTGTAACGTAACGGCCCTAATCCCATGGCCCACTGACCACCGTCAACCACTGACAGTCGATCCGTACAGCCAAGAGATTAAGACCTGTTCCGCTACTGGGCTACATCAGTGCCCGATGTCCGCAGGATCATCTCACAATTCAGTTACAATCTCTTTAGCATTTTGACAAATAACATCGGAGTAAATAGCGGAAGACTTAGATAACAATAGTTTTACAAACCAGGGTTCAACATAAAATTTAAATGAAGTTATTACAGACAATAGTTCAAATAGATAGAGTTGGCAGAGTAGCATATGACAACAACTTAAAGATACATCACCCAGCCCGTGGGTGAATAATCACTCATTGGCCTCATCGGCCTCCTCCTGAACAACAGTCACACAGCAGGGTCCAAGGCATACTGATGAATCTGCCATACCTGCAACATGGGTAATAAAACCCTGAGTACAAAGGTACTCAACAAGACTTACCCGACTAAAGAAAAAGGGAGAAGACTCAGGAATGAAGGCTTAGGGTAGTCAAGGTAAGGCTTAAGCAAGATCAAGTATTTTGCAGAAAAGCATTTTTTGTAAATCTTATTTTATTTTGAAAGATTCAGTATTCCTCAATTCTTCATCATTCATGATTCATTTTATATTTCAAAACATTCCTAGTTGAGAACCACTCTCCGTTGAGAGTCAATGGAACAAGTCTCCATAACCGAGGAGCAACGTTAATCCGGATAAATAATACTCAGCTGAGGATCCCTACCCACACTGCATATGTAGCACCCAAGCTTGCATATGCCAACTCGTCTTCCACGATTCCTCCATTATTGGGCCCGATCCTACGCCACCCGGAAGTACAGTACACCACTCCAATCCGGGACTCTAACCCACGTGGGTACATGCTACTTCCGCCATCTCTCCACTCCCAGTGCGCGGTTGTCGGTCCAATAATGGATTTCTCGGAGCCAGAGCTTTCCGTAGTATGTGAATAGTTGCAAGTCCTGCCCAGCAGGCCCCCATACGGATGGTCCCTAATTTTCCAGCCAGCAACGGTGCCTTGGTTATATCTCACCCAAGCGCAACAGTCCTGTCAGTTTTTCAACCCGTCCCGGTCGGTGTCAACTGTCGAGTCCCGGACTACGACATGACGGCACCGTACGCAAGGACAACCTCTCCTTCCCATGGACTAAGTACGGATCAGATACTTAGCCGATAGTGGGAGTAAACCAGAAATTCCCATAAACATTCTTAAGTGATCACACTTTTGAAATTGGCATTTTTATTGCAAATCTATTGTATAGCATTGCTAAGCATTTTGCAACTAGTTTCTGAAAGCAGGTATCGGGTGTATCAGTGGTCAAGGTGGATAATGCATCAGATAGGATATCACGCAACTCCTAAAAACCTAATGCAATAATTTAACTCAAAGCATTTAAGTAAAACATTTTATAAATTCAAGGAAAGGGTTAAATGCACCGGGGCTTGCCTGGAATGGCAAAAAGGACGGACTCGGGGTTGGAGTAGGTGTCGGAGCTCGGGGTCGCCTCGGGGACAGATCCTTCGGTGACTACATCGACTTCAGGTCCTTCTTCCTCGGTCACTATACGTATGCAATGATGCATGCACATGAGTAGGCTAGTATGAACAAAGTGCATAGGATAAAACTAGAGTATAGCTTTGCAAAGTATAAGTGGTTTGTTAAAGTGGACAATAGATTACTTATCCCTTTCTAGCAATATTAGCTAACTTTATTAAGCAACTTTTATATTACTTAAGCATAATCATCACAAGGCATCACCAACATCATAGACCAGAGGGGTAGGGTCTATGAACATCAATCAATCCAAAGATCACATCATCAAACACTTATTACCAACCCTAATCCACCTTTTCTATTTTCTTAATTTATTTAAAAGGTCATTTTATGAAGTTGTTCCAAAAATTACCAAATTAATCACATAAGTTCATTATGGTGTAGATAGATGGCAAAACAAATTTCATAATTTTTGGAGGTCATTAAGGTGCTCAAATAATTCTAGACATTTAATTAACAAAAGGCACTATTCAACTATTTAAAATAAATGTTCAAAAATCAACTTGTTCCAAAAGACTTCAAAATTTTACCAGAGGTTCAGCATGTCATAAAAAGGTCACAAAAATTTATCTCAAGATTTTTGGAGTTATAGATCACTCTCCAAAAATACCAAAACCTTCATTTTCCAATAAAAAGGGGAATTTTACATTTTCAAATTTTTGCACAAAACTCAAGTTTCATATTTTTATAAAACACTCCAGAGCATAAAGAGTCTACCACAAAATTTTCAGAATTTTTGGATGCACACAGAAAATCATACAAAAAAGAGAAAACAGAACACTATTCACATTTCTCAGAAAAAGAGAAGGGCACTGTGCTCCTTCTAGGCCGGGCTCGGCGAATCGCGCGGGCTCGGGCGAATCGCGCGGGGCTCGGTCGAGACGGGAGCGACAGCTTCGTCCGAGGCCTGGCCCGGAGGCTCGGGCGAGACGGAGAAATAAGCCTCCGTCCGAGGCCTGCCTCGGGCGAAGCGGAGAGCATGCGTCGCCGAGGCTTGGGCTCGGGCGAAGCGGAGGGCATGCGCTCGCCGAGGCTTGGGCTCGGGCGAAGCGGAGGGCATGCGCTCGCCGAGGCTTGGGCTCGGGCGAAGCGGAGTGGAAGCAGAGGCCGGGGGCTCGGATGCTTACCACGGGTCGGAGGCAGGGCTCGAGGGTGAGGCTCGACTCGTTCTTCGAGGGTGAGGCTCGACTCGTTCTCGAGGGTGAGGCTCGACACGCCCGAGGGAGGAGACGACTGCGGCGGCGCTCCGGCGATCCGGCGGTCCTGCGCAACACACGAGATCGCAAGGGCCGGGTTAGAGTCGCGCGGAGCCAAGGAATACGACACGGGGTCGGTGAGGGATGATCATGGTCGGAGGCGGCGAATTTCACGAACCCGAGCTCGCCGGGTTTCTGCCGGAGATGGAAACGGCGAGCTTACGCCGGGCGATTGAGGGCGGTAGAGATGAAATTGAAGGGTGGGAAAGCTTCACGAGCTCAAGGCGGAGCTTTCGGGCTAGATGGTGGAGCGGCGGAGTGTCTGGAGTGGGCTGGCCACGGTGGCGGAGGTGAGTGCGGAGCTCGGGGCTCCGGCGGGCTTAAATAGGCACGGCCAGGGGCCGGTAGAGACCTCGGGGATACGCAGGTAAGGTTTGCAGGGGCGTGCGCACTCGATTGCGCTCTGGCGGATAGGCTGGCGTGCAGCCGGGGCTCGGGCGCAAGCTCGCCGGCGATGGCCACGCGGCGGCGGCGCTCTGGAACAGTGGGGGACGGGGAAGGATGGCCAGCGCATGCGCGTACGGGTGCGGCGAGCTGTTGCGGATCAGGGCGACAGGTTGGTGGCGCGTGGGGAGCCGTCAGACGTGCTGCGGCGCAGCGCCGGCGCCATGGCCGGGCCCCCCCTCTGCACTGCGCCGCTAGGGGTAGGGGACGAACAGTGCTAGGTCTAGGGTTTGACTTTTTTTGCTGGAATCTGTATTTTGCAAAAATCTCCCAAAATTTGAACTGTGAGACAAAAACTCAAAACACCAAAGTTGTTCAGAAAAAAGAGATCTACAACTTTGTCAATATGAACATTTTCCAAATCCAAATAGTTTTTGAACCATATTTGAAAACAGAAAGGGGAACACTTTAGGGATTTGAATAAATTCAAAATTACTTTTGATTTTACACTGAAAGTTGGAAATCTGCAAATATGAAAGTTGTTCCTTTTATCAAAACCTATAACTTTGCTAATAAACACTTTTTCTGAAACTCAATAGTTTTTGAACTAATTTTGAAAACTGAAAAGGGGACAAAAGTTGGAGTTTGAATGAATTTGAAATAACTCAACATTTTGTACTGAAACTTGAAAATTTGCAAATACCAAAGTTGTTCCTCTTGATCAGATTCACAACTTTGTTTTTTGAACCAACTCAAAATTTCGAATTATGAAAAAGTTATCAGAAAGGGAATAAATCCAGTATTTGGGAATTTAGGGTTTTGCAAAAGGAAAAATCAAATCAAATCTGATTTTTGAACTTTGATCAAAGTAACAAACATCAGGGCACTAAATTTGAACAAGAATTACATAGAACTAGGCACAGAGGTGAAATTACCATTTTGCCCCTATAGGAAAAAGTGGGCTAAAAAGGGTTTTTGCAATAGAGGTACATCACATAAAATGATACACTAAGCAAATGCATACACATGAAATCATGATCAAGATGATTAATGATGCTAATGATGATATGTCAAGTTAATTACATGCTTAAACACCAGAGGTGTTACAATTGGCCCGATTGGCACGCATCTTGTTCACAATCGTTTGGAGACGAGCGAACATTGCGTCAATCGTCTCTCCCTCCAACTGAACAAAGTTCTCGTATTCCCGCTTGTATGTCTCGAAGAGTCTGGTCTTGACCTGAGCGGTCCCCTCGTGATAGCTCTGAAGCTTCACCCAGATCTCTCGTGTCGTCTCAAGCTCAGAAACACGCTCGAACTCAGGAAGGGAGATATTGCCCAAAAGAGCGTTACGAGCCTTCGAGTTAGCCTCGTGCTGGTCAATCTGGATCTGACCCACACGAGCCGGAAGGACCTCGTACTCAGCATTCTCACATATTTCCCAAATGGAAGAACTGATGCTGTTGAGATAAGCACGCATCCGTATCTTCCAGTAGGCATAGTTCGTTCCATCGAACCAAGGAGCCTTGCCGTTCCCTCGTTCCATGTCGCCCTTAGGATCCGAAACCGATTAAGGTAGAGATGATCCTTAACCGGCTCTGATACCAATTGAAGGACCGGATTAGCGACTAGAGGGGGGGGGGGGGGTGAATGGGAACCTCAAATTCAACTCGTGAATAGAATGGCCCTTGTCCCAGAAAATCGCCCCAAAAGCTAAGACTCGAAACAACCGAAGAGTTCACGACCTACGAGTAGGTGGATACCCTAGGAGATATCCTAGTGGTACAGCAGAACTCTCGGAGAAACCCCAAAATAAACTGCCAAAGGGTCAGAGCAAAACTGCAAAGTCTGCAGATTCGCGGACTATCCGGGGTCAGAGTCCCGGACTGTCCACCGTTGAGTCCCGAACTGTCCGCGACTGGAAGCCGGACTGTCCGCTGGCCAAAACGCAGAAACCAAATAGTCTTGAAGGTCTGCTGTACAGGTCCCGGACTGTCCGCGGGTTTGTACCGCGGACTGTCCGCCGGTCACGTGACCGAGAACAGTATTGCACTGCGCTGTTCTAAACCTGCCCCAGAGTCCCGAGTCCCGGACTGTCCGCCGTTGGGGGCGCGGACTGTCCGCGGATGAACAGAGAGCAGAAAAACTGCTCGGGACTAAAGGCAATTCGATCAAAACTTTACCAAATCAAAAGAGACTTCGATCAAACTCCTCCTAGGTGTTCCTCTATGTATTGGGGTGCTAATCCTAAGAAATCATCGCACCAAACCAAGTCAATCAAGAGTAATTCATGGATCACCGTAAAAGAGGGAGGAACGAAGAACGAACGCGAAATCGACCCGATCTATGGATTTGTGAGGCTAGGGGAGAAATCCTTCGGTGGAAAGAAGGAGCTCACGACCAAGAATGAATTGATTCAAGTGGAATCAAAAATTATCTAGCGGAGAGGGAGAACGAGGCAAATCTCCAGGAGATGAAAAACCGAAACGTAAAGAACACCAACACAAACGCGAATCAATTTGATTTTAGTCGAAATTCCTCCACACGAGGAGACAACGAGAATACGGTCTCGTTTCCTCAAAAGATCCAAATACACAGAAGTATGATTCCTGTCTCTGCGGATCGCTTGCAGCGAGGTATGATTAAAACCTAAGCGAGGGCTAGAGAGAGAGTGCTCAGGAACAAATGACTGCAAGGATAGAGAGAGAGGAGGGGTGCCTCCCTTATTTATAGTCTAATACAATAATCCCCTTCTACTCCTAGATACAAGAGCGAAGCGGCCAACCCTAGGGGTATCCCGGTCCAACTCTGCTTGATGACGATCCGACGGCCACCCGCCCATCTCATCCTTAGCTTCGCCTCGACGCAAGCCTCAGGATGCCGCCACGTGCCGCCCTGTCCACCGCCGCGCCTACCTCGCGGATAGCTGCGCCGCCACGCCAGCCTCTCCACGCCGCCACGCGTCGACTGTCCTTTTTGCGGACCTCCCCCCCGGTTTTGAGGCCAAAACCGGGAAACCTGGGCCTTCCCGCGGTTTTGAGGCTGAAACCGGGAAACGTGTCCTCCGGCTAAGTTTTGTGGCCCAAACTCAGAAACCTGCGAGCCCCAGGTTTTGAGGCCCAAACCTGGAAACCATCCACGCCGAGTTTTGAGGCCCAAACTCGGAAACCGGCCACCCCGAGTTTTGAGGCCCAAACTCGGAAACCATCGAGGGTAGCTTTTTGAGGCTCAGCTACCGAACCCGTGCCGATGACGGGATGTGGTTCGCACACCCCGAGTTCCAGCACCGATGCCAGAGCATGTCCAGCCTCCACGCCGGGCACAGTGCATTCGCCATCCTTCTCGGCCTCCCGCAAAGTGTCACGACGCCATCACCTTCCTCCCGACTCGGTCGATGCACCGCACATCCCCATGTACTCTTGCTCGTCAACACCACGTGCCAGCTACCACAGCTGGTCCTCAGGTCTCCCGGTCCATCGGTCCAAGCTCCACGTCCGCCCTTCACCGCTCCCAGTCCGTCGGCATGGCACGTCCCTACTCGACCTTCACGTCACCTTAGACCACTGCCCGAGCTTCGCACCTGCACATCAACACAGCCAAGAGACATGTTGCCCGTTGATCGATCACTCATCACTCAGGAAGGGAACCACAAGGGCACATATCAACCTTGTGTTCTCAAATTCAAAGGTTATCTAACTCAAAAATAGATAACTATGCAGCTCTGTCCAACTGTTGGACAGCAGGACTGACAGAGATTCAGAGAAGCATAACTCAAGATACAAACATCACATGAGCATGCAATTAGACATTATAGAAAGCTTACAAGGTTATCTAAATCTTTCTTATTATTATCTCAAGGTGAATCAATCATTAACAAAGTCAAACAACATGATTAGTGCAGCTTTGTCCACACTTGGACAGAACTAGCCACACATCAACAACAGTAATTTAAAACAACGATAACTAAAGATCTATAGTTCTTGGGAACTTGCCCCTAGACTTTTTAGACAGGTTATTAAGTTGTCTACAAATCATCTATAACCATCTTAAGATGACTCACAAGTTAACAAGGTCTAATCAGTATAATTAGGCACCTCTGTCCAGACTTGGACAGATTTACCCATCTACACTAAAACAGCTATAACTCAAGTTATAGAACTCCAACAAACATGATCTAAGACAATTTAGAAAGCTTATGAAAATTACGACAACTCTTCTATAAACTCCTAAGCATGAATCATAACATAACTAGGTGTAACAAGCCAAACATTCAGATCTAGACAGAATGTAGGCAAAGCTTGAAATTCAATTTGCAACAGCCATATCTCTTAAACTATTATGCCTATGGAAATGAAATTTGGTGACAAGCAATATTAAGATGTCATCTACAACTTTCATATACAACACTTCCACAGCAAACATTACTATCTTAATGAAAACATGCACACAACACAAACTGCACATGCATGATCATATTAACACTATTTATCCTTTGTTAGTATATATATAGCCCATATATATATTTAGGAGATGTCAAGCACACATGAATCATAGCTCCAACTTTTAGAGATGAATCATAGTATTAGTATGTGAGCAAAGCTTGGAAAGTTACATGCATGCAAGCCATAGTTTGCCAACTATATGTTAAACTAGTTTCTATTTATAATTAACCATGTGAGAGTAAGTTAAATAAGAAACTTCAGATTTTATATGAACACATGACCATATTAGACATGCAATGGTTACTCCAACATATTAGCAAGGTCATGGAACTATCTTTTCCATTTTTACACACATGCATGACACATTTAATAATTAAACCTATTTAATCGGTTGAGAGTAAGATTACTTAATAACTCTAAAACTGGTATACCAAAACTTACCAAATTATTCACAAAGTATCTACATCATGTCAGAAAGCTACCATAAAAATTTCACATCAAATGGAGCAACCAAACAGTGGCAAAATATTAAACCCTAGATAGCAAAGATCTATTTTTCATGCAAAAACTCTCTACTGGAAGCTATCATATTATTGTACCATCATGCAGATCTACTCAAGAGCTTTCCAAAAAGTCCTCATTTTCTATTTTACGATTTTTCTACTAATTACTATGAATTACCAAAGTTTTAGCCACAAAAAAAGAAAAACAAAAAAGAAAAAACACTGTTGGCACTATTCATCTAAGTCACTGACTTCGCAGAAAACCCCCTGAACTTTGTCGAATTGCCGCGCGTGGTCCCTGGTCGCGATTTGGAGCAGAGGACGCACTGGAGCTCGTCGGCGGCGGCAAAGGGGTGCTCGTCGGCGGCGGGAAAAGGCAGGGAAGCATCACCATGACGACGCGCATCCATCAACGCCAGCGGCTCGGCCCGAGACGGCTCGAGGTGGCCTGGCCACACGCGCAGGCGGCAATGCGGCGGCTGCTCTGGCGATGGCGCCCTCCGACGACTGCTGAAGCCGAGAAAGGAGCGGACAAGGCTCAGCGCAAGTAGGGGAAGAAGGTGGCACGGTCGGCGGAGAGGGACAAGGCACCGGGTGGCAGAACGGCGGTAGCAGCAAGCTCGGCCATGGTGGCCATGGCGGCGGTGACCATGCGGCGACAAGTAGAGCGAGAGAGAGAGAAGATGGGGAGGGCGAGGCGCGGAGGGAGTAAATGAGGGCGGCCTCTGGCGCACGGCATCCCTCTAGGATGTAGGCAGGGGCAAGGGAGCAAGTGGCAGCCATGGAAAGCAAGCTCTAGCGCATGAACTCCACGTCACCATTTCATCGAACACGTGGTGCGCGATGACTTGGAATCTTGGACGGCCGTTTGCGGCTTCTTACCATGCAGCGGGTAATTAGCTCCAAACTTGACAGTGTCAGCGACTTAATTAGAATTGACCTTGCTGCGGTCAAACCCAAAAATCTCAGTCCAAACTTTATCAAATCGAGTGCAACTTTTTGTATGCTCTTCTCCAAAGAATTACCTACAACTCTTATTTTTGGACCAACTGAAGTTACTTAACAAAATTTGGAGAACGTGGCTTGCCAACGTGATTGACACTGCTGTTTTGGACTTAGCCAAAATTTTAGTGCTGAAAACAACAACAAATTCGAATTTGGGTGCTCTGTTTGACAAGATTAGAATAGGATTCAAGCCTGGGTCCTTGAACAACTTTTGTTGTACACATCTTGATCTATAACGTTTCTTAAAGGTCAAACCTCATATCTGGTACAAAACCTGTAGTTTCTCTTTGGTCAAAGCAACAACTTAATATGACCTCAAATTAAGGTTTTAGGCCGATTGAGGCATTTTCATGACATTTGCTCAACACGAACCTTTCATAACTTTTGTTCGTGAGTCCATATAGAGTTGATTGGGTATAATTGCAAGACTTGATTGGACTCAAATGATCTCCTTTGCTTAATAAGCCATTATAGGCAAAGCTGTGACTCGTCATTTCATGTGACTTTTTGATTCCAAACTTCACGAAACTTTTTCACCAGTTACTATAGACAGGAATGGAGGTGGGTCTCATGAAAAATCCATGTTTAGAATTAATCCTAAATATTCACAAATTAGCGGTCATTATTGACTGGCTCCATCAATTATTTCTCGAATAATTCAAACCGAGGCTTTGTTTCCGAGGTTGATTCCAAAACCTCTGTCATCACTGACAATACTAGAAATTATTTCTCGATCATCACCTGATAGAACATGTCTATGTTTAAACTGTCTGCTCGACTGGCGTCAAACACCTAGGGTGTTACACAGAACATCGATAAACTGGGTTGAACCAGGAGAACGTCGATACTACGGAATTGATTTCATTAACGAAGCAGAAGAACAAGTTAGAACAATTCAACAACATATAGCAACTGCTCAGTCCCGACAGAAGAGCTATGCCGACAAGCGTAGAAGACCGCTGGAGTTCAGTGAAGGTTATTATGTTTACCTGAAAGTGTCACCCATGAAAGGTGTCAGACGCTTTAGAGTTAAAAGGAAGTTAGCACCAAGGTTTGTGGGGCCTTGTAGAATCATGGAAAGGAGGGGAGAAGTAGCTTATCAGCTATAGTTGCCAGAACATTTGAAAGCTATATTCCATGTATTCCATGTGTCGCAGTTGAAGAAATGTCTTTGAGTACCTGAAGAAGAGGTGCAACCAGCTAATATCAAACTACAATCCGACCTTACTTACTCTGTACAGCCTGAAGGACCGAGAATGCAATAGCAAGGCGACCAGAGGAGGGAGTGAATGGGAGCTCAAAAATTTCTTTCGAAACTTTGGCCTTTGTCCCACAAATCAACCCCAAAAGCTTCGATCGAAACCGTGATGCTCACGACCCTTGGAAGAGGGTGGATGATCCCTAGGATCACAGCGGAGCACCACAAAGCGATAGCAAACCAATCCGCAAAAGCACCGGAACAAGTTCGACCCTCAAAAGCCAAGTCCCTAACGTAGATGGAAGGCTACGTCGAGAAATCCCCAAATACCGATGCTAACAAGTAGCAAAGATACCTAGAGAGGTTCCTTGGACAACTCTAGGGCCGAACGAGAACTCCAAAAACTAACCGAGGAATTCGGGAGAGCAAACGCACTAAACAGGAGGCTTCAGCCGATTCCCGGACTGTCCAGACTTGAAGTCCCGGACTGTCCGCCCCTACTGCGGACTGTCCGCGAGGGGTTGGCGGACTGTCCGCCGGCCAAACACCAGAAACAGCAAGGCTGCTGAACAGTGCCTAGGCAACTCCCGGACTGCCCACGAGACCTAACGACGGACTGTCCGCGGTTCAAAAAACACTTGCCCAACAGCGCGGAGTCAGGCCACTGGTCTGACCGACCCCGACGCGCGGACTGTCCGCGGTAGCAGTGGCGGACTGTCCGCGGATGAACAGAGAAGGCGATTTCGGTCGCCCCTCACACGAATCCTCCCAAATCAGAATCAACACTCAATCCCACGTTCCCAAACTTGGAGAAGATGATCACGAGGTAGTTAGGAGACTATCCCCAAGAAATCATCCGCTGAAATCAACTCAAACATCGGGAAATCGAAAGGGGAGGAGTATGAACAAAAAAGCGCCACGAAAACGAAATCAACCCGATCTACTTGTTCGTGAGGAGTTAGATGAATTCCTTCGGTGGAAATAATCTCCTCACTATAAAGAACAAGTTGATTCAAATGGATTTCGCAAAGACGCAGTAGAGAGGGAGATCGAGTGACGGGAAAATCGCGGAGAAACGAAGAACGCGAAGAACACGAACAAAACGCGAATCAAGTCATCGATCTGCAGCCGTGTGGCTACCACACGCTACAACAGTGAGATTACGGTCTCACTTCCTCAAAATCTCCAGTACACAGAGGTATGGTTCTCTGCGGATCTCAGTTGCTACAGGAGGGGATTGGGAGTGCAGGAAAACCTATAAGGCAAAGAGCAAATGGCTGAGATAGGATGGGAGGTGGGTGTCTCCATCTACTTATCCTAATTCTAGTTCCCACTCTACCCCTAACTAATTACAGAGCGATCCAGCTAAACCGTAGGGTTATTCTGGACCAACTCAAGGTAGGTGGTGATCCAATGGCCACGCCCGCACAACTGGTAGCGTTGCCCCGACTGAAGGACCGAGAATGAACTAGCAAGGCGACCAGAGGGGGGGGGGGGTGAATGGGAGCTCAAAAATTTCTTTCGAAACTTTGGCCGATTGTCCCCAAAATCAACCCCCAAAAGCTACGACCGAGAACGTGATGCCGACGACCCTTGGAAGAGGGTGGATGATCCCTTGGATCACAGCGAGGCACCACAAAGCGATAGCAAACCAAACGCCTACGATACCGACTCAAGTTCAACCCTCAAAAACCAAGTCTCGAACGTAGATAGACTACTACGTCGAGAAATCCCCAAATACCGATGCTAACAAGTAGCAAAGATACCTAGAGAGGTTCCTTGGTCAACTACAAGGCCAAACGAGAAGTCCGAAAACCAAGCGAGGAAGCCGGGAAAGCAAACACACAAAACCGGAAGCTACAGGCGATTCCTGGACTGTCCGGCCCTGGGTTCCCGGACTGTCCGCGCCTACTGCGGACTGTCCACACTCTGGTGGCGGACTGTGCGCCGGTCAAATGTGAAAAAACACACGGCTGCTGAAGTCCCCCTGCTCGGTCCCGGACTGTCCGCGCTTTAGCACGGCGGACTGTCCGCCGGTGTCCCGAGCCAAAATAGCAGAGGCAGCCAGCGGCTGGACTGGACCAGCCCCGATGCGCGGACTATCCACGCCTGGGGTGGCGGACTGTCCGCCAACACCCAGTGAGGACGATCTCGGTCGCCCTTCACCCAAATTTCCTCCAAATCGATCCAACTCAAAATCTCTTGATCCCAACCTTGGAGAGGATGATCACGAGGTAGTTAGGAGACTATCCCCAAGAAATCATCCGCTCAAGTCAACTCAAATAACGGGAAATCGAAGGGGAAGGTGTATGAACCGAAAAAGCGCCACAAGAACGAAATCAACACGATCTACTTGTTCTTGAGGAGTTAGATGAATTCCTTTGGTCGAAATGACCTCCTCACTATAAAGAACAAGTTGATTCAAACGGATTTCGCAAAGATGCAATAGAGAGGGAGATCGAGTGACGGGAAAATCACGGAGAAACGAAGAACGCGAAGAACATGAACCAAAACGCGAATCAACACATCGATCTGCAACCGTGTGGCTACCACACGCTACAATAGTGAGGTTACGGCCTCACTTCCTCAAAATCTCCAGTACACAGAGGTATGGTTCTCTGCGGATCTCAGCTAGCTACAGCAGGGGATTGGGAGAGCAGGAAACCCTAGAAGCAAAGAGCAAATAACTGAGATGGATGGGGAGGTGGGTGTCTCCCCCTACTTATCCTAATTCTAACTATTCTAGTTCCCACTCTACCCCTAACTACTTACAGAGCGAACCAGCTAAACCCTAAGGTTATTCTGGACAAACTCGATGGTAGGTGGATCCGACGGCCACGCCCGCACAACTCGTAGCGTTGCCTCGACACAACCTCCCGATTGCCGCCACGTGCCGCCACCGCTCTGCACATCCTTTTCCTGGAGTGCGCCCCCGGTTTTGTGGCCCAAACCGGGAAACCAGCCTTCATAGCCAACCCCTGGTTTTGAGGCCCAAACCGGGAAACTAGCCGACCATCGCCTGAGTTTTGTGGCCCAAACTCAGCAAACCCGCAGCGCCCAGGTTTTGAGGCCCAAACCTGGAAACCGTCCTCAGCCCGAGTTTTGTGGCCAAACTCGGAAACCATCAGCACCCAGGTTTTGAGGCCCAAACCTGGAAACCGTCCACCCGATGGTTTTTCTCTTGCTCTACCACCAAACCGACGCTGTAGAGGGGATGCACCACCCGTGCACCCCGTCCACCGACACATGTCCCCAGGTCCTCGACCCAAGCAACACCGTGCCCGCAAGTCTTCGCTTGTCGCTGTCCCTGGCTGTCAGCCACCACAGCTAATCCTCAGGCCACCGGTCCCTCAGTCCAAGCCTCACGTCCGCCCTTCGCCACTCTCGGTCCATCGGCACGGCACGTCTCTACTTGACCTTCACCTTGCCTCTGATCACTGTATCCGTGCTCGACACCTGCACAACACAAGCCAAAGAATATGCGCATTATCCCAGTTGACAATCACTCATCACTCAGAGACTCGGCATACACCCATGTATCTGCAATCTCCCCCTTGATGAGTGCATTGTCAACTACCAACACAAATCATAATTGAAATGAGGAAGGAAGAAAGAAGGAGAAGAGAGAACTCGACCAAATGACCCAAAAGCTTAGCAAAGCCGAAAAAGGTCAAGTGGAAAGAGCAAAACAACTTGGTTCCCAAAGACATGGGAAATGGTCGACGCAACCAAGCAAAGCAAAGCTAGCCCTCAAGAAGAGGTAGAACAGGCTCAACACCGCTAGCAAATGCCAAATGAAAAATCGAAGCAAAATGCTAGTCCCTCAAGATAGAGGCATGGAGGCTCAACGCAACTAGCAAGAAAGCTCGACATCGACTGAAAAGCTCGATACCAACTGAACCCAACTGAAGCAAAGATGCGACTGCTAGTCCCTCAAGATAGAGGTAAAAGCTCAACACAACTAGCAAAACGCTCCGAACCAATTGGAAATTCCAAAAATTCAGTACGAGCAAACTCCCCCTTGCATGGTGCACACAACCGATTCCCCTCCCTTTGAACATGGGAGGCATGATTTGTCCAAATTTTCTCCCCCTTAGTTGAAAATGCACCATCAAGCAACAGGAACTGAAAACCATTTTCTCCCCCTTAGAAAATGCACCAACAAAAGTGCTAATAAGAGAAGTTCTCCCCCTTCCAAAATGCATCTGAGTCAAGATGCAGTTAGCAGCTTCAGGAATAGTCAAGAAAATGCAAAGATGCTCTAAAAAGTATAGCTCCAATGACTCACTGGAAAACATACAAGCTAGCGAAGTCTCAAACTGATCACCAAATATGAAATATGAACATATGAGCAAAATGAGCAGTTTTTAGCCAAAAAGGTATTCACCATCAAAATAGCACTATACATGTATAGACAGGAAAACAGCAAGTGCTAAACATGTATACAAAGTGAACTACCCCTAGCAAAGTTCAATCATCATGCTATAGAATGAAGCATAGACTTGTGTATCCAAATTTTATCGGAGTTGCAGCGGTAAAGATTACACAAGTTCAGAATTTAGCATGTGATTGTGAGAGGTTGAAAGCTTGTCATTGCCTAACTTTTCAACTGTGCGAAGCCTATGCAGAGGCAATCAGAAGCTTAAAGCAACAGTTTCGGTCATACACTACACAGCTCAAGTTTAACTCAAAGTGCAATGAGAAACAGTCTCGAAACTGTGATGTGTTGACAAGCAATCCCATCTCGATCTTTTTAATTCACTTAAAAACTTGGTTCAGATTTTATCGACAGAATATGAACAAACCAAGCACGTGACAGACTCAGAACTAGAGACATAGCAACCTAGCATATATGAAAAGCACGAGTGAATTCAACACATCCTACACATGCTAGTTGCATATCTCAATGGTGAACATTTTCAAGTTTATGTTTGTTAAGCAGATTCACCATTCAAAAATAGCTCAGCTCACAATATGTATTAGTGATCAGAAAGAGCATAGGCTACTAGCATCAACATATAGCATCAGAGCATACTAAACAGAGCATAATTACATTCTAAAGATTATATACATGAAGCTCAGAATGTAAAAGCGTATGCTGAATATGCAAATGAAAAACAAAGCAAACGAGAAAATAGTCAGTCTATGATACAAGATCCAAAATGTTTCCCCCATCTAAAAGGGGAAACACACACCAAGCTCACCCCTCAACCGATTAAAGGTTGATTCGTCCAAAGGCTTGGTGAAAATATCAGCCAACTGATGATGAGTATCGACATGGCGAAGGTCGATATCACCCTTCTCATAAGTGGTCTCACAAAAAGTGAAAGCGCACATCAATGTGTTTGGTCTTTGAGTGAAGCACGCGGTTCTTAGCAACGCTAATCGCACTCGTGCTGTCACAAAGCAAAGGAACTCGAGAAAAGCTCAGACCAAAATCACGTAAAGTGGCCATCATCCAAAGCAACTGGGAACAGTCAGCTAGCCGCAGCGACATACTCAGCCTCCGTGGTAGACTGGGCGACACTAGACTGCTTGCGAGAAGACCACGACTACAAGAGAAGAAGCAATAAATTGGCAAGTCCCAGAAGTGGACTTGCGCTCGATGCGACAACCAGCAAAATCGGCATCGGAATAACCGCAAAGGGAGAGGGTGGAGGAAGCTGAATACCAAATCCCGAACTCAGGTGTGAAAACGAAGGTACCTGAAAATGCGCTTGACCGCATGACGGTGAGAAGTGCGCGACGATGCCTGAAAGCGCGCACACAGACACACCGCGAACTGGATGTCCGGGCGTGTCGCCGTCAGGTAGAGCAGCGACCCGATCATGCTTCGGTACTCCTTCTGGTCGATCCACAGCTTCTCCATCCTTGTCCGCATCCAGGGCGTCGTGGTCGACATGGGTGTTGGAAGAGGCTTGGCCTCACCCATATCGAACCTCTTTAGCAAGTCCTTGGTATACTTGCCCTGGTGCACAAACGTCCCTTCTCGGGATTGCTTAATTTGCAATCCGAGAAAGAAAGTCAGCTCGGCCATCATACTCATCTCGAACTCCCTGCTCATAGTATCTGCAAACTTGGCAACCAAAGTGTGAGAAGAACCACCGAAGATGATATCATCCACGTAAATCTGGAACAAGAGAGTGTCTTTGCCTTGCTTGAGAAGAAAGAGCGTTTTATCCACACATCCCATTTTAAAACCCTTAGCAAGCAAAAAGGTTTTCAACCTATCATACCAGGCTCTAGGGGCTTGTTTCAAACCATATAAAGCTTTGTGGAGTTTGAAAACATGGTTTGGAAACTTGGGATTTTCAAAGCCGAGGGGTTGTTCAACATAAACCTCTTCTTCTATGTAGCCGTTTAAGAAGGCACTCTTGACATCCATTTGAAAAAGTTTGAAACCTTTGGATGTTGCAAAGGCCAAGAGTATCCTAATAGCCTCCAAACGAGCTACAGGAGCAAAAGTCTCCTCATAGTCTATCCCCTCCTTCTGACTATAGCCCTTTGCTACAAGCCTGGCCTTGTTTCTAACAACATGGCCATCCTCTCCTTGCTTGTTTTTGAAAACCCATTTTGTCCCAATAGGCTTACAGTCTGGAGGAGGTGGAACTAAAACCCAAACTCGATTTCGCTCAAAGTTCTCTAACTCCTCATGCATGGCATTGACCCAATCTGGATCCGTCAAAGCGTGTCCAGCATCTCGGGGCTCAAAATCAGCAACAAAAGCAGAGTGAGCAAAGTGAGAGATTGGAGACCTGGACCGAGTGACATGTTCGTCGATGTTGTCGATCATCTGCTGAGGTGGGTGTCGGCGTTGGATCTATCGTGGCGCCTCCCGTGTCGAGGTTATCTCCCCCTCAACAGCAGCTGGTGCCTCCCCGGGTACAAAAGGTACCGCTCGGGGTGGCGGATCCCATGCCCCCTAGGAAGAAGAAGTGTTGGGGCTGTGAGTCGTAGTAGAAGCCGCTCCTTGCGGCACAGCAGGTGGAGGGGGTGCTGGATGATCTATACCTTCAGCACCCTCATCCTCATCATCAAAAAGAGGCTCACCCACCTCATGATCACCTGCACGCTCAAAACGAGAAGAAGGACAAACCATGGTCTCGTCGAAGGTGACATCGAATGTCTCCATGACTCGCTTAGTGTCAAGGTTAAGTACACGATAGGCTCGAGTATGAGTGCCATAACCCAAAAGCACACCGTCAGAAGAACGAGACTCAAACTTGTCCAAGTTGCCCTTTTTGAGTATAAAACAATGGCAACCAAAAACTCGAAAATAACTCACCTTGGGCAGTTTTCCGAAACGCAACTCATAAGAAGTCTTTTTCAAGAAAGCTCAGAGAAAAATGCGATTTGAAATGTAGCATGCAGTGCTCATAGCTTCGGCCCAATATCGCCTAGGAGTCCTATGCTCATCGAGCATCGTCCTGGCCATCTCTACAAGGGTCCGATTCTTCCTCTCTACTACACCACTTTAGGGCAGTGTGTAGGGGGAAGAAAACTGATGCTCTAAACCCAAAGAGTTACAAAACTTCTCAAAATCCGAATTCTTGAATTCAGAACCATTATCACTCCTAATAGCTCGCATCGAGTTCAAAGGGAACTCGTTCTGAAGGCGCAAAATCAGATTGCGAGCAAAGGAGAAAGTCTCGGTCTTCTCAGCTAAAAAGAAGACCCACGAATATCTCGAAAAGTCGTCAACAACAACAAGCACATACCACTTCCCCCCAACCGAGCTCACCCGAGCCGGACCAACAAGGTCCATGTGCAAAAGCTCTCCAGGGCGCTTGGTCATGACCTGAGTCACTGGATGATGGGGAGCAACAACCATCTTCCCATGTCTACAAGAATGGCAAACAAGATCCTTCTCCATGGATAACTTGGGCAATCCTCGGATTAGGCCAAGTGAACTAAGCCTTGCAAGCAAGTCGAAGCTCAAATGTCCAAGCCTCCTATGCCACTTCCAAAGATCAGAGGAGGAAGGTCTAGCCAAAAGACAACGAGAAACTCCAAACGACTCCGAGAAATCCGCACGAAAGACTTTCCCAAAGGGCGAAATCACACAAACAAGATTGCCCTGAGGGTCCAAAATACGACTGAGATTCAGCTTAAAATGAATCTCATAGTCGTCATCAAAGAGTTGCGAAACAGAAAGAAGGTTAAAATGCAAGTTAGAAACAAGAGCAACATCGCGCAACACAAAGTGCTCATTAACTCGCACCGACCCACGAGACAACACTTTACCTTTGCTATTGTCGCCGAAGGTGATAAACTCTTTTCCGGCAACTGGACTAAGACTGGAGAACCACTTGGCGTTTTCGGTCATGTGCCTCGAGCAACCAGAATCCACCAACCAAACGTTCTCCAATCATTTTACCAACATCAATAAAAAGACATAGGGTGAGCATACGGTCCAACACTGGGGTTAGTGAAGTAGGAAGAATACCAGTGTTGGGCCAGCTGCTCAAAAGAACGGTTAGTAGAAAAAACATTCCTAGCACGCCTACGTGGGAAGCGATCACCACGTTGAGGAAAATGTGGACCGCTAAGGGAAGAGCATCCATCGCGATACTCAAAATGCGGTGGGGGAAAACGCTCAACTACAAAGACACCACCGGTCCATAGCCTACAACTGCAGGCTCCCACCGGGCACGACCTCCTCTCTGCTGCCTAGGCCTGGGAACTTGAGGTTCTGGACCTCTAGGCCTAGCAGCTCTCCTTGAACATTCGGCACATGTACATCATGGAAAGGATGGTACATGTCCGGGTTGTTCATCTCCCTTGCACGGGCGCCCCTCTCTTGCGCCGAAAGCAGAACTCACTCAAGTGTCCATCTCTCCCACAATGCTCACAATGGTACCTCACCGCTCTCAAAGGGGTTGTTGGTACTCACGGTAGTGGGTGTGGATCACTTTGCCCTTCTGTGGCATAAGCTCCTCCTGGATGGGTGGCATGGTGTCCAGTTTGTTCTTGAGGTGGTTTGGTTTTGGAGCCCATGATTGTTTCTTGGGTGGAGCTCTGGAGGTTCAACAAAGACCCCATCCTTGGTGTTAGGCTTGAGTGGCTCTTTGGGTGGAATCTTGGTAAGCTTGGGAGTAGTGGTGGAGTTGGGCTTCTCACATGGGTTAAGACCACTCGACTCTCCAATCTTCCCAAAAGATGAAACATCAACACCCGGAGCAAAACCTACACCGGGACCTCCAGCAGCTCGCTTGAATTGGGAGATCATCATCCCGAGCTGGGCTCACTGCTAGACACCCATGACAAGATGGTCCGAAGGTATGTGTTTTCCTCCTCGGTTTGCATCTTGTCATGCTTCACATTAGCGATCTCCATCTCCAAACCCTCACAAAGAACACACCTAGCCACACATGTGCTACCTGAGTTGGCCTCTTCAAGAGACACAATCTTGGCATTCTTCTCTGCCAACTCAGATTGCAAGACAGGACAAGTCTTGCACGCACCAAACAGCAAGGTCTAGCCTTTAGCTCATCCACCTCTCCTACCAATGCCACATACTTACCTCTCAAAGTGAGAAGGTCAGTCATGTGCGTGGTGCACATCTCACACTCCTCCTCTTTAGTGAACAACAACGGTGGACTTGACCAACTCAAGTTCCTTCACCGTATCCTCCCACTTCTGCCTAAACTCCTTGCGCTCTCTAGCGGCACGCCTAAGCAACTTGTCTGACTAAGGAGAGCGGCAGTAAGTTTCTCGACCTCAGCAGAAAGTCGTCGGGGGTCAGAGATACCTGGGAGGTGTCGTCGTCGTCGTCGTTCCGAGGAGCTCCTCCAGCTCGCCGTCGACCTCCTTGCCGAGGGCCATGGTGCAGAAGCCTCGTCGTCGGCGAAGAAGCAGAGACCGTTCAGCTTGTCCTCGATCCTCTTCTTCTTCTCGGACTCGTCGTCGCTTGAGGAAGCGGAGCCGTCATCGAGTCATCGACATCGCTGAGCGTGGCGAAGAACGCACGCTGCTCAGCCTGGGCCTTCTCCAAGTACTTGGTCTTGATGTACTCCTTGTTGAAGCCGCCCTTCCGCTTGTGCTTCGCGGGGACGTACTTCTCCTTGCGCTTGCCGGAGTCGTACTTGTGCCCATGATCCGCCTTGCCGAAGGTCTGCTTGTTCTTCTTCGGCAATTGGCGATGAAGTGGTTGGGGTCGCCGCACTCAAAGCATCCTGAGCGTCCTCCTCCGCGGCGACGGTTCATGCGGTTGTTGTGGAACCGCGAGAATAGGTTGGCGAGCATAGCCAACTCGTCATCCCCCAAAGACTCCAGCTGCTCCTCTGTGACAGAAAAGAGAGAAGAGAGAGCAAACCTCCAGAGGGGTTAGCAGAAGAGCCAGAAAGCAAAGCCATCGAGGGCCAGAAGGATTTTCATAAGAAGCCCTCGCCATGGCATCAATCTCACTGGACTTGAGCTTACCGAAGAGCTCGTCGCACGTGAGGGTCTCATAGTTAGGCGATTCGATGATCGCCTGAACCTTGGAATCCCACACCGACGATCAAGAGTATGCAAAAGCTTCAAAGCCCTCTCATGATCGTCGAAAGGCAACAACTCCTTGTTAGCCCTCATCCTGTTGACAATCACCTGAAAGCGAGCGAATAAACTCTCTATGCTCTCGCCAGGCATATGTCGAAAGTTCTCGTACTCTCGCTGTGCGACTCGTAGAGACGGGTTTTGACTTGAGAGGTTCCCTCATGGAAACGCATGAGGGATGCCCAAATCTCTCGAGCCGTAGCGAGGTGAGAAACGCGATCAAACTCCGTCATGCTCAAGCATGATGAGAAAAGAACATTATGGGCTCGCTATTGGCATCGTGATCATCGATCTGACGCTGAGTCACATGAGCAGCCAAGACCACGTAATCAGCAGAGTTGCAAATATCCCAAATGGAAGCACCATACTCTGCAGAAAGGCCGACATGCGTATCTTCCAATACGCATAGTTCGTCCCATCGAAAAACGGCGGTTTGCCCACGCCGCGATCCATGTCGCCTTCTGTGGATCTGGAACCGGCTAAGGTGGAAGATCCTTAACCCGCTCCGATACCAATTGAAGGACCGAGAATGCACTAGCAAGGCGACCAGAGGGGGGTGAATGGGAGCTCAATAATTTCTTTCAAACTTTGGCCGATTGTCCCAAAAATCAACCCCAAAAGCTACGACCGAGAACGTGATGCCCACGACCCTTGGAAGAGGGTGGATGATCCCTTGGATCACAGCGAGCACCACAAAGCGACAGCAAACCAAACGCCTAAGGTAGCGACTCAAGTTCACCCTCAAAAACCAAGTCTCGAACGTAGATAGACGGCTACGTCGAGAAATCCCCAAATACCGATGCTAACAAGTAGCAAAGATACCTAGAGAGGTTCCTTGGTCAACTGCAAGGCCAAACGAGAAGTCCGAAAACCAAGCGAGAAAGCCGTGAGAGCAAACGCACAAAACCGGAAGCTTCAGGCGATTCCCGGACTGTCCGGACCTGGGGTCGCGGACTGTCTGCGGTATTGCGGACTGTCCGCTAGCGAGTGGCGGACTGTCCGACGGCAAAACTCGCCAAACAGCAAAGTTGCTGAAGTCCCTAGACAGTTCCCGGACTGTCCGCGCTTTGAACTATGGACTGTCCACCGGTCAGCTAAAGCCAAATCAGCCAAAGAACACAGCAACTGTACGGCTGCTCCCCGACACCCGGACTGTCCGCCAGTCAGGTGGTGGACTGTCCGCGGCTATCTAGTGAGGGCAATTTTGATCGCCCTTCACCCAAATCACTCCCAAATCGATTCAAACCAAAATCCCTTGATCCCAAACTTGGAGAGGATGATCACGAGGTAGTTAGGAGACTATCCCCAAGAAATCATCCGCTCAAATCAACTCATTCAAAGGGAAATCGAAGGGGAAGGTGTATGAACCGAAAAAGCGCCACGAAAACGAAATCAACCCGATCTACTTGTTCGTGAGGAGTTAGATGAATTCCTTTGGTCGAAATGACCTCCTCACTACAAAGAACAAGTTGATTCAAATGGATTTCGTAAAGACGCAGTAGAGAGGGAGATCGAGTGACGGGAAAATTGCGGAGAAACGAAGAATGCGAAGAACACGACCAAATCGCGAATCAAGTCATCGATCTGCAACCGTGTGGCTACCACACACTACAATAGTGAGGTTACAGCCTCACTTCCTCAAAATCTCCAGTACACAGAGGTATGGTTCTCTGCGGATCTCAGCTAGCTACAGCAGGGGATTGGGAGAGCAGGAAACCCTAGAAGCAAAGAGCAAATGACTGAGATAGATGGGGAGGTGGGTGTCTCCCCCTACTTATCCTAATTCTAACTATTCCTAATTCCCACTCTACCCCTAACTACTTTACAGAGCGAACTAGCTAAACCCTAGGGTTATTCTGGACCAACTCGAAGGTTGGTGGATCAGACGGCCACGCCCGCACAATTCGTAGCGTTGCCTCGACGCAACCTCCCGATTGCCGCCACCGCTCTGCGTCCTTTTACCGGACTCCGCCCCCGATTTTGTGGCCCAAACCGGGAAACCAGCCTTCACGATCAACCCCCGGTTTTGGGCCCAAACCGGGAAACCAGCCCCACTGAAGCCTGAGTTTTGTGGCCCAAACTCAGCAAACCCGCAGCACCCAGGTTTGAGGCCCAAACCTGGAAACCGTCCTCAGCCCGAGTTTTGTGGCCAAACTCGGAAACCATCAGCACCTAGGTTTTGAGGCCCAAACCTGGAAACCGTCCACCCGATGGTTTTTCTCTAGCTCTACCACCAAACCGAAGTTGTAGAGGGGATGCACCGCCCGTGCACCCCGTCCACCGACACGTGTCCCCAGGTCCTCGACCCGAGCAACACCATGCTCGCAAGTCTCCGCTCGTCGCTGTCCCAGGCTGCCAACCACCACAGCTGATCCTCGGGCCACCGATCCCTCAGTCCAAGCCTCACGTCCGCCCTTCGCCACTCTCGGTCCCTCGGCACGGCACGTCTCTACTTGACCTTCAGCTTGCCTCTGATCACTGTATCCGTGCTCGACACCTGCACAACACAAGCCAAAGAACATGCGCATTATCCAAGTTGACAATCACTCATCACTCAGAGACTCGGCATACACCCATGTATCCGCACCGTCCACCAGTTTGGGTAAGTCAAAGAAAACTATCACATAATTACTATTACGATCATAGCTTCTCACGTATTTGAAGGTTGTAATTGTACGTTGTTTCAATGGTCCAGCCAAGGCATCATGGGCCACTGGATTGCATTTCTCATAATCCTCAGGATGGGAGGGCAATAGTGTTGACTCTTTGGATACTCCAAAAGAAGGTTACAAGGAATTTGAAAGCGTATTGAGATTGTAAGTGACGATACTTATTTTTATTTAACATATGTGCTAAATTGGTCGTGATAAATGTGGTTTCGTACAGCGCTTACCGAAAGTACTTGGAGGAACCAGATTGTATTGATCTTATAACTGAAAAGCAGAAGAAGTATAAAAACAACCTGCAAGTCAGGCACAACTTCCCGGTATGTTTAAAAACTCATATTAGTATATCGTGAAAACTCTATACGTTCTGAACGATTGTGTATTACATGCAGGGCTTCAAAAACACCACCCGACACATTATTATGTGGATACTATGTTTGTGAGTACCTAAGAGAGACCGGTAAGTTTAGCAATAGCTACAAGGTAGTCATGAAAGAACTACAGGGCTGGCAAAACAAGCCTTTCAACAAAGAGACCATAACTTGCATTGTTGCGGACATTTGTTCATTCCTCATGCACCATTGCATGCATGAGGGTGGAAGGTTCTTCAACATGAAAAGCCCGTTAGCGGATGACGACAAGTATGAGAGCATCCGAAAGTGGAGCACCCATCTGAACATCAAGGATTACATGTTGCCAGACATATAATTTTTAAATGTTGAATTATAAAGTTTAATGCATGTAATTGAACAATGATACGTTGTTTTGACATATATGTACTCGAAGGAGTACTGCTAGTTGAACGAATGTGTTTGTGACTTCATTAATTGTGTCTTTGCTTCCAACGTGAAAAGGAAATTCAATTTCGATTTTAAAACAATTTTTTTAAAAAAATTGTAAAACAATTAACCGAGGCGGTCACCCTTAAGAAGCCACCTTAGTTAATATTTTAACATAGGCAGGCGCATTACATTAATCGCCTCTGTTAAAATATTAACCGAGGCGGTTGCTTTAAGTTGCCCGCCTCGGTAAAAGTATTAACCGAGGCGGTCTCCTGGCCCGCCTCGGTTAAGTTTTGATTAACCGAGGCCTATGGTCCGAGGCAGACGGTTTGCCCGCCTCGGTTAATCTATTTCGCCTGCCTCGGTTAAGCTTTCTGTAGTAGTGGAGGCATCTTTGATAAAGAGGCAAAATGTAGAAGCACAAGACAACAACCTACATGATATAATGCGCCAGTCCGACCTGTCGTTTGGTGGGGATTTTAGACAGGTCCTCTCTGTTGTGTGAAAAGGATCTAGGGCTCAAGTAGTTGGTGTGACTCTGCTAAGGTCAAACTTTGGGAATCCATGCGTCACCTAAAGCTCGTCCGCAACATAAGGGCTTAAAGTGACCTATGGTTTGTAAATTATTTGTTGCACATTGGTGGTGGAATAGAAGATGTTAATGGAAATGGCGATGTACGTATTCCAAATGATATTTGTGTCATGTACTCTGGTGATGCCAAGAAAGATCTTCATAAATTGATCGTCACCATCTTTCCAGATCTAAATGCAAACACGACAGACAAAGACTACATCACCGATAGAGCGATTTTATCTCCACATAACGATTGGGTGGACATGATCAATATGAAAATAATTGATATGTTCCAAGGCAGCGAGACAGTGTATCACAGTTTTGACTCTGCGGTAGATGATCCACATAACTACTATCCATTAGAGTTCCTTAAGATACTGGCCCTGAAAGGACCTAGGATGCCGCCTAGAGGGGGTGAATAGGCGTTTCTGAAAATTAACAACTTATAATGCGGAAGCGATTAGTAAGTAAGCTTCTAGTTACTTGGAAGTTCTCAATCGGAGTAAAAACAACCCTCAAGAGACAAACATAAAGTATGTGGCAAGTATTTGATACACCTAGAAGCTAACACCCTGCACACAAAGATTAGCTCAAAGGATAAACAAATTGGGCACAATCAATAAATACCAGACATGTCCGGTATCAATACCGGACTTGTCCGGTATGCACGTCCTATGCAGGACTGCTCCTTTTGTGCTCCAATTTCTCATACAACCTGCAGGCACTATGTATGATGTATATATGGAACTGATTGCCTGCAAAATAACTTTCACAACAGAGAATAACAAATAACCCAAAGTAATATACAAAGAGATGGCATGATATTTGTTTTCACCGAAGTTCCGCACCCCCTTGGGTCCTAGTCTCCGTTGAGACGGCTGTGAGCTACCACAAGGTGGGCTCTAGAGGACCACATCAGCTCTAGTTGCGGTCTATTTCACCCGCAATGCTCCTTCCACTAGTTGATCTCTTTTGAGGAGAGATTGAACCTTCACAAACTTTCCGAGGCACTCCACAAAAGCTCTTGGATGCTCAACGACGACGTCTAGCCATCTAGGATTGAAGAGTCCAAGAGTAATGAATGCTCACAATAAGATCAACGATTTGCACAAGTGCTCAAGAGGTGTCTTGCTCTCTAATTTTGAATTTCTCTGAACCACAAATGGATTTGCAATTAGAGGTCAATCACTCACTAAGAGAGGGTTGGAAAGTGTTTTGAAAGCTCTAGAATGAGTGTAGGAACCAGCAGAATCAGCAGCCTCCAAAAGAGGAGGCTTGAGGGGATTTATAGCCCCACTCACGAAACTAGCCGTTCGCTGTGTTAGCTCATACCGGACATGTATGACTTTACTATGTGAAACAACAAAGAACTTAGCCATGTTAGAAGCTCCTAAGGGTCGGAACTTCCAACGAAGCAGGACAAAGATCTCAGGAGCTGGCTGTTTGGAAAGGTTGGAACTTCCGGTTAAATGTCAGAACTTCCAACGTACCATCACAGAGAGGAACTGAGGAAAGATGGCTAATACCGGACATGTCCGGTATGCAACTCTCTGCGCCAGGACTAGAAACAAGGCCATAGGAAGGCTGCACTGCTGACATGTCCGGTATGGACACACAATGCAGTAACAGACTGAAAGTTAGTCCTAGCTCTCTCATATCTTACTTAGGTTGGTTTGAGCACTTACGAAAAATCATCTACTATATGTTGCATGCCTCTTAATAGTACAAGATTCCTATTTACTCAAGTTTAAATTGAAAGATGAATTTTAATCCTCTTGAGTTGATTTCCATTGAACCAAAGCCGCTTCTCTTTGCCTTCTTCACTTTTGGGGAATGCTTGTCATGGTTAATAGTAGATTTCTCTTGAGCATAGCCATCTTGAGCATGTGACTTGACTCCATACGTGTGATGTGAAGAAATCCCAAATGTGTCAAGTCACTCTAATAAAAATTGTTGCTAGGAATGTTGATTCTCCACTCAATGTAACCTTCAAGCTCCATTGATCCTTCGACTAAATGCAAGTACTTTCTTCTTCACCCTAGCTAGGTTCTTCGATCTCTAAGCCGTCGCTTGCCCTTCACCCTTGGTTAGTACCTCGAAGACTCTTTCCTTGCTATCTTCACCAACTCAAGCCATTCAATCACACTTCGCTTTGAATCTTTTGTTAGCACACATATGAACCATGATTATCCCACAATAGAGTAGTCTTTTCATAAATATCATTTTCATTGTGTTTTGTGCTTGTGACATGATTTACATACAACAATCCATCATTTGGCTTTGCATTTCATTTCAAGTACATTGTGAGATAAATCTTTTCTTGTGTCACACTTAGAAAACATATTAGACCTTTAATCAATGATGTCATCAAGTCATCCAAAACATACTTAAGCACAACATGCACTTTCAATCTCCCCTTTTTGGTGATTGATGACAACTTTGATTAAAGCTTACAAACAGGATTAGACAATTAAGCTTATGGGTTCAATGATTTATGAAGAGCTCCCTCTTAATATGTGCAATATGAATTGAATTCATAAACTACCTTAAAATGTCAATTTGCACATACTAAGGCGAGTTGGAAACTCCCCCTAAATCATCGCATCTGTGAAGTGCAAATGTGTGAGCAATATAAATCGTGATGCATATGGCAAGATATATCACACAAGAATATAAATGAAAAACAATACACCAAGACATATGAAACACACTAATAAGTAAAGAACTTATGAAAAAGAAATTACTACTCATATCACACACATAGCACTCACACAAAGATTTCTAAGTCCACAACAACTAAGATAGATTATATTACAAGATAAGGATCATGTCTCATCACAAAGATGTCTCTACCATCTGATACACAAAAGAACTCATACATGACTCATGATATTACAATAAGAGAACGTATGCTATGGAAACCAACCTCATGTGCAAACTATAGAAACTCTAATCAAGACCACAGGAATCTAATCCGATGGTTAGATGTGAAGGTGGATTATTTTAGCACTTAAGCCCCCCACTGTGCCCATGCCTGTTTGGATTAGGATGAGATGAGTGGAGGGGTTTAAGTGCAAAAATAACCCACCATCAGATTAGATTCATGTGGTCTTAATTAGAGTTTCTATAGTTTGCACAGGAGGCTGGTTTTCATAGCATACGTTCCCTTACAATAAAGCTCAAACTCTGAGAAATTCAGCACCTGCAGTGCAACTGTCCAGATACAAGATACAAAAGCTAAAAACATGAAGTCTGGAAGCTCTAATAAACTATCTCTCCCCCTTTGTAATGTATCTCCAAAAAGGTAAACGAGAAGCTCAAAGATGACACAAGGAGGGTTGCAGGTGAAGCTATCACTCGTCATCATCTCCAGGCTGTCGAGAGCTTTGTCCTAGGTCAGGGTAGCCGTAGGTACCACCAAGAAAATTGTCCCACATGTCTGAAGCAAACTTCACGGCTGAACTAGGACGAGGCTGGGGGGTCTGTAGAGAACCTAGAAGCTGAAGGAAGGGTGTCAGGGGGCTGCTGCTGTGCCTGTGCTCCCTGCCTCTGACTCTGACGCAGTCTCTGCTCCTTGACTCTAATGCTCTGCAAGCTTGTCAAACTCTCTCTCGTACCTCTACTGCTGCTGCTCAAAAGACTCAGGCTGCTCAGTCTCTATGTCGTCTGACGGTGGGGACCTCAGGGGCTGAAACCTGTAGTGCTCGTGAAGCATCTTCAGCGTCCTCGAGTCCTCTCTCCTAGCCTGCCTCTCACGGTGCTGCTAAGCCTTGATCACACTTACATCCTTGCACACACCAAGGACGCTGCTGAGTAACTTGTGCAAGAGAGCGATGCCTGCCACGTCCCTGAGAGGTTGGGTGTGAACGAGTGAGTGGCAGTGGAGAACCTCTACTAGCTGCTCCTCCTGCTGCTGTGGCTACACCAAGGTCCTCTAGCTGTGGCTCTGCTAGTGCTAGAACTGCTCCTGGTGTAGGTGGAGGTATAGGGAACTCAGGTAAGTCCGCCTGAAACCTCAGAGGCCTGTGCGTGTGGTCATAGGTGAAAGTGGCACCAAGCTGCTCCTCAATCATATGCTGAATATATGGTGCAAATCCACATCCCTTCAGTGGCCTCTCTCCCACTCTCTTGATCTCACACCAGATAAAATCAAAGACATTGAAAGGCTGTGCTCCTGGTGCTAACCCGTGCAGAAGGTTCCTCCTGTAATCTGCAAGTGTCCCTCTGTCTCCTGACTTACAATCAATCGTGGCCCTGAGCATCCTGTTGAGATAGTTGTAGGTGGGAGAATACCTCTCACCTTCCCTAAAACTGCCCCAGCAGGAAGAGGTGGTGGGTACATGTACCCAAGCTGCTCTGGAGGAAGCACTACCTCATTGTGAATACGGTCCCTCTGAAGGTCCTCCTCCACAAAGCCTAGATACTTTGCAAACTCCATGTAAGTCACACGGTGCCAAACACCCTCAGTCATCCAGTTCATCTGCTTCGCATCAATGTCGTCATACTCCTCAACATATAAGGTGGCGTAGAACTGGGCTATCCTCATCGCACCAATCGTCCTGAAACTCCATGATACTGTAGAGGCCTGTTTGTTGGCAAATAGCAATAGCATGCTCAACTGAAGGGTGATGGTGATCTCTAGCATGCTGCCAATCAATGTACTGAGCCTTGATAATCACTGGGTTTCTGGCCAGAAGCACCTTCTCATAATAATGAATGTAAAACATGGTGTGAAACCTGTAGTCATAGATGTTCCTCTCCTGTCCCCTGGGGTCTATCCTCCGCTCTCTCCTTGCCCTGTGTGTGCCACGGACTCTCGATAGTCCACACGAGCCACCCAAGCAGGAATCAGGGCGGCAGGCGTATCTCAAGAGCCCCAAAGTGTTGTCCTCCCTATTGTGGCTGCTGCTGAGGTGCATCCTCTTCCTCTTCTTCTTCCTCTTCTTCTTCCTATTCTTCCTCTTCTTCTTCTTCTTCTTCAACCTCTTCTTCCACTTCTTTCTCTTCTTCCTCTATGTCATCACCACGAGCTGCAAAGCGCTGAGAGGCTCTAGAAGCACCTCCCCTCGGAGGTCTAGTAGTGCCACGACCACCACTGCCACTGCCACTGCCACTACCACTGCTGCCTCCAACTGCCAAGTCGGGGTGATAATCTTGCCTTCTCTTCTTATACCTTTCCTTTGCTGGATCATGTCTCATTTTGCTTCGAGACTCGATCCTATCACTCATAGTTGTTGTCCTGTGACCAAACAATCCACAAAGATGTCTTAGAAGCATGTTCATAGAATGGCTCAAATACAGTTAAATAATAGAGATACGATTAAATGCCCATGAATTGCAAGCACCTAGATCAATACAATCACTAGGTTACAACACAATTATAGACATCTAATACAATCCCTGTTGACGCAAAACGTGACGCCCTACGCCAGGCACACAGCAAGCCGAACGAGGCTGGCTTCAATCGGGTGCCCAGAGTATTCCGAATCCGGAAGCGTGCCAGTCGGTTTGACCTGAAAACCAACAAGGGATAAAAATATGAGAATACCTTAGAACATGTTGGGTGAGACCAGGTAGTTCCATATGTACGGCTTTGAAAACCAATCATGACGGCACACAGCTATAAAAAGCTGTTTGTCGAAATAGGTTTATAATGTCATTCGGCAAGTATAAAGATGGAGCTCATAAACATGTTGAATGCCGAACACATGAATAACAGAAGGGTAAAAGGGTAATTTGTAAATATAAATCTATTCAAATAACATATGCATAGGCTAATCCAACTAATCTGCCGCACGTTTAGCCTTCATGAACCCGTCAAGTATAAACTCAAGCAAAGCTAATCCACCGCATGATACCACTTGCTATAAGTCCACACCACTCCTTATAATTAGATTAATCCACCGCATGATACGATCTAATTATAAGAAGCTAGAAGCATACATATATGAACAGATCTATAAAAACTCATTACTCATGTAAGCTTAACCAGAGTCAGAGAACTAGCCGAACTGGGGTCCATGAAGAAGGAACATACAAGCAAAGCATGATTAAACTAATCTAAAACCTGCACCTGTTGCACGGTACCCAGCTCTATCAAAGCCTAAACATGGTCAACATGCATGAACCCACAACATGTAACAATCTGGATTGAAAGTTAATTCGGCCATCATGATCTTATGATTAACGAAGCACAAATAAACTCATGCAGCAAGGCCGAACAAAGATCAATCTAGATTGGGCAAAGAGTGTTATAGGAATTAAATAAATAAAACATATAACACATGATAACTTAATGAATCTATTAGATCTGCCAAATCTAACAGAGCCGATAACTATTTTTACTCATGACTTAATCCGCCGCACGATACAAGGCATAAGCAAAAACTTCCCGTCATAAGCTTAAATCCGCCGCACGATACTAAGCTTAACATACGAGACTACTTGCATCATATCTAAATCCACCGCATGATACTAGACATGATAGCAAGGTTGCCGGTACTTACGGAGGTCGACGGATCGATGATTCCTCTCGAAGAACTCGACGACACGACTTAGGGACTCGAAAGGTGGCACGGGGCCGGTTGTATTGATATGGTTGTGAACAGTTTTACAATGGTCGAGGGCTTATATTTATACCCTGGACGAAACACGAATCCTAGATGATTACGACTTAAAAAACAAGGAAAGATATAAATCATATTCCTAATCCTTTCGGCGTCTTCCATCGTCACGTATCTTCTCGTGCAAGCTGGCTTTACCTGCATCATCCATTTCCCGAATGGGGCTACTGCTTCACGAAATAGCCGACCGCGCAGGTATTCACCGAAAGTCTTAAGGACCAAATAGCCGTCCGAATGCTTGCCGAATCCTTCTCTTCTCTGCTGGCTGGACCCACCTGTAATATCCTCGTGTGTGCGAAAATCTGGTGTTAACACATGCCCCCTAATTTTGGGATAAAATGTTTATTCAAAATTCCTCTTCCTTTTCGCACTGACGTGGAACCTCCAGAAGCATCTGTCTTCACTCGCCATAATTACCGTACCTGCCGATTCGTTTCCCGATGCACTTGGGATCTTTTAAACTCCCCCCTTCACTTTATTTCGGCCTGTGCTTCTCGACCTCTCCTGCTTTGTTCGCAAACCAGAAACCTCTCTCTCTCTTGCTACTCCAAATCAACTAGAAGATGTCTTCTCAGGCAAGCCGCCATAGTCTCGAGCTCGGCGCTTCCAGTACCTCCAAGAGAAGGTTACCCTCTAATTGCTTTCGCTCGAAGATGAAGCAGTTCCCTCACATTGTCGTTCTTGTTTAGGAGGGTCGATGACGACTTTCCCGAGGTCCTGACTCAGAAGGTCACGAATCTTCAATTTGATCTAGAAAGGAGGAATCGGGAGATTACCCGAATCTCTCGAGAGCGTGATGCCGCTCGGGAACAGGCCATTGGTAAGTATCCTTCCACTGTTCTTTCCCTATTCTTCTTCCCTGTTTTATCGATCCTTCCTCCTCTTAGCTCTGGAGGCTAAGCTTCATTCCCTCGAAGCTGCCATTGCCGATCTTGCTGTCACAGCCAACGTGCCAGGCACGACGGCTCTGAGGCGGGTGAACGAGGTCAACCGGGTTCTCCCCGACATCTCCAGGGCTGGCATGGGTTACGGTGCAGCGCTCGCTTTCAACGCTGTTCGGATCCACTCCGGCGCTGACTACCATCATTTTGATGTTTGTGAGCGAGGACTAGAATTCAGGGTGGCACACTCTGTTGATGACATGAAAGAAGCTGGAACAGATCTGGCCGATTCCTTTGACTTTGATCTCCCGATTAGGGACAGAATAGAATGGACGAACTGACTTTCTATTGTAACTTGTTTCTCTCCCTGTAAATAAGAGGTTTTTTTATTCGTCCATCAACTTGTGATTGATCCTTCGAGATCAATATGTGCTCTGTTCCATGCATCGGTCAATGATTCTCTTCCCATTTTAGCAGCGATGTACATTTCATCGGCTGTTGTTAATAATTATGCTCAATCATCTTCGCCTTGCAAGCAATCGTTGTAATTGACTATCCAGACCTGGAGTCCTTTGAGTTATCTTCTTTTTTTCGGTTCACGATGTACCAGGATAGTATCCTTCAGTTCTCCTATCTTAGTGTCGACTGGTGACTTGAATCTTCCAAATAGCTAACTGAAACTGAACACCTTACAGCCGCAATTGCCATTTTAGTCGAACTTGAGCATTTTTTATAGCAACACACTTTCAGCCGAATCCTATCGGCTCTTCGAACTTTAGGTTAGGCAAGGATTCGATCCGGCCCGAAAACGGCCCCAAGCCATGAAAACCCTACCTAGTCTCCCAGTGTGCAAGCCATGGTTCTTTAAATTTGACCTTAGCCAGGCCATTCCTCTTGACTTCAACCAAATAGCTCGTCTTGCAAACTTTTTCCTTCTCGGCTTCTAAGCTCAAGCCAGAGAAAAAATTTTCTCGCCTGCGTTTCCAATGATGGCAGGCAACAGCAATCACATCGGACATCCCAACGGGGACGAAGTAGGAGGAAATCAAACATCAACCTATTGGCGTTATGGGTAAAAACAATTTCTTGCCCCCTTGTGGTAGCTCTTCTTACTCATCTACTCTTAACTCTCTGTTTCCTTCCCTTCAGGGTAAGGCCCATATCCAACCATGCTCAGGCTCTCTTCCCAGAGGACTTGCTCAAGAGATATGACATCGAGGAAGCTGAACAAACATATCAGAGGAAATAGATCCACAACGCTACCATAGGTTAATGAAATCCTCACTAGACACTCTTCCTTTGATTGAGTTTTGTATTTGCCAAAACATCTTCTTTTGCCAGTTCTTTCTGTAGAAAATGACCGTCTGAAATCAACAGCAAACAAAGTTGTTGGCAAAATGGATGCCCATGAGAACACAACTGAGGCTAGCCTTGATGCTACTGATGGTTGCATAGATCAGGCCGTCATCGAAGGTATATGTTTTGATGCTTTGGATGACCATATAGATCAGACCATCATCCAAAGTGCGTATGCCGGGGTCTTCCTCAAACTGGTGGTGACGAGTTCTTGACTCAAGAAGACTACCTTTTATCAATCGGCTCTGCAGATGCACTTCTGGACGACTTCGAAGATTCGAAGCTCCTGTTGGTTACACCATCGTCCTTTGTTGAAATCACCGATTCTTAGTTCGCTTGAATAGACCATTTCAAGAGTAGCTTGTACTTTAGGACAGATTCTGTAATTGAAGTTTGCAGCAGATGAACTTGCTCTTTTCTGAATAATGTTTATTTTAATTCTTCAATGACTTTCCTCGTTCGCAACATTTCTTCAGAAGAACGCTTGCCGAATGTATGACGTCATCTTAGCCGACTAAATCCCATTCTCAACATGTCATATCACTCGGCATTGCACTTACTGCACTTCACCTTTCTCTTTCCCCGATAAACCTGCTAACTTGAAAAACACTAAGGTCACCAAGGTCATGAATATCTGTACTGAAGGCGATATAAATAAAATATCGGCCATAACTTAACACATGCGAAACATTTTTTCTGCTAAAGGCGATGCTCTTACATCGGCTGTATAAAAACATCTCTTGATTTACATAATTTCCATGTGTTCGGCTTTTAGCAAGTAGTGCCGAAGCTTCAACTGACAAGCAGTACATACAAATCAAAAATTCGTCACAGCCGAATACCCTTTCCTGGGGTTTAACATTTTCGGCTAAGGCAAATTGCTACTCATCTTTTCTTTTAAACTTCAAAAAATAAGGGCCGATTCTACTATAAGACCATCGGCCGTTACGTACAACTTGAAACGATCACCAAGTGTGGAAGTGCTCTCATATATCTTTAATCTCATCAGAATCTTCTGTTGCACGTCACCTTGTATAAATTCCTTCTGATCCTCCTTGAGCTCTTGGCAATGAAGAAATAAACAGAATCCTTTAAAGGTTCGTCAACTTTAAAACATACTCGAGACCCAAACTTGTGTACATCGATCCAACTTCGGCTTTATTACCAACACTTTATTCCTTGTCAGCCGATATGAAACTTTGGTCTCAATTCTTCTCCATTACCACCGGTTGGATTAAAAATTGCTCTGAGAGCCGATCGTTTGAATCGGCTGTTGATCCTCGTCGAAAACGTTCACAGGACCTGCTTCCCAAGCTCTTCCAGAGAAACACTCGACCCTTCATACTCCCAGTAGGTGGGCTCTGTATTAGCAATACTCACCGAATCATCAGCATGGACGATCTCAATATCATCTCCAATCCACTGGATAAGGAATTGATGCATAGTTGACGGCACACAGCAGTTTGCATGTATCCAATCTCTTCCTAATAGCAAACTGTATGCCCCCTTGCCATCAATGACAAAGAAGGTGGTGATTAAAGTTTTAGTCCCAATTGTTAACTCGACATGGACTGCACCTCGAGTATCAGAAGAATTGCCGGCAAAGTCCCTCAACACCATGTCGGTCCTCAATAGATCTTCACTTGCCATGCCAAGTTTTCTGAAAGTGGTATACGACATGATATTTATGGCAGCTCCTCCATCGATGAACATCTTGGTTAATGGCTTGCCATTGACATACCCTCTCATGTATAATGGCTTCAAGTGTCGGTGCCTGATTGGTTTATCAAATACTGCCCTTTGAGCCAAGACGAGATGAGCCAACAAGTCCTGAAATTCACTTTCATCGAAGTCTGAATATGTCTCGTCTTGGACATCTTGATTCTCAGGGGCTATGAACTCTGATGGTAGAAAGAATGCCATGCACGTATCAGCCGAATGATTACCTTCACTCGGCCTTTCCTTAGGACGCCAGACTTGCTTTGCTCTGGTGCCTGCTTGTGCCAACTCTTTGTTCCTTAAGCGCTGCACTCTCCTCTTCTGGCTTTTCCTTAAACCTGGCGGACACCATTGTCCCTTCTGCCAGACGTACTTACGGTACTCTTCTTCTTCAGTATGAGCCCAATCTCGATCGGCAAATCCTCTTACCTGCCGATCTCTGGAACTATTTATTTTTACGCGCCGATCGTCCTCAGGGACTCGTGCCCCAAGCCTTTCATGGACAGATCGGCGGTTGACTCGAGACTGCCTATACTCGGAATACTGATTACTGCACTCGGGGCAGTCGTCTTTAACAGGCAGCTTCAAGCCTTCGTTCCAACAATACTGGAAAAACGAGCATTCCAATGAGACCGTTCCTGTTCCCTCGTATCTTCTCGTTCTTCCCGGTACATCTCTTCTTTGTACCTTCGCTGTTTCTCCAGGAACTCCGTTCTTCATAAAGCCTCTGCTTTGGTACCGTTCCCCCTTCATAAAGCCTTCTGCTTCTGACCGGTCATGTTCCCGATGCCATTATTCAAAAAGATGCGTGTCGTGGACCCTGGGTCTGGAAGTTCCACCTGTCTCAGTTCAGCTATTCTGGAACCGAACCCTCTGCTGAAGCTCTTTATTTGTAATCTGCCGATCAGGATCAACAGCACGGCTTCCTTTGCTCTATCAGAAGTTAAAACTTTCATTTTATTCTTACCCCCAAAATCGGCTGCATCGATCATACTGACAGAGAAGGATACGGTATTCTATCCGAAAGGACTACCATCCACTTTCATCTTCCATCAAACCTCAGGTGTCCGTCTTGGATGGCCTTCTGAATCCGCACTCTGAACACTCGGCAATCATTTATGGAGTGAGATTTAGTATTGTGGAAACCACAATACTTCTTGTCTTTGACACCCTCAGGAAGCAGCATAGGATGACCTTCTGGCAACTTGATGCGTCCTTCTTTCAGCAAGTACTCAAATAATTTATCTGACTTGGAAACATCAAAGTCATAAGTACCTTTTTGTTGCCTCAGCCACCGCTGGTTGACTTGAGTTGGTTCTTTAGACCAGGTTATCTCGGCTGCAGCTACTTCATCTTCATCATCATATTCATCTGCTTCCTCCAGGAAAGCATGATACATTTCGGCAGCTACATCACCCTTCTGGAATTGATTATTCCTTCTGAATCCCTGAGCTTGATTGCTCATCGTCGCCAGCCTTTGGGATAACTGCCGAGGTCATCAAACTCCATGCCGAATAGTTTCTCTTTGATATTCGGCAACATACCAGCTATGGCTATCCCCGGCAATTGGTCATCCGGCAAATTCAAGGAATAGCAGAGATTTTGGTTTCCCTGAATCGGCGCAGATACTCTTGCGGCGTTTCGCCGGGTCTCATCTTCAAGCTCATAAGATCGACCAACTTCTTTTCATTGGTTCCCGTAAATAAGTATGAGTGGAACTTCTACTCTAACTCTGCCCATGTATTGATAGAATTCGCCGGCAGAGAAGCAAACCAGGAGAAGGCTGGTCCTATCAACGACAGCGGGAAATACCGAATCCTCCAAGCTTCATCTGTAGATGCTTCTCCAAGTTGCATCAAGTATCGGCTGATGTGCTCTATAGTGCTGGTATCATCCTGACCCGAAAACTTGGTGAAATCAGTAGGAGGTTTTACTCTTGGAGGAAGTGCTACCCGATTGTACCATTCTGGGTAGGGAGACTTGTAAGCATATGTCTGATTCTTTGGCTTTAGGCCGAACTGACTCTGCATCATATCAGCCATCCTGTGCACGATGAGGTCAACACTTGAATCAGGAGCTGTTTGTGCTTGCCCCCCAGTATGTAGTCCTGCTGAACTCTTGTAGCCCGGATTCGGAAGAGCATTAATCGAGTTATAGTCCGTAAACTCCCAATATCCATCTCCCAACATATCTCTCTGTATCCTGTTCGCCACAGGAGACACTCTAGAAGCAGATTGTGGGACACACCCTGTTGTGCCGAACATGAGCTGGCAATAGGTCTGGGAGGTTGTTGCGTCTCCTGAGAAACCACTCCACCTGTGCTTGGGCCAGCTCCACTGTTCTCGGCAACCCTCCGACGTTGAGGTATTGGAAACAACAATGGTCCTTGCATCGGACCAGCAGCTTCTTCAAAGTGCTTATCTGCGTTTGGACCGAAAGTATTAACCATAATAGCACGAAAAGTGTTTAAGAAAGCCGACTGATGATTAGTCACGGCCCCTGATACAACCTTGTGCATTATTTCAGTCATCTTCTGGATAGCTTCTTCTTCACCACCGTCGGGCAGCTCAGGTTGGTGATGAGGAACAACCTTCGGGAATGTCTGCTTCTGATAGACCTTGCCACTTTTATTCTTGGAGAAAGTCTCCAAGCATCTGCGCTGGAATTCATCACAAGCCCGATGCACCAAATCCTTTGATCTGGCGGCAATTCGTCCATGGTCACATCGAAGGTTTGATCCTCGCTGATCTCAGACATCTTGAAATGAAGTGGTCCCACCAGGCGTGCCAAAAAGTGTGTTGACGCAAAACGTGACGCCCTGCGCCAGGCACACAGCAAGCCGAATGAGGCTGGCTTCAGTCGGGTGCCCGGAGTATTCCGAATCCATAAACGTGCCAGTCGGTTTGACCTGAAAACCAACAAGGGATAAAAATATGAGAATACCTTGGAACATGCTGGGTGAGACCAAGCAGTTCCATATGTACGGCTTTGAAAGCCAATCATGACGGCACACAGCTATAAAGCTGTTTGTCGAAACAGGTTTACAATGTCATTCGGCAAGTATAAAGATGGAGCTCATAAGCATGTTGAATGCCGAACACATGAATAACAGAAGGGTAAAAGGGTAATGTGCAAATATAAATCTATTCAAATAACATATGCATAGGCTAATCCAACTAATCTGCCGCACGTTTAGCCTTCATGAACCCGTCAAGTATAAACTCAAGCAAGCTAATCCACCGCATGATACCACTTGCTATAAGTCCACACCACTCCTTATAATTAGATTAATCCACAGCATGATACGATCTAATTATAAGAAGCTAAAAGCATACATATATCTGAACAGATCTATAAAAACTCATTACTCATGTAAGCTTAACCAGAGTCGGCAAACTAGCCGAACTGGGGTCCATGAAGAAGGAACATACAAGCAAAGCATGATTATACTAATCTAAAACCTGCACCTGTCGCATGGTACTCAGCTCTATCAAAGCCTAAACATGACTAACATGTATGAACCCGCAACATGTAACAACCTAGATTGAAAGCTGATCCGGCCATCATAATCTTATGATTAGCAAAGCACAAGCAAACTTGTGAAATGAGGCCGAATAGAGATCAATCTAGATTGGGCAAAAGAGTGTTACGAGAATTAAATAAATAAAACACATAACACATGGTAACTTAATGAATCTACTAGATCTGTCAAATCTAACAGAGCCGATAACTATTTTTACTCATGTCTTAATCCGCCGCACGATACAAGGCACAAGCAAAAACTTCTTGTCATAAGCTTAAATCCGTCGCACGATACTAAGCTTAACATACGAGACTACTTGCATGATATCTAAATCCACCGCATGATACTAGACATGATAGCAAGGTTGCCGGTACTTACGGAGGTCGTCGGATCGATGTTTCCTCTCGAAGAACTCGACGACACGACTTAGGGACTCGAACATGGCACGGGGCCGGTTTGTATTGATGTGGTTGTGAACAGTTTTACAATGGTCGAGGGCTTATATTTATACCCTGGATGAAATACGAGTCCTAGACGATTACGATTTACAATGATAAAAAATGGAAAGATACGAAATCTATTCCTAATCTTCTCGGTATCTTTCATCACCATATGTCTTCTCATGAAAGCCGGCTTCATTTGCAACATCCATTTCCCGAATGGAAACATCTCTCTGTAAGATAGCCGACCGCACAGACAATCATCGAAATCTTGAGGACCAAATAGCCTTCTGATTGCTTGCCGAATCCTTTCTTTTCTACTGGCTGGACCCATCTGTCATATCCTCATGCGTGCGAAATTCTGGTGTTAACAGTCTGTAAACTGAGTCCATAGACCAAGAGCAGTCGCCTATGAATACCCTGCCTAGGGAGCAAGGATGCCACACCTTCTCAAGTATATGACATCCTTTACTCTGTTCAGTGTTATAATGTCCATAGTAGAGATGTCCAAGCCCCCGGGTGTCTTCCTTATGTGAGATAGTCGATGTGCCCAGAAGAATTCTTGTGAAAGGACCATCCGTCAGGGTGGTTTCCAAGTGGTCGGGAGCAGAGGGATACAGAGTTACGCCTAGAAGAACTCTTGCGACTCCCGCATCGCTGGCAACCTCGGGGTCACAGGTTGTCAAAAGGTGTTAGGGTTTAGGCTAACTAACGAGTTCCTTGTGTACTGGGATAGAGCCTTGAACCCACCTTGGGATGCACTGAAAAGATAGTATCTACCCAAGGTTCTGTACCTGCTTCGCTCCGACTCACTGAACCCAGGCCTTGATGCACTGCGCATCAAGGCTTTGTACCTTGATTACACTAGAGTAGTGTTTTACATCCTTGTTGAGCTTGTACTTGTAATTTCTTATAAGCACTTGCCCTATCTCAAAATGTAACCATGTATCTCTGTGTAATGCCGAGTAATAATTATCAAGATCCGGGTACTTAGAAAGTTCTCTGAGTCCTTTGTCTTTAATTCCGAGTACTAAATGACTCTTGTAAAGAAAGGATAATCTTCTGTTTCCAACCATTAGGGTTTTGGACGGTTCTATAACGCCGTCTGTAAAAACTGAACGGTTGCCCACTTAGATCTATAATAAGCCACCGTTTGCTTCACAACTTCTTCACTCTTTCATTGAGCCTTAGCGTTGGAGACCAAAAATTCTTACAGTCGATCCCTTAGTTGATGCGAAGAAAGACCCTTGTCATCAATATGGGTCCAAAAAAGCAATCTCGGGAGGAGAAGAAGAAGATAACCTCCAGCGGAAGGCTGCGCCACCCGTGCCCTCTGTAACACTCTGGTGTTAAGCAGATTAAAACTTGACATGTCATCATAAGCACTGGCATTTCATTTGAGTTGATGACCTAAGTATGCATTCACTAAAAACAAGTTTAATTCATCATGCTTGTGCTTAGTTGATAAGGAGTGTTTAAGTTGAAACCCTAGTTTATGTTTTCTTATGTGGTGAATAATGCTTTTATGCTATATAAGGGTATTTTGGTAATTTCATATATAGTAATTGAATTTTTGACCACATCTTAGTATTATGTCTCAAAGGTGTATTTGGAACATGTTTCAAGTCACCATTGAGGTATAATTCAAATTTGGTTGGAATTCAATTAAGTAATGTTATTAATTCAAAAATCCTATTTTATCCCCTTTAATAGCAATCAAAATCTAAAAAGAATTTGAGTATGCTTCAAAAAGCAAAGTTGCTCCATTATTGATAAGGATCAACTTTGATGTATAAAGTTTTTCAAGTTCTTATTCGAAATCAGAAGTAATTGTGAAAATACCCTTTTGCCCTATTTGTCCCCTTTTGATTTGCAAACCCTAATTCAAAATCTAAGCATATTCTGCATTTGATGCAAAAATAAAAGATGTTCAGTATTGAATTCTGAGCATTTGGTAAACTTATATTCAAAAATTTGAAGAAATTTCATATAAACCGAATGGGTATAATGGTCAAAGGGGGGGATAAGCTTCTTCCCTGTTCATGGCGGCAGGGAGCTGATCTTTTGATCGCTCCTGCCTGCACGTTGTACGTCAATCTCTCCCGAATGAACTCGCAACTGAGTCCGTGGCGAAGTCAAGCAGCTGCTGGCGCTCTCCCTCGCGTCGTGGCGCTTTCTCCTGAGCTCGCCGTCGCCGTTTTGCCACCTAGGGCACCGACGGGCTCCAGTTCACCCAATCCACAAATGCACTGTCTCTGATCGTCCCCATCCAAAATTGACCGCGGCTATAAACTCCTTACCTCCTTGCGCATCTCCAGAGCCCATCCCTTCGACCTCTGCTGCCTCAGAGAGCTCGAGCTCGTCGTTTTTCTTCCCGCCGGGCGAAATCGCCGCCGAGCTCGACCTCACCGTGGTCAGCCCAACCGGGCACTCCTCTACTCTCCCTGTCTAGTGTTTCTGTTTCGTCTTGATCCCAGGATGCTCATCGGCTCGATGGTTCTTTGTTTGGTGTTCAGGTCTCGCCGGAACATCATCTTCTTCGCCGGAGTTCGCCGCCGCAAGCCACTGCTCCGTGGAACTTTCCTCTCCGTCCATCCTCCGCTCGAACCAACTACACAGGCAGTAGCAGGGTAAGCTACTGGAGCTTCCTAGCCCCTCCGTTCTTCTGTTGCTAGCCTAGGTTCGCCGGAACAGCTCCACCGCGGTTCGGTCCGCCGCCGTGCGTGGCCAGACCTCCCTGGAGTGGTAACGTTTAGGGTTAGGGGCTCTATCGGCCGCGGGTGACTCGCCGGTGTTGGTGCTCGCGTCCGTTAGGTCTCTACTGGCCGGAGTTGGCCGGCGTAAGGCTCGCCGGCGCTCGGTGCGCCGCCGTCCGCTCGGGCCAGGGTCGGGGAACTCGCGTTTGTAAAGACGATAAGTATCAGGGTGTTGGTTGCAAAGTCTGTGACTCATGTGAATAGTGCCATGGACTGCGGGTTGTTTCTTTAGAAGCCGAAGGGCTTTTCTGCAAAAGCGCCGAGGCGCGCGGGGGCGGGAGCCAGGCCGGGCCTGCTTTCGCGTGCGCTGGGCCGCCTGGACTGGGCCGAAAGCCCAGTTAGGCTTAGATTGGAGTTTTTCTTTTTATAGCTTTATGCACAGTAGCTAGTTTTGTTCTTTTTGCTATAATTTTTCTATAGCTTTGTTAATTGTGAAATTCGACATGTAAGATGATAGCATGTCTGTGCTAATATAAAAATTATAAAACTTGTGTTTTGAGTAATTTTGCTATGACAATTAAATCTGCACTTTAATTAATAAATGCAACTTTGATGAATTATGTGATTTTCTGTGTTTCTCCAAAAATCATGAAATTTGACATGTGAGTTTATGTCATTGATATCTACCTTCATGGTTAATTTTAGCTCTGTTTAAATAAGTATGATTTGTGTATAAATAAAGGGCTAATTAAAATGACTTATAAAATAAAAAGTAATAGTTAATCCCTTTTAGATTTGTGTGACTTTTGGAATTGTTTGACAACCAGTGGAAAACTAGCAAGATTTGCTCCCTGGTTATGGATTCCTTTATGCTAATGACCTTTTGTTGCTTGATAGTTACCTAATCTTACTTAATAGAGATAATAAAATTTGCTTAGTAATAACATATAGTTTAATAGCTAATTTTGTTTTGTTGATTTGCAACTTTACCGTAATGAAAGATTGTACGAATAAATGTCTACAACTTAGAAAATTTCCATCTTTACCATGATCATGTCATAAGCATCTCATTGATCATACATATGCACTTCTACGTGTAGATCTCGTTTCGGAAGGACCGGATCCTCAGTGGGTTTCTCCTGAGTGTGTGGATCTTCTGGTTTTTCAGAATCTCCGGACTTCGCTGTTCAACAAGGCAAGCCCCGGACATTAAACCTATCCTTGTATTTTTTTATAAAGTTATTTATATCACTTGAGTTAATATGATGCATTAAGTGAATAGGAGTTGAGTGAATCCTAGTTGATGCATTACCAACCTTGATGATTCCAATACTTAACCTTGATACTGTTTTATGAAAATGCTTAGTATGCTTAGCCATGCTTTACTACTTCATATAGTAGGTGCTTTTAAAAATGGTTGCTATGTTATGGAAATCATGAATCTTGAGATAACATGATAACAATAGTAACTTACATCAAGAATGGAGTCTTGTTGTAGTGTTACTCAACATAGGACCTTATCGTTGTTGGCCTGCTGTGATTGAGACCTTTGAGTACAGCCCACATGCGATGGTAAGCCTCGTCTATAGCTATTCCGATACTTGAGAATGGATAACCGCGTACTGGGAGTGGAGAGATGGCGGGAGTAGCGTGTACCCTCGGGGCTATGAGATAGTCGGGTTCGAGGTGTACTGTACTCTCGGGTGACGCTGGACCCGTTCTTGTATGGGAGGATCTATAGATAGGGTTGACGTATGCAAGATTAAGTTCTACATATGTCATGTGGTACTGAATCCCCAGCTGGGTTTAAATGATTCGAATCGCCGTGTTTCCTCGGATATGGAGCCTCAATCCACTGACCCGCATCGTAGTAATGAATGGGATCTTTATGAAATGAGAACGAAAGATGTGGTATGCTTATGAAAGTTTGAGAATCTTTAGATAGTTATGAAGTTTAATCTTGAGTTAAAACTTGTAAAATAGGCTTTACTATTAGTAAGCTTTTATGCAAAAGAAATGTTTTGAACTTGCTAAAGCCTTACCTTGAATCCCTATAGCCTTCATACCTGAGTCTTCTACTCTTTTCTAGACGGTTAAGTCTTGTTGAGTACTTTTGTACTCAAGGTGTGTTAACCTTTGTTGCAGGTGAGTTCTTTGATCATCCTTTGGTGGTCAATGTTTCTTCACTCTTGTGGAGGAGAGTGATAATGATTCTGATGTTTGACCTTGGGCAAGTAACAAAAATTTGTGTGGTATATGTAATTAAAGTTCCGAACCTTTTATGTAATAAGTACTTATGGGTTGTAAACTTTTAAACTTAAGTTTCAATCTATGTTATATACTCTTTCCGCTTACTCTCTGATTTATCTTATCTATAAAACTGTTGGAATACTGTGATACTTGACGAGGGAATTCCTGAAAAGAATGTAATGTGGATGATTCGGGTTTCCCGAGGACACCCGACAGATCTCTTGGGTCATTTGGAACTCGTGCATGCCAATCAGAGTCTTTAGGACAATGATGGGTGCATGTGGGCCACTTAATTCAGGAGGTTCTGCCACAGCTGGTATCAGAGCAGGTTCCCTTAGAAAGTATAACAGTATTCATTTTTGAAAACTTCAAAAGTTTTGAGTCAAACTAAATTTCGAATTAGTTTGAGTCCAAATTGCTTCTAAGACTTGTCTTATTCTTCTGACTTGCCTTAATTCATTCTTTAGACTTATCCTTCTATCTAAATGGATATGTTTTTAGTATAGTTATGGTGATATTTATATCTAAGGAACAATACTTATAACAATATAATATTGCCCTAATTGTGAAAAGAAAGTTTATCCACTTTTATAATAAGTGACTACTTTAAAGTAATTATTTGTTTGATGTGTGTTTGTTCGTAAGTACGATTCATGCATCATGATTGATAACATATAATTAACTTTCCCTCTTAGAAGTTATATCTAAATAGAGTTAATATATCTATCTAATTATAAAACTCTGTCTCTTAATCTTGGAACATATATAGTTCTAATATTCAAAATAAATATATTTTAGCAGATGGCCCGTATCAAGCAGACTGCACGCAAGTGTACCGGACCTCGAGGTGTTCCTCGACACGTTGTTGCCCCAAGAGATGATGAACCCGCAGATAGTGTGGGAAGCAACCAGCCAGTGGTTGCTTATGAAGAAGGTGAAGAAGAAGTAACAGTGCCTCGTCACAACTTCAGGCGGAAGTAGACCGCCTGTATATGGAGTTGGCAAGGGCGAATGGAGAAAGGATGTGGGGTACCAGAGAGAAGGAAGAGTTACGTGAGCAGTTGCAGTATCACCACGAGCAGCATCAAGAGTATGAGTGCAAGTGGAGGAAGGCTATCGAGCAGAGGAATCGGGCACGAACCTGGGTAGATGTAATGAGGGACAATCAGAACCTCATGCAGATCCATCATGCTGACCTACATAGGCAGGTGGAGGAGCTGACTGCACAGTTGCAGCCAGAACCTGCTACGCCACCTACTCCTGAAAATGAATCTGAGGTGGAAGAAGAGGAAGAAGAAGATGAGGAGTTAGAGCCGGTGGAGTATGAAGTCTTATCTGGGGAAGAGTGATAGATCTAGAGGTTGAGTAGACATGAGATGTATCCTAGTGTGACCCTTCTGACTTTGTAACCTAGATAGACAGAAAACCTCTAGTATGGTCAGATGTGCAAGATAGTGTTGTCAGTAGTCCTGCCTAAGAGCGGACTTGTATGATAAGTAAGTTGAGCATGGTATGCATGTTATGATGTATAAATATGAATGTTAATCAAAGTATGGTTTGTTTTAAACAGATGCCTGTTAACACTCGTGGTGCTAGTTCTTCCCATGGTGGGGATGATATCCCTAATGCACCACCTGTTCCACCCTCTTTGGCTGATGCAATTGCAGCGTTGGTCAATGCAACAACTCTGTTAGCACAAAATCAGAATGGTGGTCAACGTGGTCGTGGCCGTAATAACAGGAGAAGAGACAACATATGTCGATTTCACTGATACCCGTCCTCCAGTGTTCACTAAAGCTGATGAACCTCTTGAAGCTGATGATTGGCTCCGCACCATGGAACAAAAATTCAGTCTTATCAACTGCACTGAAGTCCAGAAGCCAGCTTTTGCAGCTCAGCAACTTCGAGGAGCCGCAGGGGTTTGGTGGGCAAATTTACTAGTTGTTCAACCAGCCGGTCACCGAATCACTTGGGCTGAATTCAAGGAGGCCTTCAGGGCTCATTATATTTCAGATGGAGTTATGAAGATGAAGCTTGAAGAGTTCTTAGCTCTCCGTCAGGGAAATGAGCCAGTTATGCAGTACATTGGGAAGTTAATCATCTGTCCCAATATGCCTTTGACCAGTCAATACTGATGAGAAAAAGAAGAACATGTTCATGATGAGAGGATTGAATACAAAGCTTCAGTCTATGATGACAACTTGTGGTAATATGAATTATCATGAAACAGTGAATGTTGCTATAGCTAGTGAAGAAAAGAATCGCAAGCATAAGGAGGCTAAGAAAAAGAAGGGATTTGCGTCAGGGTCTGGATCATCTGGCGGCAACAAGAAGCGTCAGAGGCTCGTATATCATCCAGGCCAGCAGTTCCGCCCATCATATCGTCCACCGTACCGTCCGCCTCAGCAGCAGAATCTTCAGGGTACTTTTGCAAGGCCTGCTATGCCTTTTAATGTTCAACGTCAGCCGAATGTTCCTGCCAATCGTCCACCAGTGCCACAAGCTACAAATTATTCATGCTATAATTGTGGAAAGGCTGGACATTTCTCTCGTGACTGTCCTTATCCAAGGCAGAATGTTCCCAATGCCAATGTACCAAGGCCAGCGGGAAATCAGCAAGTAAACCAGAACAAGGGAAATGCACAGAACAATCAAAAGGGTAAGGGTACTCAGAAAACAGGAAAGGTTTTTCATACTCAGATAGAAGCTATTCCTGAAGGAGAACCTGTTATGCTTGGTATGTTCCCTGTTGCTCAACACCCAGCACTTACACTTTTTGATTCTGGTGCATCACATACTTTTATGAATAGAACATTTGCGGAGAAGCATAATATACCTATTGGTGAAACTGAAGATAAATTCCTTATACAGTCGCCTAGGGGTCGACTATGTACTAAGGAAATGGTACATCAGGTACCTATAGATCTGGGTGGAAATATATTTCCAACCTCCATGATAGTTTTAAAAGATCCAAGTATAGATGTGATCTTGGGTATGAACTGGATGAACCAGAGAGGTGCAGTGATAGACACCTTGAATAGAACCATCAAGCTCAACTTACCTAATAGCAAATCTCAACTTCTTGTCCATCTTCCTACTCTTAAGAGGGCAATTGAGCGAGTGTGTGCTACCTCTGTCAAGGAAATCCAAGACATTCCGGTGGTCTGTGAGTTTCCTGATGTGTTCCCAGAAGATTTACCTGGTCTGCCACCTGATCGTGATGTGGAGTTTGAAATAGAACTCAAACCAGGAACAACACCAATAGCCAGAAGAGCTTATAGAATGCCCCAAAAGAGTTAGCAGAGTTGAAAGCTCAGTTACAAGATTTGATAGATAAAGGTTTCATTCGACCCAGTTCATCACCATGGGTTGTCCAGCGATCTTTGTGAAGAAGAAGGACCACACCTTGAGGCTATGTGTTGATTATCGTCCCTTTGAATGAAGTGACAATCAAGAATAAGTGTCCTTTGCCCCGAATTGATCTTCTCTTTGATCAACTTGCTGGTGCGAAGGTATTCTCGAAGATAGATTTGAGATCGGGGTATCATCAGATCAAGATCAAACCAGAAGATGTTCCGAAAACAGCATTCACTACCAGATATGGTCTATATGAATATCTAGTCATGTCTTTTGGTCTGACCAATGCCCCAGCACACTTTGTCATGTATTTGATGAATTCAGTATTATGCCAGACTAGATAAGTTCGTGGTTGTGTTTATTGATGATATTCTCATCTATTCCAAAACCAAAGAAGAGCATGCAGAACATCTCAGGATAGTGTTGACTCGCCTGAGAGAACATCAGTTATATGCTAAATTCAGTAAATGTGAGTTCTGGATAGACAAAGTTCAATTCTTGGGTCATGTTCTGTCAGCTGAAGGTGTTGCAGTAGATCCAAGCAAAGTCCAAGAAGTTCTTGACTGGAAGTCACCAACGTCAGTACATCAAGTTCGGAGTTTCTTAGGATTAGCAGGGTATTATCGTAGATTTATCCCTGACTTCTCCAAGATCTCTAAACCAATGACAACACTGCTAAAGAATGACACCAAGTTTGTATGGTCAACGGAATGTGAAGAAGCTTTTCAACTTTGAAAAAATTTTTTTGACAACTGCACCAGTTTTAGCTCAGCCAGACATTGAAAAATCCTTGATGTTTATTGTGATGCTTCAGGCAAAGGCATTGGGTGTGTACTGATGCAAGAAGGCAGAGTTATTGCCTATGCTTCACGACAGCTTAAGCGGCACGAAGAACATTATCCAACACATGATCTAGAGTTGGCAGTTGTAGTCCATGCTCTGAAGATCTGGCAACATTATTTGTTGGGTAATAGTTGTCACATATACACTGATCATAAAAGCTTGAAATACATCTTCACTCAGTCTGAGTTGAATATGCGTCAGAGAAGATGGTTAGAACTGATAAAAGATTATGATATTGAAGTGCACTATCACCCAGGTAAAGCCAATGTGGTGGCAGATGCACTCAGTCGAAAGAATCATTGCAATTGTCTGGAAGTCAAGCTGATAGATATTACCTTGTGCCATGAGTTTGAAAGGTTAAGCCTTGAAATGATTCCACAAGGAAATCTTGCAAATGTGACCGTTCAATCATCCATTAAAGATCAGATCATTGCAGCCCAGAAGGAAAGCAAGGGTATGATCCATCTGAAAGAAAAGATTCACTCTGAGCAGAATTCCAATTTCAAAATAGATGAAGCTGGAGTATTTGGTTTAAGGATCAGTTAGTGTTCCAAAGGTTCCTGAACTCAGAAAGCAGATTCTTGATGAAGCTCATGCAACAAGATTTTCAGTACATCCAGGCAGTAATAAGATGTATCATGATCTGAAACAGAGATTCTGGTGGACTAAGATGAAACTTGAAATTGAAATTGCTAGTTATGTAGCTAAATGTGATACTTGTCAGAAAGTGAAAGTAGTTCACCTTAGGTCTGCTGGAGAATTGCAACCATTGCCAATTCCATCTTGGAAGTGGGATGATATTAGTATGGACTTTATAGTGGGTCTGCCTAGAACATCAAAAGGGTTTGATTCCATATGGTCATTGTTGATCGTCTGACCAAATCAGCACATTTCATATCTGTTTAAAACAGCATATCCAGCATCTATCTATGCCAAGATATATTTTGACAGAATTGTAAGTCTGCATGGCATTCCAAAGACTATGTGTCTGATAGAGGGACACCGTTTGTCAATGTTTTCTGGAGGCATTTACATGAGTCTTGGGTACCAAGCTTTTGCATAGTACAGCGTATCATCCACAGACTGGGGGCCATACTGAAAGAGTTAATCAGATCTTAGAAGATATGTTAAGATCCTGTGTACTCAATTATTGAGAAATGGGATGAATGTTTGCCTTTAGCAGAGTTCTCTTACAATAATAGTTATCAAGAGAGCATTAAGATGGCACCATTTGAAGCTCTGTATGGCAGAAGATGCAGAACACCGTTAAGTGGTCTGAACCTGGAGAACGTAGTCTCTTTGGAGTTGACTTAGTTAAAGAAGCTGAAGAAAAAGTTAAGTTGATTCGAGAAAACATGAAGAAAGCACAATCCAGGCAAAAGAGTTATGCCGATAAGAGACGACGGTCTCTTACCTTTAAAGTTGGTGATTATGTCTATCTCAAGGTATCACCAATGAAAGGAGTTACTCGATTTGGAATCAAAGGAAAGTTGGCACCTCGATATATAGGTCCCTATCAGATCCTTAAAGATGTGGAAAGGTGGCATATCAACTTGATTTACCGCCACAGCTATCATTAGTTCATAATGTGTTCCATGTCTCTCAGTTAAAGAAATGTCTTCAAGTGCCTGATCATGTCATTCATGTTGAAGAGATTGAATTAGAGCCTGATCTGACATACTCAGAGTATCCTATCAAGATTCTTGACCAGAAAGATCGAGTCACTCGAAAAAGAACTGTCAAGTTCTACAAGGCAATGGAATCAACATACGGAAGAGATGAAGCCACTGGGAGAGTCAGAAGAGTTTCTCTTAGAAAGTTTTCCTGAGTTTCTTTCTTTTGTATAATCCTAATAATCTTTAGATTGATGACCTATCCCCTGCTTTATGTGAGGTTAGTAATGGAAGTGCCTGACACATTCCTTTTCCATTAGTTAGCCTACAGGTTAAATCTCGGGACGAGATTTCTTTAAGGGGGAAAGAGCTGTAACACTCCAGTGTTACCCAAACTAAAACTTGCCATGTCATCATATGCATTAGCATTTCATGGAGTGGTAACCTGAGTATGCATTCACTAAAAACAAGTTTAAGTTAACATGTTTGTGCTTAGTGGATAGGAAATGTTAAGTGTGTAACCCTAATGGTGTGATGCTTTCTTAAGTAATATGGTTATATGTTAAATGTAATATTAAGTGTATATGGAAAACCTAATTTTCTATGTTTTCTTATTTTCCTCTCTTTAAGTCCAAAAAGTATGGCAAATTTCAAAATGATTTCAAAAGCAAAGTTGTAGCTCTTGTTGAGAGGGACAACTTTGGTAGTCAAAGTTTTCAAAGTTTCTGTACAAAATTTTGAATAAATTTGAATTCTTTTAAACCCTAAATTTAACCCTAACACTAGATTTCAAAAACTAAAAAGAATTAGACTTTGGTCTTTTAATCAAAGTTGTAGAGAGGATTAAAAGAAACAACTTTTATTAAGATAGATTTTCAAGTTACTAAAGAAAATCTGAAGTAATTTGGAAAACAAGTTCAAATTAGGTTCAATTTGAAAATCAATTTCCAAAACCCAATTTTATCCCTTTTTGGGTAGTTTCAAAATTTAAGCACAATTTGGCTATGCTCCAAAAAGCAAAGTTTTTCTATTTTTGCTAAGGAACAACTTTGATGTATAAAGTTTTCCAAGTTTTCATGTGAAACCAAAAGTAATTTTGAAAATACTTTTCTGCCCTTTTTGTCCTCTTTTGTTTTTCAAACTCTAATTCAAATTCTGAACATATTTTGAATATGTTGCAAAAATAAAAGATGTTCAGAATTAAATTCTGAACATTTGATATTTTAACATATTTTCAACTTTTATTCAAAAATCAAAAGTAATTTTGGATTTTCAGAAAGGGTAGAAAAGGAATGGGAAAAGGGGGGGATAAGATCACCTTCCCTGTTCACGGCGGCGGCGGCCGTGATATTTTGCCGGCGACGCCAGCGCGATGGCCGCGGTTTTCTCTCGAACGAGCGCGCGACCAACTCCGTGGCGAAGTTACCCATCTGGTGGCACTTACCCTCGCGTCGTGGCGCCTTCTTCCGCACTTGCCATCGACGTTTGCCACCAGCGCACCGAAGAGCACCTTCCTGGTTAAATCATCAATGTCACTGTCCCTGCTTGATCTCATCCGGATTGACTGCGGGTATAAATACCCTACGTGCTTGCGCATCTCCAGAACCCCTTCGCGCAATCTCTACTCACTCAGAGAGCAAGCAATTGCCATTCTTCCCTCCGCCACTGAAAAAGCTCCGTCGAGCTCAATCTTGCAGTGGTCCGATCCACTGGGTACTCCTCTACCCTCTTTGTCTTGCGTTTGTGTTTCATCTTGATCCTAGAAACATCATCGGCTCACTGGTTTCTTGTGTGGTGCCCAGGACTCACCGGAACCAGCGCCTCTTCGTCGGAGTTTGCCGCCAAAGTTCTCTGTGCCGTGGATCTCCTACTTCCACTCCTCCTCCGCTCCAACCAGCTAGAGCATCGGAACCAGGGTGAGCTAATAGGGTTTCCCATCTCCTCCGTTCTCTCGCTACCGACGTAGGTTCACCGGAGAACCTCGCCGAGATCCAATCCGCCGCCATGGCTGGACAGACGTCTAGGGTGTGGTAGCGTTTAAGTTTTATAGCTCTATCGACTGCGGTTGCTCCGCCAGAGTCGATGCGCGTGTCAGCTAGGTCTCTTCTGGCCGGAGTCGACCGGCGTAAGACCCGCCGGCGCTTGGTTCGCCGCCGTGCGCGCCGGCCATGGTCGGGGACCTAGTGTTGGTAAAGACAGGTTTTTGCAGGGTGTTGGTTGAAAAGTCGCAGACTCATGTGAATAGCGCTGTGGACTGCGGGTTAGTTTTGTTTAAGCCAGAGGGCTTTTCTGCAAAGCTGTCAGGGCGTAGCGTATCGCCTGAGCCTCCGAGCCAGGCCTCGGATGGGCGATGGCTTTCCGTATCGCCCGAGCCTCCGAGCCAGGCCTCGGACGGGCGATGGCTTTCCGTATCGCCCGAGCCTCCGAGCCAGGCCTCGGACGGGCGATGGCTTTCCGTATCGCCCGAGCCTCCGAGCCAGGCCTCGGACGGGCGATGGCTTTCCGTATCCCCCAAGCCTCCGAGCCAGGCCTCGGACAAACGGTTGTTTTTTTTCGTCTCGCTCGAGCTAGGCCTCGAGCAGCCACACGGGCGCTGTCTCATTCGAGCCGGGTCTCGAGCGAACACGCACCCACCGTCGTACGCTCGCGCCAAGCTGGGTCAAGCTGAACTGGGCCGAAAGCCCCGTTTGGGCTAGAATAAAGTTTTTCTTTTTCTAGTTTTTCTGCACAGTAACTAAGTTTGTTCTTTTTGCTATAATTAATCTGTAGCTCTGTTAATTATGAATTTTGACATGATTAATGATAGCATGTTTGTGCTAATATAAAATTATAAAACTTGTGTTTTGAGTACTTTTGATATGACAAGTAAATCTGTACTTTAGTTAATAAATGCAACTTTACCACGATGGAAAGTTATACTCTAGATAAGTTAAGTTTGGTTGTTTTTATTCAACAACATGTACCTTGTCTTTTTATGTCATAAGCATCTCATTAATCATGCATATGCACTTCTACGTGTAGATCTCGCTTCGGAAGGCCCTAACTCTCAGTGGATTTCTCCTGAGGGTGTAGACGCTTCTCGTTTTCCAGAATCTCCGGACTTCGCTGATCCTCAAGGCAAGCCCCGGTGCATTTAACCTTTCCGTTTCTATTGCAAAGTTTATACAATGATTTATCAACTGCATTTAAGTAGTAGGAGTTGAATGACACCAGTAGATGCTTTACCAGTTGGTTACCTTTACCCTATCCTTGTTACCTATTTGATTATAAATGCTTAGCCAAGATGCACGGTGATGAGATTATCCTCCGCTTAGGCCTTGAGCAAACTAAGGGATGATGAGTCATCATTGTTAGGATACCTCTCTCAGGTACAAACTGATAAATGGATGAAAAATGAAATTCAGACCGGGCAGGTAACTTGCATCCGGAATGGAATCTTGATGTAGTGTTCCTGTCTGTGTCGATTAGGAACCGTCCGTGGTTGGCCCTTGATCGAGTGCATGATAGTACCAATCACGGGATACGGGTTGGTATGTTGCAGGTTAGAGTCCTGCCATACAACGCCGTGGTGCTTTGGTATGTTGCAGGTTAGAGTCCTGCCATACAACGCCGTGGTGCTTTGGTATGTTGCAGGTTAGAGTCCTGCCATACAAATCACTTGTGGTTGTGCAATATGTTGCAGGTTAGAGTCCTCTTGAGTCATTTGGAACTCGTGCATGCCGATCAAAGGTCTTTATGACAATGATGGGTGCATGTGGGCCACTTAATTCAGGAGGTTCTGCCACAGGCGTTCCCACAGATGCATCGAAAAACTCGCAGTTGAATATTTCACAATGGACGCACCCAATCATCTCCGTTTGACCCAAAACTCATGTTTGGTGGGTTTTTGGCACTTTCATTTCCGGCGGAACGGTGCCGCAAAACTCGTGCAGGAGGGCCGTTTTTCCCACCGATGCACGAAAAAACTCGTAGTTGATTTTTTCGCAACGGACGCGCCCAATCATCTCCATTTGACCCAAAACTCATGTTTGATGGTTTTTGGCACTTTCATTTCGAGTGGAATGGTGCCGCAAAACTCGTGCGGGGGGGGGGGGGGGCGTTTTTCCCACTAATGCACCGAACAACTCGTAGTTGAAGTTTTCACAATGGACACACCCAATCATCTCCGTTTGACCCAAAACTCATGTTTGGTGGGTTTTTGGCACTTTCATTTCCGGCGGAACGGTGCCACAAAACTTGTGCGGCAGGGCCGTTTTACCCACCGATGCACGAAAAAAACTCGCAGTTGAACTTTTCGCAACAGACGCGCCCAATCATCTCCATTTGACCCAAAACTCATGTTTGATGGGTTTTTGGCACTTTCATTTCGAGTGGAATGGTGTCGCAAAACTCATGTGGGGGGGGGCGTTTTTTCCACAGATGCACTTTAAAACTCGTCGTTGAATATTTCACAATGGACGCACCCAATCATCTCTGTTTGACCCAAAACTCATGTTTGGTGGGTTTTTGGCACATTCATTTCTGGCGAAACCGTGCCGCAAAACTCGTTGATGCGAACCCGCTAGGGTTTTTGCCCGATCTTTCGATGAGAAACGGGGATAACTCGATTGGTGGATGGAGATGACGTTCACGGCCCGACTACAGCCCTCAAGACCGCGCCTTAGCAACCGATACACCACGTCCAATAGCCGTCACGATCTTGTGGAGCGCGACAACCAGCCCCTAGGGCTCCCGTCCTGCAAGCAATCGAAGAACTAGCAAGAACGAGGAAACAAGCACTGAATTTGCAAGATGAAATTGAAGGTTTCAAACTGAATCTTAATCTACAATGGGGTTCCGAAGACAAGGAGACGGGCGGCTGATCCTGCACGCGCGCCTACAAGCAAGTAGCTAAGGCTAAACTTGATCTAGACAAAACCCAACCCGACCATGGCGGCTATAGAGGGATATAAGTAGATGGATTGACGACCAAAAGAGTGTTGGGGTCGTCCTCCAACCCTAGGACGTGTCCCTAATGGACCCAACTTGATACATGGGCCATAAGCCCAAAATGAGGTGACGCAGCACCCTGGACAGCAAGACCTGTCGACGGTAATTGGATCATTGCCGCTGCTGCCGAACAGATATTGACGTGAGACTTGATTCATATGAAAGTAAACTTGATAAGCTTTCCAACAAGTCCTGAAGCGCCTGAATCCGAATCCGTATGCAACCGTGGTGGCGGTCACAAGTTGGTGCTTTGCTGCAGTCCGAATCCAGCTAGCGCGAGTCCTTCTCCCTTTCGGTCTTCTCCTTGGTTCCTAATCAAAACAAGAGTGCACACGTTTCCATTGTCTAAACAAGATGGACAAGAGCTTATCATGGAACTCACTTGATGATTAAGTTGACGAGCACGAGCACGAGTAAGAGGACCAGCTATAGGTTGTGTCGGAGAGGATGTATCGCTGGTGTTGATGTCCTCATCATTCTCCCTTTCTTGCATTTGAGTCGTCCTCGACTCAAGCTCATCTTCCTCACCCAAATAAGGCTTCAAATCTGCAATGTTAAATGTGGGACTAACCCCAAAATCTGCAGGAAGATCAAGCTTATATGCATTCTCGTTAATTCGTTGCAGCACTTTAAAAGGACCATCAGCTCTAGGCATCAATTTGGATTTTCTCAGTTCTGGAAATCTATCTTTTCGCAAATGCAACCAAACCAAATCCCCAGGTTCCAGAATCAATTGCTTTCTACCTTTATCTCCAGCACATTTGTACTTAGCATTCATGCGCTCTATGTTTTCTTTAGTGGCTTCATGCAATTTTAACATCAATTCAGCACGTTGCTTAGCATCAAAATTCATTTTTTCAGAACTTGGCAAAGGCATTAAATCAATAGGAGCACGTGGCAAGAAGCCATAGACAATCTCGAAAGGACACATTTTTGTAGTAGAATGCAATGAACGATTATAAGCGAACTCAATATGAGGCAAACATTCTTCCCACATCTTAATATTCTTCTTTAAAACAGCCCTTAACATAGTGGATAAAGTTCTATTTACTACTTCAGTTTGACCATCAGTTTGGGGATGACAAGTGGTGGAAAATAAAAGCTTAGTCCCCAATTTAAACCACAAAGTCTTCCAAAAATGACTAAGAAATTTAGCATCACGATCAGAAACAATTGTGTTGGGCACACCATGTAAGCGAACAATTTCTCGAAAGAACAAATCAGCAATATTTGTAGCATCATCAGTTTTATGACATGGTATGAAATGTGCCATCTTAGAAAATCTATCAACAACCACAAACACACTATCACGTCCCCTCCTAGTCCTTGGTAATCCCAACACAAAATCCATAGATATATCCTCCCAAGGAGCATTAGGAACAGGAAGAGGTAGATACAAACCGTGGGGATTTAACCGTGACTTTGCCTTTTGACATGTTGTGCAACGAGCAACAAACCTCTCCACATCTCTCTTCATCCTTGGCCAAAAGAAATGACCAGCAAGTATGTCCTCGGTCTTCTTTGCTCCAAAATGTCCCATCAAGCCACCTCCATGTGCTTCCTGCAACAACAACAAACGAACAGAGCTAGCTGGAATGCATAGCTTGTTAGCTCTAAACACAAAACCATCACTAACGATGAATTTGTTCCATCCTTTTCCATCTTTACAATGCAGCAACACGTCTCTAAAATCAGCATCGTGAACATATTGGTCCTTAATTGTTTCTAACCCAAAGATCTTATAATCAAGTTGATTCAGCAAAGTATATCTCCGTGACAAAGCATCAGCAATAATATTCTCCTTCCCTTTCTTGTGTTTAATAATATAAGGAAAAGATTCAATAAATTCAACCCATTTTGCATGCCTACGATTCAGTTTTCCTTGACTACGAATATGTTTTAAAGATTCATGATCAGAATGGATAACAAACTCTTTGGGCCACAAATAATGCTGCCATGTCTCTAATGTTCGAACAAGAGCATAGAGTTCTTTATCATAAGTAGAATAATTGAGAACAGGCCCACTCAATTTCTCACTAAAATATGCAATAGGCTTTCCCTCTTGTAACAAAACACCTCCCAGACCAATTCCACTAGCATCACATTCAAGCTCAAAAGTCTTATTAAAATCAGGAAGTTGTAGGAGAGGCGCGTGAGTTAACTTATCTTTCAACATGTCGAATGAATTCTCTTGTGTTTTGCCCCACTCAAAAGGCACCCCCTTCTTGGTAAGCTCATTCAATGGTGCAGCAATGGTGCTGAAATCCTTCACAAAACGGCGATAGAATCCAGCAAGTCCTAGGAAACTCCGCACCTGGGTGATAGTCTTTGGAACAGGCCATCCCTGTATAGCTTCCACCTTGGCTTGATCAACCTCAATTCCCTGTGGAGTTACAACATAACCAAGAAAAGATACTCGATCGGTGCAAAAGGTGCACTTCTCAAGGTTACCAAATAAGCGTGCCTCGCGTAGTGCATTAAAAACAGCACGTAAATGATCAAGATGTTCATCCAATGATTTGCTGTAAATTAATATATCATCAAAATATACGACAACGAATTTCCCAATGAAAGCACGCAAAACCTCGTTCATTAATCTCATGAAAGTACTAGGTGCATTAGTTAACCCAAAAGGCATGACTAACCACTCATATAAACCGAACTTAGTTTTGAAAGCAGTTTTCCATTCATCTCCCAATTTCATACGAATCTGGTGGTACCCACTACGTAAATCAACTTTTGAAAACACAACAGCACCACTCAGTTCATCTAGCATATCATCTAATCGTGGAATAGGGTGTCGATATCGAATGGTGATATTATTAATAGCTCTACAATCAACACACATACGCCATGTTCCATCTTTCTTAGGCACTAAAATTACTGGAACAGCACAAGGGCTAAGGGATTCTCGCACATAACCTTTGTCCAGTAGTTCTTGCACTTGTCGCTGAATTTCCTTTGTTTCTTCCGGGTTTGTCCTGTATGGCGCACGGTTTGGCAAAGATGCACCAGGAATAAGATCAATTTGGTGCTCAATCCCGCGTAGTGGTGGCAGCCCCGCTGGTACCGCACTTGGAAACACATCGGAATACTCCTGCAAAACGTTAGCAACAGCAGGGGGCAAAGAACATTGCATATCCTCAATTGAAATCAAAGCATCCTTGCATATCAAAGCATAAGCAACAGAAGTGGATGCATTGAACTCATTAATATCTGATTTGGTAGCTATCATACAACGTCCTTTCAGTTTTATCTCATCTTTGTTACCAATTACAGATTTATCATTTTTATTGCTCTCGCTCTTTGCTTTAGTAGCCCTTGCAACATCAGTTTGCATAATAGTTTCAGGGGACATAGGATGCAGCACAATTTTGCGATCATGGTATAGAAAAGAATACTGATTTGATCTACCATGATGCATAGAATCTCTATCAAATTGCCAAGGTCTACCTAGCAGAATGTTACAAGCTTGCATAGGCACAACATCACATTCAACAATATCTTTGTAGGATCCGATGGAAAAATTGATTCTCACAAGTCTAGTTACCTTTGCCTTACCACTGTTGTTCAGCCATTGGATGTAGTAGGGATGCGGGTGTGGTTTGGTGTTGAGGGCAAGTTTCTGCACCATATCGCTGCTTGCCAAGTTGTTGCAGCTACCTCCATCAATGATCATGCGGCAGGAACGCTCTTTGATGACACACTTTGTTTGGAATAAAATATGTCGCTGATTTTGCTCCGCCTTCTCCATTTGTGCACTAAGCACTCGCTGCACGATCAAGCTTTCATAGTGGTCCGCTTCACCTGCATTAATATGTTCTTCTATTTGTTCTTCATTACCTGCATGGTCAGTCGCAAGCAGTGCAAGCGTGTCTTCATCAAAATCACTAGCAGATGAGCACTCACCATCATCTTTGACAATCATAACTCGCTTGTTTGGACAGTCACGCATCATGTGTCCATATCCCTTGCACCGGTGACATTGTATGTTGCTTGTTCTACCCGTCGATGCCACGGATGAAGTACTCGCAGCAGGCTTTTGCATCGTCTTTGCAACTGAATTTGTGGGAGCAGCTCGAGTCTTGTCACTAGATGATGGAGTAGACATACGTGTAGATGGAGTTGTAGTCATGCGTTGCTGCCATGAATTAGCCTTCCCTGCAGAAATATTAGTCCTTGCGCTAGCACGTCGTCCCTGCACTTCCCTTTCAGCTTTACAAGCAAGATGAAACAAACGGGTTACACTATTGTATTCCTTGTAAGCGAGGATGTCCTGAATTTCCCGATTTAACCCACCCAAAAATCTAGCCATAGCCGGTTCCTCATCCTCCTCTAGGTTACAACGCAACATACCCGTTTGTAATTCCTGATAATATTCTTCTACACTTTTAGCACCTTGTCTCAATTGCTGCAACTTATTTATCATATCACGGGCATAGTAAGATGGAACAAATCTAGCTCTCATGGCTCGTTTCAGCGCATCCCAAGTTCTAGGTAAGTTATTAGGATTTTTCTTGCCATATTCTATCCACCAAACAGAAGCAAAATCTGTAAACTCACTAGTAGCAGCCCTAACACGTGTAGTCTCAGGAAATTCATGACATGCAAACTTTTGATCAACAGCAATCTCCCAAGTAATGTAGGCATCAGGGTCATATTTACCATCAAAAGGAGGTATCTTAAATTTAATCTTACTGAAAGCATCATCATTATTGTGTACCTCGCGTCGGCGGTTGCCACCCATACCTCTACGGTTGTGACGTAGGCGTCGTCGATCACGAGCGTCTTGATCATCATGCTCAGTATCAGCAGTGTAGTCATCTTCATGACTACCGTGCTCTCGATCTCCCTCCTTTTCTTCTTTATGCTTCTCTTTATCTTCGGTGTGGAAGTCATCAAATCGCCTTAGGAGAGCAGCAAGGCTTTTGTCCACACTAGCAACGGATTCCTCCAAACTTGTAAGCTTGTTGTTTGTGGCCATCTGCGTAGCCTCCAACTGCCCCAGCTTTTCATTTGTCACCTGCAAGTCATTATCAAGTCCCTCTGTGTGCAGCTTCACTTTCCTTTCAAAATGCTGTATGATGCCCTTAGTGCGAGGTGTATGTAGTGTTTCGTTGTCATCATCTCCCCCTGTCATGGTTCAAAAACAAAGACAACAAGAAAGGCAAGTGAAGAAATAAAAGCCCTACAACTACTAGGATGTAGCTACAGCAAGTCTCTCACACTCAACTTGTTACACAAGTTCTTACCAATTCTTACCTTGCTTGACAGGAGGGGTCGTCTACCAACAAGTCTTCAGCAATGGATGAAGTGTATCGGTGCTGCGGCACAAGACCTGTCAAGCTGTAGAGTATGTGGAGCTATAGGTGGGCTGAAACAAGGAACGAACTAGCAGCACGTTAGTTATAAAGGCGAGCTGAATAAACGTTCGACGACGGTACTGTGCTGGTCCTAGGCTAGACCGTGCTAGAGACGCGAGCCTGGACACAAAGGAAAACCACAGCACACCCCTGAAAACAAGATGGAACAAACCTAAAATCAATATGAAAAACAGCCCCTTTTCTTTTGACTCTTTTCTCTCTTTTTTTTTTTTTTTTTTTTTTGGGCAACCTCAAAAACTGATTATATGAACAAAAGAATACAAAGGAGCAATTCGGTACACACACTTTTTCCGAAAGTACAGGGGTATTCTCTCTCTCTCTCTCTCTAGAGTAAGGCCGAACAAGTATGGAGTTATCTTTCTTTTGGATCACAGAAAGACTCACGTAGACGGAGTTCAGGATATATTAACAAGCGGACTCCAAGTTCTACTCGGTTTCCACTCAGAAACAACCACAAACGGATTCCACCTATTGCCGAGTTCTACTCGGTTTCCTTTTTTTTTATCACGTTGGTGGAACTCAGATTGGAACTCAACTCGATCCGGACCGACCAAGACCACAGACAGTTCAATTCCGACTTCACAACAGATTCGACAGAGAGAAGATATGGTAATACTCGGCTGTGTATAGATGGTGACAAGAACTCGAAACTCTAAAGGACTAGACACTAAGACCAGCAACTCGACACAAACCGAAGCAACGCAAATTCAACAAGCCCTAACTAAACGGTACTAGCCAAGGCACAAAGGTTTAATAGGATTATGGAAAAACTAATCTACTATATTTTTTTTTGGCTTTTCTGGACTATAGGAAATTAATTAAAAACAGCAATGGATTAGAAGCCTCTCACCGAAGAACCTTGCTCTGATTACCAACTGATGCGAACCCGCTAGGGTTTTTGCCCGATCTTTCGATGAGAAACGGGGATAACTCGATTGGTGGATGGAGATGACGTTCACGGCCCGACTACAGCCCTCAAGACCGCGCCTTAGCAACCGATACACCACGTCCAATAGCCGTCACGATCTTGTGGAGCGCGACAACCAGCCCCTAGGGCTCCCGTCCTGCAAGCAATCGAAGAACTAGCAAGAACGAGGAAACAAGCACTGAGTTTGCAAGATGAAATTGAAGGTTTCAAACTGAATCTTAATCTACAATGGGGTTCCGAAGACAAGGAGACGGGCGGCTGATCCTGCACGCGCGCCTACAAGCAAGTAGCTAAGGCTAAACTTGATCTAAACAAAACCCAACCCGACCATGGCGGCTATAGAGGGATATAAGTAGATGGATTGACGACCAAAAGAGTGTTGGGGTCGTCCTCCAACCCTAGGACGTGTCCCTAATGGACCCAACTTGATACATGGGCCATAAGCCCAAAATGAGGTGACGCAGCACCCTGGACAGCAAGACCTGTCGACGGTAATTGGATCATTGCCGCTGCTGCCGAACAGATATTGACGTGAGACTTGATTCATATGAAAGTAAACTTGATAAGCTTTCCAACAAGTCCTGAAGCACCTGAATCCGAATCCGTATGCAACCGTGGTGGCGGTCACAAGTTGGTGCTTTGCTGCAGTCCGAATCCAGCTAGCGCGAGTCCTTCTCCCTTTCGGTCTTCTCCTTGGTTCCTAATCAAAACAAGAGTGCACGCGTTTCCATTGTCTAAACAAGATGGACAAGAGCTTATCATGGAACTCACTTGATGATTAAGTTGACGAGCACGAGCACGAGTAAGAGGACCAGCTATAGGTTGTGTCGGAGAGGATGTATCGCTGGTGTTGATGTCCTCATCACCATCAAACATGAGTTTTGGGTCAAATGGAGATGATTGGGCGCGTCCGTTGCGAAAAATTCAACTGCGAGTTTTTTCGAGCATCGGTGGGTAAAACGGCCCTGCCGCACGAGTTTTGTGGCACCGTTCCGCCAGAAATGAAAGTGCCAAAAACCCACCAAACATGAGTTTTGGGTCAAACAGAGATGATTGGGTGTGTCCATTATTTAAACTTCAACTACGAGTTTTTCGGTGCATTAGTGGGAAAAACGGCCCCCCCCCCCCCGCACAAGTTTTGCGGCACCATTCCACTCGAAATGAAAGTGCCATAAACCCATAAAACATGAGTTTTGGGTCAAATGGAGATAATTGGGCGCGTCCGTTCCGAAAAATTCAACTGCGAGTTTTTTCGTGCATCGGTGGGAAAAACGGCCCTCCTGCACGAGTTTTGCGGCACCGTTCCGCCGGAAATGAAAGTGCCAAAAACCCACCAAACATGAGTTTTGGGTCAAACGGAGATGATTGGGTGCGTCCATTGTGAAATATTCAACTGCGAGTTTTTCGGTGCATCGGTGGGAAAAACGGCCCTCCCGCACGAGTTTTCCGTCACCGTTCCTTCGAAAATGAATGTGCCAAAAACCAATCAAACATGAGTTTTGGGTCAAATGGATATGATTGGGTACGTCCGTTGCGAAAAATTCAACTGCGAGTTTTTTCGTGCATCGGTGGGAAAACGGCCCTCCTGCACGAGTTTTGCGGCACCGTTCCGCCGGAAATGAAAGTGCCAAAAACCCACCAAACATGAGTTTTGGGTCAAACAGAGATGATTGGGTGCGTCTCTTGTGAAATAATCAATTGCGAGTTTTTTCGTGCATCGGTGGGAAAACGGCCCTCCCGCACGAGTTTTCCGGCACCGTTCCTTCGAAAATGAAAGTGCCAAAAACCCATCAAACATGAGTTTTGGGTCAAATGGAGATGATTGGGTACGTCCGTTGCGAAAAATTAAACAGCGAGTTTTTTCATGCATCGGTGGGAAAACGGCCCTCCCGCACGAGTTTTGCGGCACCGTTCTGCCGGAAATGAAACTGCCAAAAACCCACCAAACATGAGTTTTGGGTCAAACGGAGAAGATTGGGAGCGTCCATTGTGAAATATTCAACTGCGAGTTTTTTCGTGCATCGGTGGGAAAAACGGCCCTCCCGCTCGAGTTTTGCGGCACCGTTCCTTCGGAAATGAAAGTGCCAAAAACCCATCAAACATGACTTTTGGGTCAAATAGAGATGATTAGGTACGTCCGTTGCAAAAAATTGAACTGCGAGTTTTTTCGTGCATCGGTGGGAAAATGGCCCTCCGGCACGAGTTTTGCGGCACCGTTCCGCCGGAAATGAAAGTGCCAAAAACCCACCAAACATGAGTTTTGGGTCGAACGGAGATGATTGGGTGCGTCCATTGTGAAATATTCAACTGCGAGTTTTCAGTGCATCTGTGGGAAAAACGCCCCCCCCCCGCATGAGTTTTGCGGTACCATTCCACTCGAAATGAAAGTGCCAAAAACCCATCAAACATGAGTTTTGGGTCAAATGGAGATGATTGGGCGCGTCCGTTGCGAAAAATTCAACTGCGAGTTTTTTTCGTGCATCGGTGGGTAAAACGGCCCTGCCGCACGAGTTTTGTGGCACCGTTCTGCCAGAAATGAAAGTGCCAAAAACCCACCAAACATGAGTTTTGGGTCAAACGGAGATGATTGGGTGTGTCCATTATGAAATATTCAACAGCGAGTTTTTTCGTGCATCGGTGGGAAAACGGCCCTCCCGCACGAGTTTTGCAGCACCGTTCCGCCGAAAATGAAAGTGCCAAAAACCCACCAAACATGAGTTTTGGGTCAAACGGAGAAGATTGGGAGCGTCCATTGTGAAATATTCAACTGCGAGTTTTTTCGTGCATCGGTGGGAAAAACGGCCCTCCCGCTCGAGTTTTGCGGCACCGTTCCTTCAGAAATGAAAGTGCCAAAAACCCATCAAACATGACTTTTGGGTCAAATAGAGATGATTGGGTACGTCCGTTGCGAAAAATTCAACTGCGAGTTTTTTCGTGCATCGGTGGGAAAACGGCCCTCCTACACGAGTTTTGCGGCACCGTTCCGCCGGAAATGAAAGTGCCAAAAACCCACCAAACATGAGTTTTGGGTCGAACGGAGATGATTGGGTGCGTCCATTGTGAAATATTCAACTGCGAGTTTTTCGGTGCATCTGTGGGAAAAACGCCCCCCCCCCCCGCATGAGTTTTGCGGCACCATTCCACTCGAAATGAAAGTGCCAAAAACCCATCAAACATGGGTTTTGGGTCAAATGGAGATGATTGGGCGCGTCCGTAGCGAAAAATTCAACTGCGAGTTTTTTTCGTGCATCGGTGGGTAAAACGGCCCTGCCGCACGAGTTTTGTGGCACCGTTCCGCCAGAAATGAAAGTGCCAAAAACCCACCAAACATGAGTTTTGGGTCAAACAGAGATGATTGGGTGTGTCCATTATTTAAACTTCAACTACGAGTTTTTCGGTGCATTAGTGGGAAAAACGGCCCCCCCCCCCCGCACAAGTTTTGCGGCACCATTCCACTCGAAATGAAAGTGCCATAAACCCATAAAACATGAGTTTTGGGTCAAATGGAGATAATTGGGCGCGTCCGTTCCGAAAAATTCAACTGCGAGTTTTTTCGTGCATTAGTGGGAAAAATGGCCGTCCCGCACGAGTTTTGCGGCACCATTCCGCCGCAAATGAAAGTGCCAAAAACCCACCAAACATGAGTTTTGGGTCAAACGGAGATAATTGGGTGCGTCCGTTGCGAAAAATTCAACTGCGAGTTTTTTGGTGCATCGGTGGGAAAAACGGCCCTCCTGCACGAGTTTTGCGGCACCGTTCCGCCAGAAATGATGGCAAAAACCCACCAAACCCGAGTTTTGGGTCAAACGGAGATGATCGGGTGCGTCCGTTGCAAAAAATTCAACTGCGAGTTTTTTCGTAAATTGGTGGGAAAAACGGCCCTCCCGCACGAGTTTTCCGGCACCGTTCCTTCGAAAATGAAAGTGCCAAAAACCCATCAAACATGAGTTTTGGGTCAAATGGAGATGATTGGGTGCGTCCGTTGCGAAAAAATCAACTGCGAGTTTTTTTGTGCATCGGTGGGAAAAACGGCCCTCCCGCACGAGTTTTTCGGCACCGTTCCTTCGAAAATGAATGTGCCAAAAACCCATCAAACATGAGTTTTGGGTCAAATGGAGATGATAGGGTACGTCCGTTGCGAAAAATTCAACTGCGAGTTTTTTCGTGCATTAGTGGGAAAAATGGCCCTCCCGCACGAGTTTTGCGGCACCATTACGCCGGAAATGAAAGTGCCAAAAACCCACCAAACATGAGTTTTGGGTCAAACGGAGATAATTGGGTGCGTTCGTTGTGAAAAATTCAACTGCGAGTTTTTTCGTGCATCGGTGGGAAAAACGGCCCTCCCGCACGAGTTTTGCGGCACCGTTCCTTCGAAATGGAAGTGCCAAAAACCCATCAAACATGAGTTTTGGGTCAAATGGAGATGATTGGGTACGTCCGTTGCAAAAAAATTCAACTGCGAGTTTTCTCGTGCATCGGTGGGAAAATGGCCCTCCCGCACGAGTTTTGCGGCACCGTTCTGCCGGAAATGAAAGTGCCAAAAACCCACCAAACATGAGTTTTGGGTCAAACGGAGATGATTGGGTGCGTACATTGTGAAATATTCAACTGCGAGTTTTTCGGTGCATCGGTGGGATAAACGGCCTTCCCGCACGAGTTTTCCAGCACCGTTCCTTCGAAAATGAAACTGCCAAAAACCCATCAAACTTGAGTTTTGGGTCAAATGGAGATGATTGGGTACGTCCGTTGCGAAAAATTCAACTGCGAGTTTTTTCGTGCATCGGTGGGAAAAACGGCCCTCCCGCACGAGTTTTGTGGCACCGTTCCGCCGGAAATGAAAGTGCCAAAAACCCACCAAACATGAGTTTTGGGTCAAACGGAGATGATTGGGTGCGTCCATTGTGAAATATTCAACTGCGAGTTTTTCGGTTTCATCGGTGGGAAAAATGCCCCCCCCCCCGCATGAGTTTTGCGGCACCATTCCACTCGAAATGAAAGTGCCAAAAACCCATCAAACATGAGTTTTGGGTCAAATGGAGATGATTGGGCGCGTCCGTTGCGAAAAATTCAACAAAGAGTTTTTTTTCGTGCATCGGTGGGTAAAACGGCCCTGCCGCACGAGTTTTGTGGCACCGTTCCGCCGGAAATGAAAGTGCCAAAACCCACCAAACATGAGTTTTGGGTCAAACGAAGATGATTGAGTGTGTCCATGGTGAAAACTTCAACTACGAGTTTTTCGGTGCATCATTAGGAAAAACAGCCCCCCCGCACGAGTTTTGCGGCACCATTCCACTCGAAATGAAAGTGCCATAAACCCATCAAACATGAGTTTTGGGTCAAATGGAGATGATTGGGCGCGTCCGTTGCGAAAAATTCAACAAAGAGTTTTTTTCGTGCATCGGTGGGTAAAACGGCCCTGCCGCACGAGTTTTGTGGCACCGTTCCGCCGGAAATGAAAGTGCCAAAACCCACCAAACATGAGTTTTGGGTCAAACCAAGATGATTGAGTGTGTCCATGGTGAAAACTTCAACTACGAGTTTTTCGGTGCATCATTAGGAAAAACAGCCCCCCCGCACGAGTTTTGCGGCACCATTCCACTCGAAATGAAAGTGCCATAAACCCATCAAACATGAGTTCTGGGTCAAATGGAGATGATTGGGCGCGTCCGTTGCGAAAAAATCAACTGCGAGTTTTCTCGTGCATCGGTGGGAAAAACGACCCTCTTGCACGAGTTTTGCGGCACGGTTCCGCCGGAAATGAAAGTGCCAAAAACCCACCAAACATGAGTTTTGGGTCAAACGGAGATGATTGGGTGCGTCCATTGTGAAATATTCAACTGCGAGTTTTTCGGTGCATCTGTGGAAAAAACGCCCCCCCCCCCCCCGCATGAGTATTGCGGCACCATTCCACTAGAAATGAAAGTGCGATAAACCCATCAAACATGAGTTTTGGGTCAAATGGAGATGATTGGGCGCGTCCGTTGCGAAAAATTCAACTGCGAGTTTTTTCGTGCATCCGTGGGAAAAACGGCCCTCCTGCACGAGTTTTGCGGCACCGTTCCGCCAGAAATGATGGCAAAAACCCACCAAACCCGAGTTTTGGGTCAAACGGAGATGATCGGGTGCGTCCGTTGCAAAAAATTCAACTGCGAGTTTTTTCGTAAATTGGTGGGAAAAACGGCCCTCCCGCACGAGTTTTCCGGCACCGTTCCTTCGAAAATGAAAGTGCCAAAAACCCATCAAACATGAGTTTTGGGTCAAATGGAGATGATTGGGTGCGTCCGTTGCGAAAAAATCAACTGCGAGTTTTTTTGTGCATCGGTGGGAAAAACGGCCCTCCCGCACGAGTTTTTCGGCACCGTTCCTTCGAAAATGAATGTGCCAAAAACCCATCAAACATGAGTTTTGGGTCAAATGGAGATGATTGGGTACGTCCGTTGCGAAAAATTCAACTGCGAGTTTTTTCGTGCATTAGTGGGAAAAATGGCCCTCCCGCACGAGTTTTGCGGCACCATTACGCCGGAAATGAAAGTGCCAAAAACCCACCAAACATGAGTTTTGGGTCAAACGGAGATAATTGGGTGCGTTCGTTGTGAAAAATTCAACTGCGAGTTTTTTCGTGCATCGGTGGGAAAAACGGCCCTCCCGCACGAGTTTTGCGGCACCGTTCCTTCGAAATGGAAGTGCCAAAAACCCATCAAACATGAGTTTTGGGTCAAATGGAGATGATTGGGTACGTCCGTTGCAAAAAAATTCAACTGCGAGTTTTCTCGTGCATCGGTGGGAAAACGGCCCTCCCGCACGAGTTTTGCGGCACCGTTCTGCCGGAAATGAAAGTGCCAAAAACCCACCAAACATGAGTTTTGGGTCAAACGGAGATGATTGGGTGCGTACATTGTGAAATATTCAACTGCGAGTTTTTCGGTGCATCGGTGGGATAAACGGCCCTCCCGCACGAGTTTTCCAGCACCGTTCCTTCGAAAATGGAAGTGCCAAAAACCCATCAAACTTGAGTTTTGGGTCAAATGGAGATGATTGGGTACGTCCGTTGCGAAAAATTCAACTGCGAGTTTTTTTCGTGCATCGGTGGGAAAAACGGCCCTCCCGCACGAGTTTTGTGGCACCGTTCCGCCGGAAATGAAAGTGCCAAAAACCCACCAAACATGAGTTTTGGGTCAAACGGAGATGATTGGGTGCGTCCATTGTGAAATATTCAACTGCGAGTTTTTCGGTTTCATCTGTGGGAAAAATGCCCCCCCCCCCCCCCCGCATGAGTTTTGCGGCACCATTCCACTCGAAATGAAAGTGCCAAAAACCCATCAAACATGAGTTTTGGGTCAAATGGAGATGATTGGGCGCGTCCGTTGCGAAAAATTCAACAAAGAGTTTTTTTCGTGCATCGGTGGGTAAAACGGCCCTGCCGCACGAGTTTTGTGGCACCGTTCCGCCGGAAATGAAAGTGCCAAAACCCACCAAACATGAGTTTTGGGTCAAACCAAGATGATTGAGTGTGTCCATGGTGAAAACTTCAACTACGAGTTTTTCGGTGCATCATTAGGAAAAACAGCCCCCCCGCACGAGTTTTGCGGCACCATTCCACTCGAAATGAAAGTGCCATAAACCCATCAAACATGAGTTCTGGGTCAAATGGAGATGATTGGGCGCGTCAGTTGCGAAAAAATCAACTGCGAGTTTTCTCGTGCATCGGTGGGAAAAACGACCCTCTTGCACGAGTTTTGCGGCACGGTTCCGCCGGAAATGAAAGTGCCAAAAACCCACCAAACATGAGTTTTGGGTCAAACGGGATGATTGGGTGCGTCCATTGTGAAATATTCAACTGCGAGTTTTTCGGTGCATCTGTGGAAAAAACGCCCCCCCCCCCCGCATGAGTATTGCGGCACCATTCCACTAGAAATGAAAGTGCGATAAACCCATCAAACATGAGTTTTGGGTCAAATGGAGATGATTGGGCGCGTCCGTTGCAAAAAATTCAACTGCGAGTTTTTTCGTGCATCGGTGGGAAAACGGCCCTCCCGCACTAGTTTTGCGGCACCGTTCCGCCGGAAATGAAAGTGCCAAAAACTCACCAAACATGAGTTTTGGGTCAAACGGAGATGAATGGGTGCGTCCGTTGTGAAATATTCAACTGCGAGTTTTTCGGTGCATCGGTCGGATAAACGGCCCTCCCGCACGAGTTTTCCAGCACCGTTCCTTCGAAAATGAAAGTGCCAAAAACCCATCAAACATGAGTTTTGGGTGAAATGGAGATGATTGGGTACGTCCGTTGCGAAAAATTCAACTGCGAGTTTTTTCGTGCTTTAGTGGGAAAAATGGCCCTCCCGCACGAGTTTTGCGGCACCTTTCCGCCGAAAATGAAAGTGCCAAAAACCCATCAAACATGAGTTTTGGGTCAAATGGAGATGATTGGGCGCGTCCGTTGCAAAAAATTCAACTGCGAGTTTTCTCGTGCATCGGTGGGAAAACGGCCCTCCCGCACGAGTTTTGCGGCACCGTTCTGCCGGAAATGAAAGTGCCAAAAACCCACCAAACATGAGTTTTGGGTCAAACGGAGATGATTGGGTGCGTACATTGTGAAATATTCAACTGCGAGTTTTTCGGTGCATCGGTGGGATAAACGGCCCTCCCGCACGAGTTTTCCAGCACCGTTCCTTCGAAAATGAAAGTGCCAAAAACCCATCAAACTTGAGTTTTGGGTCAAATGGAGATCATTGGGTACGTCCGTTGCGAAAAATTCAACTGCGAGTTTTTTCGTGCTTTAGTGGGAAAAATGGCCCTCCCGCACGAGTTTTGCGGCACCTTTCCGCCGAAAATGAAAGTGCCAAAAACCCAACAAACATGAGTTTTGGGTCAAATGGAGATGATTGGGCGCGTCCGTTGCGAAAAGTTCAACTGCGAGTTTTTTCGTGCATCGGTGGGTAAAACGGCTCTGCCGCACGAGTTTTGTGGCACCGTTCCGCCGGAAATGAAAGTGCCAAAAACCAACCAAACATGAGTTTTGGGTCAAACGGAGATGATTGGGTGGGTCCATTGTGAAAACTTCAACTACGAGTTTTTCGGTGCACCTGTGGTAAAAACGGCCCCCCCCGCATGAGTTTTGCGGCACCATTCCACTCGAAATGAAAGTGCCATAAACCCATCAAACATGAGTTTTGGGTCAAATGGAGATGATTGGGCGCGTCCATTGCAAAAAATTCAACTGCGAGTTTTTTCGTGCATCCGTGGGGAAAACGGCCCTCCTGCACGAGTTTTGCGGCACCGTTCCGCCAGAAATGATGGCAAAAACCCACCAAACCCGAGTTTTGGGTCAAACGGAGATGATCGGGTGCGTCCGTTGCAAAAAATTCAACTGCGAGTTTTTTCGTAAATTGGTGGGAAAAACGGCCCTCCCGCACGAGTTTTCCGGCACCGTTCCTTCGAAAATGAAAGTGCCAAAAACCCATCAAACATGAGTTTTGGGTCAAATGGAGATGATTGGGTGCGTCCGTTGCGAAAAAATCAACTGCGAGTTTTTTGTGCATCGGTGGGAAAAACGGCCCTCCCGCACGAGTTTTTCGGCACCGTTCCTTCGAAAATGAATGTGCCAAAAACCCATCAAACATGAGTTTTGGGTCAAATGGAGATGATTGGGTACGTCCGTTGCGAAAAATTCAACTGCGAGTTTTTTCGTGCATTAGTGGGAAAAATGGCCCTCCCGCACGAGTTTTGCGGCACCATTACGCCGGAAATGAAAGTGCCAAAAACCCACCAAACATGAGTTTTGGGTCAAACGGAGATAATTGGGTGCGTTCGTTGTGAAAAATTCAACTGCGAGTTTTTTCGTGCATCGGTGGGAAAAACGGCCCTCCCGCACGAGTTTTGCGGCACCGTTCCTTCGAAATGGAAGTGCCAAAAACCCATCAAACATGAGTTTTGGGTCAAATGGAGATGATTGGGTACGTCCGTTGCAAAAAAATTCAACTGCGAGTTTTCTCGTGCATCGGTGGGAAAACGGCCCTCCCGCACGAGTTTTGCGGCACCGTTCTGCCGGAAATGAAAGTGCCAAAAACCCACCAAACATGAGTTTTGGGTCAAACGGAGATGATTGGGTGCGTACATTGTGAAATATTCAACTGCGAGTTTTTCGGTGCATCGGTGGGATAAACGGCCCTCCCGCACGAGTTTTCCAGCACCGTTCCTTCGAAAATGGAAGTGCCAAAAACCCATCAAACTTGAGTTTTGGGTCAAATGGAGATGATTGGGTACGTCCGTTGCGAAAAATTCAACTGCGAGTTTTTTCGTGCATCGGTGGGAAAAACGGCCCTCCCGCACGAGTTTTGTGGCACCGTTCCGCCGGAAATGAAAGTGCCAAAAACCCACCAAACATGAGTTTTGGGTCAAACGGAGATGATTGGGTGCGTCCATTGTGAAATATTCAACTGCGAGTTTTTCGGTTTCATCTGTGGGAAAAATGCCCCCCCCCCCCGCATGAGTTTTGCGGCACCATTCCACTCGAAATGAAAGTGCCAAAAACCCATCAAACATGAGTTTTGGGTCAAATGGAGATGATTGGGCGCGTCCGTTGCGAAAAATTCAACAAAGAGTTTTTTTCGTGCATCGGTGGGTAAAACGGCCCTGCCGCACGAGTTTTGTGGCACCGTTCCGCCGGAAATGAAAGTGCCAAAACCCACCAAACATGAGTTTTGGGTCAAACCAAGATGATTGAGTGTGTCCATGGTGAAAACTTCAACTACGAGTTTTTCGGTGCATCATTAGGAAAAACAGCCCCCCCGCACGAGTTTTGCGGCACCATTCCACTCGAAATGAAAGTGCCATAAACCCATCAAACATGAGTTCTGGGTCAAATGGAGATGATTGGGCGCGTCCGTTGCGAAAAAATCAACTGCGAGTTTTCTCGTGCATCGGTGGGAAAAACGACCCTCTTGCACGAGTTTTGCGGCACGGTTCCGCCGGAAATGAAAGTGCCAAAAACCCACCAAACATGAGTTTTGGGTCAAACGGAGATGATTGGGTGCGTCCATTGTGAAATATTCAACTGCGAGTTTTTCGGTGCATCTGTGGAAAAAACGCCCCCCCCCCCCGCATGAGTATTGCGGCACCATTCCACTAGAAATGAAAGTGCGATAAACCCATCAAACATGAGTTTTGGGTCAAATGGAGATGATTGGGCGCGTCCGTTGCAAAAAATTCAACTGCGAGTTTTTTCGTGCATCGGTGGGAAAACGGCCCTCCCGCACTAGTTTTGCGGCACCGTTCCGCCGGAAATGAAAGTGCCAAAAACTCACCAAACATGAGTTTTGGGTCAAACGGAGATGAATGGGTGCGTCCGTTGTGAAATATTCAACTGCGAGTTTTTCGGTGCATCGGTCGGATAAACGGCCCTCCCGCACGAGTTTTCCAGCACCGTTCCTTCGAAAATGAAAGTGCCAAAAACCCATCAAACATGAGTTTTGGGTGAAATGGAGATGATTGGGTACGTCCGTTGCGAAAAATTCAACTGCGAGTTTTTTCGTGCTTTAGTGGGAAAAATGGCCCTCCCGCACGAGTTTTGCGGCACCTTTCCGCCGAAAATGAAAGTGCCAAAAACCCATCAAACATGAGTTTTGGGTCAAATGGAGATGATTGGGCGCGTCCGTTGCAAAAAATTCAACTGCGAGTTTTCTCGTGCATCGGTGGGAAAACGGCCCTCCCGCACGAGTTTTGCGGCACCGTTCTGCCAGAAATGAAAGTGCCAAAAACCCACCAAACATGAGTTTTGGGTCAAACGGAGATGATTGGGTGCGTACATTGTGAAATATTCAACTGCGAGTTTTTCGGTGCATCGGTGGGATAAACGGCCCTCCCGCACGAGTTTTCCAGCACCGTTCCTTCGAAAATGAAAGTGCCAAAAACCCATCAAACTTGAGTTTTGGGTCAAATGGAGATGATTGGGTACGTCCGTTGCGAAAAATTCAACTGCGAGTTTTTTCGTGCTTTAGTGGGAAAAATGGCCCTCCCGCACGAGTTTTGCGGCACCTTTCCGCCGAAAATGAAAGTGCCAAAAACCCAACAAACATGAGTTTTGGGTCAAATGGAGATGATTGGGCGCGTCCGTTGCGAAAAGTTCAACTGCGAGTTTTTTCGTGCATCGGTGGGTAAAACGGCTCTGCCGCACGAGTTTTGTGGCACCGTTCCGCCGGAAATGAAAGTGCCAAAAACCAACCAAACATGAGTTTTGGGTCAAACGGAGATGATTGGGTGTGTCCATTGTGAAAACTTCAACTACGAGTTTTTCGGTGCACCTGTGGTAAAAACGGCCCCCCCCCGCATGAGTTTTGCGGCACCATTCCACTCGAAATGAAAGTGCCATAAACCCATCAAACATGAGTTTTGGGTCAAATGGAGATGATTGGGCGCGTCCATTGCAAAAAATTCAACTGCGAGTTTTTTCGTGCATCCGTGGGGAAAACGGCCCTCCTGCACGAGTTTTGCGGCACCGTTCCGCCAGAAATGATGGCAAAAACCCACCAAACCCGAGTTTTGGGTCAAACGGAGATGATCGGGTGCGTCCGTTGCAAAAAATTCAACTGCGAGTTTTTTCGTAAATTGGTGGGAAAAACGGCCCTCCCGCACGAGTTTTCCGGCACCGTTCCTTCGAAAATGAAAGTGCCAAAAACCCATCAAACATGAGTTTTGGGTCAAATGGAGATGATTGGGTGCGTCCGTTGCGAAAAAATCAACTGCGAGTTTTTTGTGCATCGGTGGGAAAAACGGCCCTCCCGCACGAGTTTTTCGGCACCGTTCCTTCGAAAATGAATGTGCCAAAAACCCATCAAACATGAGTTTTGGGTCAAATGGAGATGATTGGGTACGTCTGTTGCGAAAAATTCAACTGCGAGTTTTTTCGTGCATTAGTGGGAAAAATGGCCCTCCCGCATGAGTTTTGCGGCACCATTACGCCGGAAATGAAAGTGCCAAAAACCCACCAAACATGAGTTTTGGGTCAAACGGAGATAATTGGGTGCGTTCGTTGTGAAAAATTCAACTGCGAGTTTTTTCGTGCATCGGTGGGAAAAACGGCCCTCCCGCACGAGTTTTGCGGCACCGTTCCTTCGAAATGGAAGTGCCAAAAACCCATCAAACATGAGTTTTGGGTCAAATGGAGATGATTGGGTACGTCCGTTGCAAAAAAATTCAACTGCGAGTTTTCTCGTGCATCGGTGGGAAAACGGCCCTCCCGCACGAGTTTTGCGGCACCGTTCTGCCGGAAATGAAAGTGCCAAAAACCCACCAAACATGAGTTTTGGGTCAAACGGAGATGATTGGGTGCGTACATTGTGAAATATTCAACTGCGAGTTTTTCGGTGCATCGGTGGGATAAACGGCCCTCCCGCACGAGTTTTCCAGCACCGTTCCTTCGAAAATGAAACTGCCAAAAACCCATCAAACTTGAGTTTTGGGTCAAATGGAGATGATTGGGTACGTCCGTTGCGAAAAATTCAACTGCGAGTTTTTTCGTGCATCGGTGGGAAAAACGGCCCTCCCGCACGAGTTTTGTGGCACCGTTCCGCCGGAAATGAAAGTGCCAAAAACCCACCAAACATGAGTTTTGGGTCAAACGGAGATGATTGGGTGCGTCCATTGTGAAATATTCAACTGCGAGTTTTTCGGTTTCATCTGTGGGAAAAATGCCCCCCCCCCCCGCATGAGTTTTGCGGCACCATTCCACTCGAAATGAAAGTGCCAAAAACCCATCAAACATGAGTTTTGGGTCAAATGGAGATGATTGGGCGCGTCCGTTGCGAAAAATTCAACAAAGAGTTTTTTTCGTGCATCGGTGGGTAAAACGGCCCTGCCGCACGAGTTTTGTGGCACCGTTCCGCCGGAAATGAAAGTGCCAAAACCCACCAAACATGAGTTTTGGGTCAAACCGAAGATGATTGAGTGTGTCCATGGTGAAAACTTCAACTACGAGTTTTTCGGTGCATCATTAGGAAAAACAGCCCCCCCGCACGAGTTTTGCGGCACCATTCCACTCGAAATGAAAGTGCCATAAACCCATCAAACATGAGTTCTGGGTCAAATGGAGATGATTGGGCGCGTCCGTTGCGAAAAAATCAACTGCGAGTTTTCTCGTGCATCGGTGGGAAAAACGACCCTCTTGCACGAGTTTTGCGGCACGGTTCCGCCGGAAATGAAAGTGCCAAAAACCCACCAAACATGAGTTTTGGGTCAAACGGAGATGATTGGGTGCGTCCATTGTGAAATATTCAACTGCGAGTTTTTCGGTGCATCTGTGGAAAAAACGCCCCCCCCCCCCGCATGAGTATTGCGGCACCATTCCACTAGAAATGAAAGTGCGATAAACCCATCAAACATGAGTTTTGGGTCAAATGGAGATGATTGGGCGCGTCCGTTGCAAAAAATTCAACTGCGAGTTTTTTCGTGCATCGGTGGGAAAACGGCCCTCCCGCACTAGTTTTGCGGCACCGTTCCGCCGGAAATGAAAGTGCCAAAAACTCACCAAACATGAGTTTTGGGTCAAACGGAGATGAATGGGTGCGTCCGTTGTGAAATATTCAACTGCGAGTTTTTCGGTGCATCGGTCGGATAAACGGCCCTCCCGCACGAGTTTTCCAGCACCGTTCCTTCGAAAATGAAAGTGCCAAAAACCCATCAAACATGAGTTTTGGGTGAAATGGAGATGATTGGGTACGTCCGTTGCGAAAAATTCAACTGCGAGTTTTTTCGTGCTTTAGTGGGAAAAATGGCCCTCCCGCACGAGTTTTGCGGCACCTTTCCGCCGAAAATGAAAGTGCCAAAAACCCATCAAACATGAGTTTTGGGTCAAATGGAGATGATTGGGCGCGTCCGTTGCAAAAAATTCAACTGCGAGTTTTCTCGTGCATCGGTGGGAAAACGGCCCTCCCGCACGAGTTTTGCGGCACCGTTCTGCCAGAAATGAAAGTGCCAAAAACCCACCAAACATGAGTTTTGGGTCAAACGGAGATGATTGGGTGCGTACATTGTGAAATATTCAACTGCGAGTTTTTCGGTGCATCGGTGGGATAAACGGCCCTCCCGCACGAGTTTTCCAGCACCGTTCCTTCGAAAATGAAAGTGCCAAAAACCCATCAAACTTGAGTTTTGGGTCAAATGGAGATGATTGGGTACGTCCGTTGCGAAAAATTCAACTGCGAGTTTTTTCGTGCTTTAGTGGGAAAAATGGCCCTCCCGCACGAGTTTTGCGGCACCTTTCCGCCGAAAATGAAAGTGCCAAAAACCCAACAAACATGAGTTTTGGGTCAAATGGAGATGATTGGGCGCGTCCGTTGCGAAAAGTTCAACTGCGAGTTTTTTCGTGCATCGGTGGGTAAAACGGCTCTGCCGCACGAGTTTTGTGGCACCGTTCCGCCGGAAATGAAAGTGCCAAAAACCAACCAAACATGAGTTTTGGGTCAAACGGAGATGATTGGGTGGGTCCATTGTGAAAACTTCAACTACGAGTTTTTCGGTGCACCTGTGGTAAAAACGGCCCCCCCCCGCATGAGTTTTGCGGCACCATTCCACTCGAAATGAAAGTGCCATAAACCCATCAAACATGAGTTTTGGGTCAAATGGAGATGATTGGGCGCGTCCATTGCAAAAAATTCAACTGCGAGTTTTTTCGTGCATCCGTGGGGAAAACGGCCCTCCTGCACGAGTTTTGCGGCACCGTTCCGCCAGAAATGATGGCAAAAACCCACCAAACCCGAGTTTTGGGTCAAACGGAGATGATCGGGTGCGTCCGTTGCAAAAAATTCAACTGCGAGTTTTTTCGTAAATTGGTGGGAAAAACGGCCCTCCCGCACGAGTTTTCCGGCACCGTTCCTTCGAAAATGAAAGTGCCAAAAACCCATCAAACATGAGTTTTGGGTCAAATGGAGATGATTGGGTGCGTCCGTTGCGAAAAAATCAACTGCGAGTTTTTTGTGCATCGGTGGGAAAAACGGCCCTCCCGCACGAGTTTTTCGGCACCGTTCCTTCGAAAATGAATGTGCCAAAAACCCATCAAACATGAGTTTTGGGTCAAATGGAGATGATTGGGTACGTCTGTTGCGAAAAATTCAACTGCGAGTTTTTTCGTGCATTAGTGGGAAAAATGGCCCTCCCGCACGAGTTTTGCGGCACCATTACGCCGGAAATGAAAGTGCCAAAAACCCACCAAACATGAGTTTTGGGTCAAACGGAGATAATTGGGTGCGTTCGTTGTGAAAAATTCAACTGCGAGTTTTTTCGTGCATCGGTGGGAAAAACGGCCCTCCCGCACGAGTTTTGCGGCACCGTTCCTTCGAAATGGAAGTGCCAAAAACCCATCAAACATGAGTTTTGGGTCAAATGGAGATGATTGGGTACGTCCGTTGCAAAAAAATTCAACTGCGAGTTTTCTCGTGCATCGGTGGGAAAACGGCCCTCCCGCACGAGTTTTGCGGCACCGTTCTGCCGGAAATGAAAGTGCCAAAAACCCACCAAACATGAGTTTTGGGTCAAACGGAGATGATTGGGTGCGTACATTGTGAAATATTCAACTGCGAGTTTTTCGGTGCATCGGTGGGATAAACGGCCCTCCCGCACGAGTTTTCCAGCACCGTTCCTTCGAAAATGAAGTGCCAAAAACCCATCAAACTTGAGTTTTGGGTCAAATGGAGATGATTGGGTACGTCCGTTGCGAAAAATTCAACTGCGAGTTTTTTCGTGCATCGGTGGGAAAAACGGCCCTCCCGCACGAGTTTTGTGGCACCGTTCCGCCGGAAATGAAAGTGCCAAAAACCCACCAAACATGAGTTTTGGGTCAAACGGAGATGATTGGGTGCGTCCATTGTGAAATATTCAACTGCGAGTTTTTCGGTTTCATCTGTGGGAAAAATGCCCCCCCCCCCCCGCATGAGTTTTGCGGCACCATTCCACTCGAAATGAAAGTGCCAAAAACCCATCAAACATGAGTTTTGGGTCAAATGGAGATGATTGGGCGCGTCCGTTGCGAAAAATTCAACAAAGAGTTTTTTTCGTGCATCGGTGGGTAAAACGGCCCTGCCGCACGAGTTTTGTGGCACCGTTCCGCCGGAAATGAAAGTGCCAAAACCCACCAAACATGAGTTTTGGGTCAAACCAAGATGATTGAGTGTGTCCATGGTGAAAACTTCAACTACGAGTTTTTCGGTGCATCATTAGGAAAAACAGCCCCCCCGCACGAGTTTTGCGGCACCATTCCACTCGAAATGAAAGTGCCATAAACCCATCAAACATGAGTTCTGGGTCAAATGGAGATGATTGGGCGCGTCCGTTGCGAAAAAATCAACTGCGAGTTTTCTCGTGCATCGGTGGGAAAAACGACCCTCTTGCACGAGTTTTGCGGCACGGTTCCGCCGGAAATGAAAGTGCCAAAAACCCACCAAACATGAGTTTTGGGTCAAACGGGATGATTGGGTGCGTCCATTGTGAAATATTCAACTGCGAGTTTTTCGGTGCATCTGTGGAAAAAACGCCCCCCCCCCCCCGCATGAGTATTGCGGCACCATTCCACTAGAAATGAAAGTGCGATAAACCCATCAAACATGAGTTTTGGGTCAAATGGAGATGATTGGGCGCGTCCGTTGCAAAAAATTCAACTGCGAGTTTTTTCGTGCATCGGTGGGAAAACGGCCCTCCCGCACTAGTTTTGCGGCACCGTTCCGCCGGAAATGAAAGTGCCAAAAACTCACCAAACATGAGTTTTGGGTCAAACGGAGATGAATGGGTGCGTCCGTTGTGAAATATTCAACTGCGAGTTTTTCGGTGCATCGGTCGGATAAACGGCCCTCCCGCACGAGTTTTCCAGCACCGTTCCTTCGAAAATGAAAGTGCCAAAAACCCATCAAACATGAGTTTTGGGTGAAATGGAGATGATTGGGTACGTCCGTTGCGAAAAATTCAACTGCGAGTTTTTTCGTGCTTTAGTGGGAAAAATGGCCCTCCCGCACGAGTTTTGCGGCACCTTTCCGCCGAAAATGAAAGTGCCAAAACCCATCAAACATGAGTTTTGGGTCAAATGGAGATGATTGGGCGCGTCCGTTGCAAAAAATTCAACTGCGAGTTTTCTCGTGCATCGGTGGGAAAACGGCCCTCCCGCACGAGTTTTGCGGCACCGTTCTGCCAGAAATGAAAGTGCCAAAAACCCACCAAACATGAGTTTTGGGTCAAACGGAGATGATTGGGTGCGTACATTGTGAAATATTCAACTGCGAGTTTTTCGGTGCATCGGTGGGATAAACGGCCCTCCCGCACGAGTTTTCCAGCACCGTTCCTTCGAAAATGAAAGTGCCAAAAACCCATCAAACTTGAGTTTTGGGTCAAATGGAGATGATTGGGTACGTCCGTTGCGAAAAATTCAACTGCGAGTTTTTTCGTGCTTTAGTGGGAAAATGGCCCTCCCGCACGAGTTTTGCGGCACCTTTCCGCCGAAAATGAAAGTGCCAAAAACCCAACAAACATGAGTTTTGGGTCAAATGGAGATGATTGGGCGCGTCCGTTGCGAAAAGTTCAACTGCGAGTTTTTTTCGTGCATCGGTGGGTAAAACGGCTCTGCCGCACGAGTTTTGTGGCACCGTTCCGCCGGAAATGAAAGTGCCAAAAACCAACCAAACATGAGTTTTGGGTCAAACGGAGATGATTGGGTGTGTCCATTGTGAAAACTTCAACTACGAGTTTTTCGGTGCACCTGTGGTAAAAACGGCCCCCCCCCGCATGAGTTTTGCGGCACCATTCCACTCGAAATGAAAGTGCCATAAACCCATCAAACATGAGTTTTGGGTCAAATGGAGATGATTGGGCGCGTCCATTGCAAAAAATTCAACTGCGAGTTTTTTCGTGCATCCGTGGGGAAAACGGCCCTCCTGCACGAGTTTTGCGGCACCGTTCCGCCAGAAATGATGGCAAAAACCCACCAAACCCGAGTTTTGGGTCAAACGGAGATGATCGGGTGCGTCCGTTGCAAAAAATTCAACTGCGAGTTTTTTCGTAAATTGGTGGGAAAAACGGCCCTCCCGCACGAGTTTTCCGGCACCGTTCCTTCGAAAATGAAAGTGCCAAAAACCCATCAAACATGAGTTTTGGGTCAAATGGAGATGATTGGGTGCGTCCGTTGCGAAAAAATCAACTGCGAGTTTTTTGTGCATCGGTGGGAAAAACGGCCCTCCCGCACGAGTTTTTCGGCACCGTTCCTTCGAAAATGAATGTGCCAAAAACCCATCAAACATGAGTTTTGGGTCAAATGGAGATGATTGGGTACGTCTGTTGCGAAAAATTCAACTGCGAGTTTTTTCGTGCATTAGTGGGAAAAATGGCCCTCCCGCACGAGTTTTGCGGCACCATTACGCCGGAAATGAAAGTGCCAAAAACCCACCAAACATGAGTTTTGGGTCAAACGGAGATAATTGGGTGCGTTCGTTGTGAAAAATTCAACTGCGAGTTTTTTCGTGCATCGGTGGGAAAAACGGCCCTCCCGCACGAGTTTTGCGGCACCGTTCCTTCGAAATGGAAGTGCCAAAAACCCATCAAACATGAGTTTTGGGTCAAATGGAGATGATTGGGTACGTCCGTTGCAAAAAAATTCAACTGCGAGTTTTCTCGTGCATCGGTGGGAAAACGGCCCTCCCGCACGAGTTTTGCGGCACCGTTCTGCCGGAAATGAAAGTGCCAAAAACCCACCAAACATGAGTTTTGGGTCAAACGGAGATGATTGGGTGCGTACATTGTGAAATATTCAACTGCGAGTTTTTCGGTGCATCGGTGGGATAAACGGCCCTCCCGCACGAGTTTTCCAGCACCGTTCCTTCGAAAATGGAAGTGCCAAAAACCCATCAAACTTGAGTTTTGGGTCAAATGGAGATGATTGGGTACGTCCGTTGCGAAAAATTCAACTGCGAGTTTTTTCGTGCATCGGTGGGAAAAACGGCCCTCCCGCACGAGTTTTGTGGCACCGTTCCGCCGGAAATGAAAGTGCCAAAAACCCACCAAACATGAGTTTTGGGTCAAACGGAGATGATTGGGTGCGTCCATTGTGAAATATTCAACTGCGAGTTTTCGGTTTCATCTGTGGGAAAAATGCCCCCCCCCCCCGCATGAGTTTTGCGGCACCATTCCACTCGAAATGAAAGTGCCAAAAACCCATCAAACATGAGTTTTGGGTCAAATGGAGATGATTGGGCGCGTCCGTTGCGAAAAATTCAACAAAGAGTTTTTTTCGTGCATCGGTGGGTAAAACGGCCCTGCCGCACGAGTTTTGTGGCACCGTTCCGCCGGAAATGAAAGTGCCAAAACCCACCAAACATGAGTTTTGGGTCAAACCAAGATGATTGAGTGTGTCCATGGTGAAAACTTCAACTACGAGTTTTTCGGTGCATCATTAGGAAAAACAGCCCCCCCGCACGAGTTTTGCGGCACCATTCCACTCGAAATGAAAGTGCCATAAACCCATCAAACATGAGTTCTGGGTCAAATGGAGATGATTGGGCGCGTCCGTTGCGAAAAAATCAACTGCGAGTTTTCTCGTGCATCGGTGGGAAAAACGACCCTCTTGCACGAGTTTTGCGGCACGGTTCCGCCGGAAATGAAAGTGCCAAAAACCCACCAAACATGAGTTTTGGGTCAAACGGGATGATTGGGTGCGTCCATTGTGAAATATTCAACTGCGAGTTTTTCGGTGCATCTGTGGAAAAAAACGCCCCCCCCCCCCCGCATGAGTATTGCGGCACCATTCCACTAGAAATGAAAGTGCGATAAACCCATCAAACATGAGTTTTGGGTCAAATGGAGATGATTGGGCGCGTCCGTTGCAAAAAATTCAACTGCGAGTTTTTTCGTGCATCGGTGGGAAAACGGCCCTCCCGCACTAGTTTTGCGGCACCGTTCCGCCGGAAATGAAAGTGCCAAAAACTCACCAAACATGAGTTTTGGGTCAAACGGAGATGAATGGGTGCGTCCGTTGTGAAATATTCAACTGCGAGTTTTTCGGTGCATCGGTCGGATAAACGGCCCTCCCGCACGAGTTTTCCAGCACCGTTCCTTCGAAAATGAAAGTGCCAAAAACCCATCAAACATGAGTTTTGGGTGAAATGGAGATGATTGGGTACGTCCGTTGCGAAAAATTCAACTGCGAGTTTTTTCGTGCTTTAGTGGGAAAAATGGCCCTCCCGCACGAGTTTTGCGGCACCTTTCCGCCGAAAATGAAAGTGCCAAAAACCCATCAAACATGAGTTTTGGGTCAAATGGAGATGATTGGGCGCGTCCGTTGCAAAAAATTCAACTGCGAGTTTTCTCGTGCATCGGTGGGAAAACGGCCCTCCCGCACGAGTTTTGCGGCACCGTTCTGCCAGAAATGAAAGTGCCAAAAACCCACCAAACATGAGTTTTGGGTCAAACGGAGATGATTGGGTGCGTACATTGTGAAATATTCAACTGCGAGTTTTTCGGTGCATCGGTGGGATAAACGGCCCTCCCGCACGAGTTTTCCAGCACCGTTCCTTCGAAAATGAAAGTGCCAAAAACCCATCAAACTTGAGTTTTGGGTCAAATGGAGATGATTGGGTACGTCCGTTGCGAAAAATTCAACTGCGAGTTTTTTCGTGCTTTAGTGGGAAAAATGGCCCTCCCGCACGAGTTTTGCGGCACCTTTCCGCCGAAAATGAAAGTGCCAAAAACCCAACAAACATGAGTTTTGGGTCAAATGGAGATGATTGGGCGCGTCCGTTGCGAAAAGTTCAACTGCGAGTTTTTTCGTGCATCGGTGGGTAAAACGGCTCTGCCGCACGAGTTTTGTGGCACCGTTCCGCCGGAAATGAAAGTGCCAAAAACCAACCAAACATGAGTTTTGGGTCAAACGGAGATGATTGGGTGTGTCCATTGTGAAAACTTCAACTACGAGTTTTTCGGTGCACCTGTGGTAAAAACGGCCCCCCCCCCGCATGAGTTTTGCGGCACCATTCCACTCGAAATGAAAGTGCCATAAACCCATCAAACATGAGTTTTGGGTCAAATGGAGATGATTGGGCGCGTCCATTGCAAAAAATTCAACTGCGAGTTTTTTCGTGCATCCGTGGGGAAAACGGCCCTCCTGCACGAGTTTTGCGGCACCGTTCCGCCAGAAATGATGGCAAAAACCCACCAAACCCGAGTTTTGGGTCAAACGGAGATGATCGGGTGCGTCCGTTGCAAAAAATTCAACTGCGAGTTTTTTCGTAAATTGGTGGGAAAAACGGCCCTCCCGCACGAGTTTTCCGGCACCGTTCCTTCGAAAATGAAAGTGCCAAAAACCCATCAAACATGAGTTTTGGGTCAAATGGAGATGATTGGGTGCGTCCGTTGCGAAAAAATCAACTGCGAGTTTTTTGTGCATCGGTGGGAAAAACGGCCCTCCCGCACGAGTTTTTCGGCACCGTTCCTTCGAAAATGAATGTGCCAAAAACCCATCAAACATGAGTTTTGGGTCAAATGGAGATGATTGGGTACGTCTGTTGCGAAAAATTCAACTGCGAGTTTTTTCGTGCATTAGTGGGAAAAATGGCCCTCCCGCACGAGTTTTGCGGCACCATTACGCCGGAAATGAAAGTGCCAAAAACCCACCAAACATGAGTTTTGGGTCAAACGGAGATAATTGGGTGCGTTCGTTGTGAAAAATTCAACTGCGAGTTTTTTCGTGCATCGGTGGGAAAAACGGCCCTCCCGCACGAGTTTTGCGGCACCGTTCCTTCGAAATGGAAGTGCCAAAAACCCATCAAACATGAGTTTTGGGTCAAATGGAGATGATTGGGTACGTCCGTTGCAAAAAAATTCAACTGCGAGTTTTCTCGTGCATCGGTGGGAAAACGGCCCTCCCGCACGAGTTTTGCGGCACCGTTCTGCCGGAAATGAAAGTGCCAAAAACCCACCAAACATGAGTTTTGGGTCAAACGGAGATGATTGGGTGCGTACATTGTGAAATATTCAACTGCGAGTTTTTCGGTGCATCGGTGGGATAAACGGCCCTCCCGCACGAGTTTTCCAGCACCGTTCCTTCGAAAATGAAACTGCCAAAAACCCATCAAACTTGAGTTTTGGGTCAAATGGAGATGATTGGGTACGTCCGTTGCGAAAAATTCAACTGCGAGTTTTTTCGTGCATCGGTGGGAAAAACGGCCCTCCCGCACGAGTTTTGTGGCACCGTTCCGCCGGAAATGAAAGTGCCAAAAACCCACCAAACATGAGTTTTGGGTCAAACGGAGATGATTGGGTGCGTCCATTGTGAAATATTCAACTGCGAGTTTTTCGGTTTCATCTATGGGAAAAATGCCCCCCCCCCCCCGCATGAGTTTTGCGGCACCATTCCACTCGAAATGAAAGTGCCAAAAACCCATCAAACATGAGTTTTGGGTCAAATGGAGATGATTGGGCGCGTCCGTTGCGAAAAATTCAACAAAGAGTTTTTTTCGTGCATCGGTGGGTAAACGGCCCTGCCGCACGAGTTTTGTGGCACCGTTCCGCCGGAAATGAAAGTGCCAAAACCCACCAAACATGAGTTTTGGGTCAAACGAAGATGATTGAGTGTGTCCATGGTGAAAACTTCAACTACGAGTTTTTCGGTGCATCATTAGGAAAAACAGCCCCCCCGCACGAGTTTTGCGGCACCATTCCACTCGAAATGAAAGTGCCATAAACCCATCAAACATGAGTTCTGGGTCAAATGGAGATGATTGGGCGCGTCCGTTGCGAAAAAATCAACTGCGAGTTTTCTCGTGCATCGGTGGGAAAAACGACCCTCTTGCACGAGTTTTGCGGCACGGTTCCGCCGGAAATGAAAGTGCCAAAAACCCACCAAACATGAGTTTTGGGTCAAACGGAGATGATTGGGTGCGTCCATTGTGAAATATTCAACTGCGAGTTTTTCGGTGCATCTGTGGAAAAAACGCCCCCCCCCCCCGCATGAGTATTGCGGCACCATTCCACTAGAAATGAAAGTGCGATAAACCCATCAAACATGAGTTTTGGGTCAAATGGAGATGATTGGGCGCGTCCGTTGCAAAAAATTCAACTGCGAGTTTTTTCGTGCATCGGTGGGAAAACGGCCCTCCCGCACTAGTTTTGCGGCACCGTTCCGCCGGAAATGAAAGTGCCAAAAACTCACCAAACATGAGTTTTGGGTCAAACGGAGATGAATGGGTGTGTCCGTTGTGAAATATTCAACTGCGAGTTTTTCGGTGCATCGGTCGGATAAACGGCCCTCCCGCACGAGTTTTCCAGCACCGTTCCTTCGAAAATGAAAGTGCCAAAAACCCATCAAACATGAGTTTTGGGTGAAATGGAGATGATTGGGTACGTCCGTTGCGAAAAATTCAACTGCGAGTTTTTTCGTGCTTTAGTGGGAAAAATGGCCCTCCCGCACGAGTTTTGCGGCACCTTTCCGCCGAAAATGAAAGTGCCAAAAACCCATCAAACATGAGTTTTGGGTCAAATGGAGATGATTGGGCGCGTCCGTTGCAAAAAATTCAACTGCGAGTTTTCTCGTGCATCGGTGGGAAAACGGCCCTCCCGCACGAGTTTTGCGGCACCGTTCTGCCAGAAATGAAAGTGCCAAAAACCCACCAAACATGAGTTTTGGGTCAAACGGAGATGATTGGGTGCGTACATTGTGAAATATTCAACTGCGAGTTTTTCGGTGCATCGGTGGGATAAACGGCCCTCCCGCACGAGTTTTCCAGCACCGTTCCTTCGAAAATGAAAGTGCCAAAAACCCATCAAACTTGAGTTTTGGGTCAAATGGAGATGATTGGGTACGTCCGTTGCGAAAAATTCAACTGCGAGTTTTTTCGTGCTTTAGTGGGAAAAATGGCCCTCCCGCACGAGTTTTGCGGCACCTTTCCGCCGAAAATGAAAGTGCCAAAAACCCAACAAACATGAGTTTTGGGTCAAATGGAGATGATTGGGCGCGTCCGTTGCGAAAAGTTCAACTGCGAGTTTTTTCGTGCATCGGTGGGTAAAACGGCCCAGCCGCACGAGTTTTGTGGCACCGTTCCGCCGGAAATGAAAGTGCCAAAAACCAACCAAACATGAGTTTTGGGTCAAACGGAGATGATTGGGTGTTGTCCATTGTGAAAACTTCAACTACGAGTTTTTCGGTGCACCTGTGGTAAAAACAGCCCCCCCCCCCCCCCCCGCATGAGTTTTGCGGCACCATTCCACTCGAAATGAAAGTGCCATAAACCCATCAAACATGAGTTTTGGGTCAAATGGAGATGATTGGGCGCGTCCATTGCAAAAAATTCAACTGCGAGTTTTTTCATGCATCGGTGGGAAAAACGGCCCTCCTGCACGAGTTTTGCGGCACCGTTCCGCCAGAAATGATGGCAAAAACCCACCAAACCCGAGTTTTGGGTCAAACGGAGATGATCGGGTGCGTCCGTTGCAAAAATTCAACTGCGAGTTTTTTCGTAAATTGGTGGGAAAAACGGCCCTCCCGCACGAGTTTTCCGGCACCGTTCCTTCGAAAATGAAAGTGCCAAAAACCCATCAAACATGAGTTTTGGGTCAAATGGAGATGATTGGGTGCGTCCGTTGCGAAAAAATCAACTGCGAGTTTTTTTGTGCATCGGTGGGAAAAACGGCCCTCCCGCACGAGTTTTTCGGCACCGTTCCTTCGAAAATGAATGTGCCAAAAACCCATCAAACATGAGTTTTGGGTCAAATGGAGATGATTGGGTACGTCCGTTGCGAAAAATTCAACTGCGAGTTTTTTCGTGCATTAGTGGGAAAAATGGCCCTCCCGCACGAGTTTTGCGGCACCATTACGCCGGAAATGAAAGTGCCAAAAACCCACCAAACATGAGTTTTGGGTCAAACGGAGATAATTGGGTGCGTTCGTTGTGAAAAATTCAACTGCGAGTTTTTTCGTGCATCGGTGGGAAAAACGGCCCTCCCGCACGAGTTTTGCGGCACCGTTCCTTCGAAATGGAAGTGCCAAAAACCCATCAAACATGAGTTTTGGGTCAAATGGAGATGATTGGGTACGTCCGTTGCAAAAAAATTCAACTGCGAGTTTTCTCGTGCATCGGTGGGAAAACGGCCCTCCCGCACGAGTTTTGCGGCAGCGTTCTGCCGGAAATGAAAGTGCCAAAAACCCACCAAACATGAGTTTTGGGTCAAACGGAGATGATTGGGTGTGTACATTGTGAAATATTCAACTGCGAGTTTTTCGGTGCATCGGTGGGATAAACGGCCCTCCCGCACGAGTTTTCCAGCACCGTTCCTTAGAAAATGAAAGTGCCAAAAACCCATCAAACTTGAGTTTTGGGTCAAATGGAGATGATTGGGTACGTCCGTTGCGAGAAATTCAACTGCGAGTTTTTTCGTGCATCGGTGGGAAAAACGGCCCTCCCGCACGAGTTTGTGGCACCGTTCCGCCGGAAATGAAAGTGCCAAAAACCCACCAAACATGAGTTTTGGGTCAAACGGAGATGATTGGGTGCGTCCATTGTGAAATATTCAACTGCGAGTTTTTCGGTTTCATCTGTGGGAAAAATGCCCCCCCCCGCATGAGTTTTGCGGCACCATTCCACTCGAACTGAAAGTGCCAAAAACCCATCAAACATGAGTTTTGGGTCAAATGGAGATGATTGGGCGCGTCCGTTGCGAAAAATTCAACAAAGAGTTTTTTTCGTGCATCGGTGGGTAAAACGGCCCTGCCGCACGAGTTTTGTGGCACCGTTCCGCCGGAAATGAAAGTGCCAAAACCCACCAAACATGAGTTTTGGGTCAAATGAAGATGATTGAGTGTGTCCATGGTGAAAACTTCAACTACGAGTTTTTCGGTGCATCATTAGGAAAAACAACCCCCCCGCACGAGTTTTGCGGCACCATTCCACTCGAAATGAAAGTGCCATAAACCCATCAAACATGAGTTCTGGGTCAAATGGAGATGATTGGGCGCGTCCGTTGCGAAAAAATCAACTGCGAGTTTTCTCGTGCATCGGTGGGAAAAACGACCCTCTTGCACGAGTTTTGCGGCACGGTTCCGCCGGAAATGAAAGTGCCAAAAACCCACCAAACATGAGTTTTGGGTCAAACGGAGATGATTGGGTGCGTCCATTGTGAAATATTCAACTGCGAGTTTTTCGGTGCATCTGTGGAAAAAACGCCCCCCCCCCCCCGCATGAGTATTGCGGCACCATTCCACTAGAAATGAAAGTGCGATAAACCCATCAAACATGAGTTTTGGGTCAAATGGAGATGATTGGGCGCGTCCGTTGCAAAAAATTCAACTGCGAGTTTTTTCGTGCATCGGTGGGAAAAACGGCCCTCCTGCACGAGTTTTGCGGCACCGTTCCGCCAGAAATGATGGCAAAAACCCACCAAACCCGAGTTTTGGGTCAAACGGAGATGATCGGGTGCGTCCGTTGCAAAAAATTCAACTGCGAGTTTTTTCGTAAATTGGTGGGAAAAACGGCCCTCCCGCACGAGTTTTCCGGCACCGTTCCTTCGAAAATGAAAGTGCCAAAAACCCATCAAACATGAGTTTTGGGTCAAATGGAGATGATTGGGTGCGTCCGTTGCGAAAAAATCAACTGCGAGTTTTTTTGTGCATCGGTGGGAAAAACGGCCCTGCCGCACGAGTTTTCCGGCACCGTTCCTTCGAAAATGAATGTGCCAAAAACCCATCAAACATGAGTTTTGGGTCAAATGGAGATGATTGGGTACGTCCGTTGCGAAAAATTCAACTGTGAGTTTTTTCGTGCATTAGTGGGAAAAATGGCCCTCCCGCATGAGTTTTGCGGCACCATTACGCCGGAAATGAAAGTGCCAAAAACCCACCACACATGAGTTTTGGGTCAAACGGAGATAATTGGGTGCGTTCGTTGTGAAAAATTCAACTGCGAGTTTTTTCGTGCATCGGTGGGAAAAACGGCCCTCCCGCACGAGTTTTGCGGCACCGTTCCTTCGAAATGGAAGTACCAAAAACCCATCAAACATGAGTTTTGGGTCAAATGGAGATGATTGGGTACGTCCGTTGCAAAAAATTCAACTGCGAGTTTTCTCGTGCATCGGTGGGAAAACGACCCTCCCGCACGAGTTTTGCGGCACCCTTCCGCCGGAAATGAAAGTGCAAAAAACCCACCAAACATGAGTTTTGGGTCAAACGGAGATGATTGGGGGCGTACATTGTGAAATATTCAACTGCGAGTTTTTCGGTGCATCGGTGGGATAAACGGCCCTCCCGCACGAGTTTTCCAGCACCGTTCCTTCGAAAATGAAAGTGCCAAAAACCCATCAAACATGAGTTTTGGGTCAAATGGAGATGATTGGGTACGTCCGTTGCGAAAAATTCAACTGCGAGTTTTTTCGTGCATCGGTGGGAAAAACGGCCCTCCCGCACGAGTTTTGTGGCACCGTTCCGCCGGAAATGAAAGTGCCCAAAACCCACCAAACATGAGTTTTGGGTCAAACGCAGATGATTGGGTGCGTCCATTGTGAAATATTCAACTGCGAGTTTTTCGGTTTCATCTGTGGGAAAAACGCCCCCCCCCCGCATGAGTTTTGCGGCACCATTCCACTCGAAATGAAAGTGCCAAAACCCATCAAACATGAGTTTTGGGTCAAATGGAGATGATTCGGCGCGTCCGTTGCGAAAAATTCAACAAAGAGTTTTTTTCGTGCATCGGTGGGTAAAACGGCCCTGCCGCACGAGTTTTGTGGCACCGTTCCGCCGGAAATGAAAGTGCCAAAACCCACCAAACATGAGTTTTGGGTCAAACGAAGATGATTGGGTGCGTACATTGTGAAATATTCAACTGCGAGTTTTTCGGTGCATCGGTGGGATAAACGGCCCTCCCGCACGAGTTTTCCAGCACCGTTCCTTCGAAAATGAAAGTGCCAAAAACCCATCAAACATGAGTTTTGGGTCAAATGGAGATGATTGGGTACGTCCGTTGCGAAAAATTCAACTGCGAGTTTTTTCGTGCATCGGTGGGAAAACGGCCCTCCCGCACGAGTTTTGTGGCACTGTTCCGCCGGAAATGAAAGTGCCAAAAACCCACCAAACATGAGTTTTGTGTCAAACGGAGATGATTGGGTGCGTCCATTATGAAATATTCAACTGCGAGTTTTTCGGTGCATCTGTGGAAAAAACGCCCCCCCCCCCCCCCCGCATGAGTTTTGCGGCACCATTCCACTCGAAATGAAAGTGCCAAAAACGCATCAAACATGAGTTTTGGGTCAAATGGAGATGATTGGGCGCGTCCGTTGCGAAAAATTCAACTGCGAGTTTTTTTCGTGCATCGGTGGGTAAAACGGCCCTGCCGCACGAGTTTTGTGGCACCGTTCCGCCGGAAATGAAAGTGCCAAAAACCCACCAAACATGAGTTTTGGGTCAAACGGAGATGATTGGGTGTGTCCATTGTGAAAACTTCAACTACGAGTTTTTCGGTGCATCAGTAGGAAAAACGCCCCCCCCCCCCCCCCCGCATGAGTTTTGCGGCACCATTCCACTCGAAAGGAAAGTGCCATAAACCCATCAAACATGAGTTTTGGGTCAAATGGAGATGATTTGGCGTGTCCGCTGCGAAAAATTCAACTGCGAGTTTTTTCGTAAATTGGTGGGAAAAACGGCCCTCCCGCACGAGTTTTCCGGCACCGTTCCTTCGAAAATGAAAGTGCCAAAAACCCATCAAACATGAGTTTTGGGTCAAATGGAGATGATTGGGTGCGTCCGTTGCGAAAAAATCAACTGCGAGTTTTTTGTGCATCGGTGGGAAAAACGTCCCTCCCGCACGAGTTTTCCGGCACCGTTCCTTCGAAAATGAATGTGCCAAGAACCCATCAAACATGAGTTTTGGGTCAAATGGAGATGATTGGGCGCGTCCGTTGCAAAAAATTCAACTGCGAGTTTTTTCGTGCATCGGTGGGAAAAACGGCCCTCCTGCACGAGTTTTGCGGCACCGTTCCGCCAGAAATGATGGCAAAAACCCACCAAACCCGAGTTTTGGGTCAAACGGAGATGATCGGGTGCGTCCGTTGCAAAAAATTCAACTGCGAGTTTTTTCGTAAATTGGTGGGAAAAACGGCCCTCCCGCACGAGTTTGATGCGAACCCGCTAGGGTTTTTGCCCGATCTTTCGATGAGAAACGGGGATAACTCGATTGGTGGATGGAGATGACGTTCACGGCCCGACTACAGCCCTCAAGACCGCGCCTTAGCAACCGATACACCACGTCCAATAGCCGTCACGATCTTGTGGAGCGCGACAACCAGCCCCTAGGGCTCCCGTCCTGCAAGCAATCGAAGAACTAGCAAGAACGAGGAAACAAGCACTGAATTTGCAAGATGAAATTGAAGGTTTCAAACTGAATCTTAATCTACAATGGGGTTCCGAAGACAAGGAGACGGGCGGCTGATCCTGCACGCGCGCCTACAAGCAAGTAGCTAAGGCTAAACTTGATCTAAACAAAACCCAACCCGACCATGGCGGCTATAGAGGGATATAAGTAGATGGATTGACGACCAAAAGAGTGTTGGGGTCGTCCTCCAACCCTAGGACGCGTCCCTAATGGACCCAACTTGATACATGGGCCATAAGCCCAAAATGAGGTGACGCAGCACCCTGGACAGCAAGACCTGTCGACGGTAATTGGATCATTGCCGCTGCTACCGAACAGATATTGACGTGAGACTTGATTCATATGAAAGTAAACTTGATAAGCTTTCCAACAAGTCCTGAAGCGCCTGAATCCGAATCCGTATGCAACCGTGGTGGCGGTCACAAGTTGGTGCTTTGCTGCAGTCCGAATCCAGCTAGCGCGAGTCCTTCTCCCTTTCGGTCTTCTCCTTGGTTCCTAATCAAAACAAGAGTGCACGCGTTTCCATTGTCTAAACAAGATGGACAAGAGCTTATCATGGAACTCACTTGATGATTAAGTTGACGAGCACGAGCACGAGTAAGAGGACCAGCTATAGGTTGTGTCGGAGAGGATGTATCGCTGGTGTTGATGTCCTCATCATTCTCCCTTTCTTGCATTTGAGTCGTCCTCGACTCAAGCTCATCTTCCTCACCCAAATAAGGCTTCAAATCTGCAATGTTAAATGTGGGACTAACCCCAAAATCTGCAGGAAGATCAAGCTTATATGCATTCTCGTTAATTCGTTGCAGCACTTTAAAAGGACCATCAGCTCTAGGCATCAATTTGGATTTTCTCAGTTCTGGAAATCTATCTTTTCGCAAATGCAACCAGACCAAATCCCCAGGTTCCAGAATCAATTGCTTTCTACCTTTATCTCCAGCACATTTGTACTTAGCATTCATGCGCTCTATGTTTTCTTTAGTGGCTTCATGCAATTTTAACATCAATTCAGCACGTTGCTTAGCATCAAAATTCATTTTTTCAGAACTTGGCAAAGGCATTAAATCAATAGGAGCACGTGGCAAGAAGCCATAGACAATCTCGAAAGGACACATTTTTGTAGTAGAATGCAATGAACGATTATAAGCGAACTCAATATGAGGCAAACATTCTTCCCACATCTTAATATTCTTCTTTAAAACAGCCCTTAACATAGTGGATAAAGTTCTATTTACTACTTCAGTTTGACCATCAGTTTGGGGATGACAAGTGGTGGAAAATAAAAGCTTAGTCCCCAATTTAAACCACAAAGTCTTCCAAAAATGACTAAGAAATTTAGCATCACGATCAGAAACAATTGTGTTGGGCACACCATGTAAGCGAACAATTTCTCGAAAGAACAAATCAGCAATATTTGTAGCATCATCAGTTTTATGACATGGTATGAAATGTGCCATCTTAGAAAATCTATCAACAACCACAAACACACTATCACGTCCCCTCCTAGTCCTTGGTAATCCCAACACAAAATCCATAGATATATCCTCCCAAGGAGCATTAGGAACAGGAAGAGGTAGATACAAACCGTGGGGATTTAACCGTGACTTTGCCTTTTGACATGTTGTGCAACGAGCAACAAACCTCTCCACATCTCTCTTCATCCTTGGCCAAAAGAAATGACCAGCAAGTATGTCCTCGGTCTTCTTTGCTCCAAAATGTCCCATCAAGCCACCTCCATGTGCTTCCTGCAACAACAACAAACGAACAGAGCTAGCTGGAATGCATAGCTTGTTAGCTCTAAACACAAACCCATCACTAACGATGAATTTGTTCCATCCTTTTCCATCTTTACAATGCAGCAACACGTCTCTAAAATCAGCATCGTGAACATATTGGTCCTTAATTGTTTCTAACCCAAAGATCTTATAATCAAGTTGATTCAGCAAAGTATATCTCCGTGACAAAGCATCAGCAATAATATTCTCCTTCCCTTTCTTGTGTTTAATAATATAAGGAAAAGATTCAATAAATTCAACCCATTTTGCATGCCTACGATTCAGTTTTCCTTGACTACGAATATGTTTTAAAGATTCATGATCAGAATGGATAACAAACTCTTTGGGCCACAAATAATGCTGCCATGTCTCTAATGTTCGAACAAGAGCATAGAGTTCTTTATCATAAGTAGAATAATTGAGAACAGGCCCACTCAATTTCTCACTAAAATATGCAATAGGTTTTCCCTCTTGTAACAAAACACCTCCCAGACCAATTCCACTAGCATCACATTCAAGCTCAAAAGTCTTATTAAAATCAGGAAGTTGTAGGAGAGGCGCATGAGTTAACTTATCTTTCAACATGTCGAATGAATTCTCTTGTGTTTTGCCCCACTCAAAAGGCACCCCCTTTTTGGTAAGCTCATTCAATGGTGCAGCAATGGTGCTGAAATCCTTCACAAAACGGCGATAGAATCCAGCAAGTCCTAGGAAACTCCGCACCTGGGTGATAGTCTTTGGGACAGGCCATCCCTGTATAGCTTCCACCTTGGCTTGATCAACCTCAACTCCCTGTGGAGTTACAACATAACCAAGAAAACACACTCGATCGGTGCAAAAGGTGCACTTCTCAAGGTTACCAAATAAACGTGCCTCGCGTAGTGCATTAAAAACAGCACGTAAATGATCAAGATGTTCATCCAATGATTTGCTGTAAATTAATATATCATCAAAATATACGACAACAAATTTCCCAATGAAAGCACGCAAAACCTCGTTCATTAATCTCATGAAAGTACTAGGTGCATTAGTTAACCCAAAAGGCATGACTAACCACTCATATAAACCGAACTTAGTTTTGAAAGCAGTTTTCCATTCATCTCCCAATTTCATACGAATCTGGTGGTACCCACTACGTAAATCAACTTTTGAAAACACAACAGCACCACTCAGTTCATCTAGCATATCATCTAATCGTGGAATAGGGTGTCGATATCGAATGGTGATATTATTAATAGCTCTACAATCAACACACATACGCCATGTTCCATCTTTCTTAGGCACTAAAATTACTGGAACAGCACAAGGGCTAAGGGATTCTCGCACATAACCTTTGTCCAGCAGTTCTTGCACTTGTCGCTGAATTTCCTTTGTTTCTTCCGGGTTTGTCCTGTATGGCGCACGGTTTGGCAAAGACGCACCAGGAATAAGATCAATTTGGTGCTCAATCCCGCGTAATGGTGGCAACCCCGCTGGTACCGCACTTGGAAACACATCGGAATACTCCTGCAAAACGTTAGCAACAGCAGGGGGCAAAGAACATTGCATATCCTCAATTGAAATCAAAGCATCCTTGCATATCAAAGCATAAGCAACAGAAGTGGATGCATTGAACTCATTAATATCTGATTTGGTAGCTATCATACAACGTCCTTTCAGTTTTATCTCATCTTTGTTACCAATTACAGATTTATCATTTTTACTGCTCTCGCTCTTTGCTTTAGTAGCCCTTGCAACATCAGTTTGCATAATAGTTTCAGGGGACATAGGATGCAGCACAATTTTTCGATCATGGTATAGAAAAGAATACTGATTTGATCTACCATGATGCATAGAATCTCTATCAAATTGCCAAGGTCTACCTAGCAGAATGTTACAAGCTTGCATAGGCACAACATCACATTCAACAATATCTTTGTAGGATCCGATGGAAAAATTGATTCTCACAAGTCTAGTTACCTTTGCCTTACCACTGTTGTTCAGCCATTGGATGTAGTAGGGATGCGGGTGTGGTTTGGTGTTGAGGGCAAGTTTCTGCACCATATCGCTGCTTGCCAAGTTGTTGCAGCTACCTCCATCAATGATCATGCGGCAAGAACGCTCTTTGATGACACACTTTGTTTGGAATAAAATATGTCGCTGATTTTGCTCCGCCTTCTCCATTTGTGCACTAAGCACTCGCTGCACGATCAAGCTTTCATAGTGGTCCGCTTCACCTGCATTAATATGTTCTTCTATTTGTTCTTCATTACCTGCATGGTCAGACGCAAGCAGTGCAAGCGTGTCTTCATCAAAATCACTAGCAGATGAGCACTCACCATCATCTTTGACAATCATAACTCGCTTGTTTGGACAGTCACGCATCATGTGTCCATATCCCTTGCACCGGTGACATTGTATGTTGCTTGTTCTGCCCGTCGATGCCACGGATGAAGTACTCGCAGCAGGCTTTTGCATCGTCTTTGCAACTGAATTTGTGGGAGCAGCTCGAGACTTGTCACTAGATGATGGAGTAGACATACGTGTAGATGGAGTTGTAGTCATGCGTTGCTGCCATGAATTAGCCTTCCCTGCAGAAATATTAGTCCTTGCGCTAGCACGTCGTCCCTGCACTTCCCTTTCAGCTTTACAAGCAAGATGAAACAAACGGGTTACACTATTGTATTCTTTGTAAGCGAGGATGTCCTGAATTTCCCGATTTAACCCACCCAAAAATCTAGCCATAGCCGGTTCCTCATCCTCCTCTAGGTTACAACGCAACATACCCGTTTGTAATTCCTGATAATATTCTTCTACACTTTTAGCACCTTGTCTCAATTGCTGCAACTTATTTATCATATCACGGGCATAGTAAGATGGAACAAATCTAGCTCTCATGGCTCGTTTCAGCGCATCCCAAGTTCTAGGTAAGTTATTAGGATTTTTCTTTCCATATTCTATCCACCAAACAGAAGCAAAATCTGTAAACTCACTAGTAGCAGCCCTAACACGTGTAGTCTCAGGAAATTCATGACATGCAAACTTTTGATCAACAGCAATCTCCCAAGTAATGTAGGCGTCAGGGTCATATTTACCATCAAAAGGAGGTATCTTAAATTTAATCTTACTGAAAGCATCATCATTATTGTGTACCTCGCGTCGGCGGTTGCCACCCATACCTCTACGGTTGTGACGTAGGCGTCGTCGATCACGAGCGTCTGGATCATCATGCTCAGTATCAGCAGTGTAGTCATCTTCATGACTACCGTGCTCTCGATCTCCCTCCTTTTCTTCTTTATGCTTCTCTTTATCTTCGGTGTGGAAGTCATCAAATCGCCTTAGAAGAGCAGCAAGGCTTTTATCCACACTAGCAACGGATTCCTCCAAACTTGTAAGCTTGTTGTTTGTGGCCATCTGCGTAGCCTCCAACTGCCCCAGCTTTTCATTTGTCACCTGCAAGTCAGTATCAAGTCCCTCTGTGTGCAGCTTCACCTTCCTTTCAAAATGCTGTATGATGCCCTTAGTGCGAGGTGTATGTAGTGTTTCGTTATCATCATCTCCCCCTGTCATGGTTCAAAAACAAAGACAACAAGAAAGGCAAGTGAAGAAATAAAAGCCCTACAACTACTAGGATGTAGCTACAGCAAGTCTCTCACACTCAACTTGTTACACAAGTTCTTACCAATTCTTACCTTGCTTGACAGGAGGGGTCGTCTACCAACAAGTCTTCAGCAATGGATGAAGTGTATCGGTGCTGCGGCACAAGACCTGTCAAGCTGTAGAGTATGTGGAGCTATAGGTGGGCTGAAACAAGGAACGAACTAGCAGCACGTTAGTTATAAAGGCGAGCTGAATAAACGTTCGACGACGGTACTGTGCTGGTCCTAGGCTAGACCGTGCTAGAGACGCGAGCCTGGACACAAAGGAAAACCACAGCACACCCCTGAAAACAAGGTGGAACAAACCTAAAATCAATATGAAAAACAGCCCCTTTTCTTTTGACTCTTTTCTCTTTTTTTTTTCTTTTTTTTTTTTTTTTTTTTTTTTGGGCAACCTCAAAAACTGATTATATGAACAAAAGAATACAAAGGAGCAATTCGGTACACACACTTTTTTCCGAAAGTACAGGGGTATTCCGGTAAGAAGAAGATACTCTCTCTCTCTCTCTCTCTAGAGTAAGGCCGATCAAGTATGGAGTTATCTTTCTTTTGGATCACAGAAGGACTCACGTAGATGGAGTTCAGGATATATTAACAAGCGGACTCCAAGTTCTACTCGGTTTCCACTCAGAACCAACCACAACGGATTCCACCTATTGCCGAGTTCTACTCAGTTTCCTTTTTTTTATCACGTTGGTGGAACTCAGATTGGAACTCAACTAGATCCGGACCAAAACCACAGACAGTTCAAATCGGACTTCACAACAGATTCGACAGAGAGAAGATATGGTAATACTCGGCTGTGTATAGATGGTGACAAGAACTCGAAACTCTAAAGGACTAGACACTAAGACCAGCAACTCGACACAAACCGAAGCAACGCAAATTCAACAAGCCCTAACTAAACGGTACTAGCCAAGGCACAAAGGTTTAATAGGATTATGGAAAAAAAAAACTAATCTACTATATTTTTTTTGGGCTTTTCTGGACTATAGGAAATTAATTAAAAACAGCAATGGATTAGAAGTCTCTCACCGAAGAACCTTGCTCTGATACCAACTGATGCGAACCCGCTAGGGTTTTTGCCCGATCTTTCGATGAGAAACGGGGATAACTCGATTGGTGGATGGAGATGACGTTCACGGCCCGACTACAGCCCTCAAGACCGCGCCTTAGCAACCGATACACCACGTCCAATAGCCGTCACGATCTTGTGGAGCGCGACAACCAGCCCCTAGGGCTCCCGTCCTGCAAGCAATCGAAGAACTAGCAAGAACGAGGAAACAAGCACTGAATTTGCAAGATGAAATTGAAGGTTTCAAACTGAATCTTAATCTACAATGGGGTTCCGAAGACAAGGAGACGGGCGGCTGATCCTGCACGCGCGCCTACAAGCAAGTAGCTAAGGCTAAACTTGATCTAAACAAAACCCAACCCGACCATGGCGGCTATAGAGGGATATAAGTAGATGGATTGACGACCAAAAGAGTGTTGGGGTCGTCCTCCAACCCTAGGACGCGTCCCTAATGGACCCAACTTGATACATGGGCCATAAGCCCAAAATGAGGTGACGCAGCACCCTGGACAGCAAGACCTGTCGACGGTAATTGGATCATTGCCGCTGCTACCGAACAGATATTGACGTGAGACTTGATTCATATGAAAGTAAACTTGATAAGCTTTCCAACAAGTCCTGAAGCGCCTGAATCCGAATCCGTATGCAACCGTGGTGGCGGTCACAAGTTGGTGCTTTGCTGCAGTCCGAATCCAGCTAGCGCGAGTCCTTCTCCCTTTCGGTCTTCTCCTTGGTTCCTAATCAAAACAAGAGTGCACGCGTTTCCATTGTCTAAACAAGATGGACAAGAGCTTATCATGGAACTCACTTGATGATTAAGTTGACGAGCACGAGCACGAGTAAGAGGACCAGCTATAGGTTGTGTCGGAGAGGATGTATCGCTGGTGTTGATGTCCTCATCAGAGTTTTCCGGCACCGTTCCTTCGAAAATGAAAGTGCCAAAAACCCATCAAACATGAGTTTTGGGTCAAATGGAGATGATTGGGTGCGTCCGTTGCGAAAAAATCAACTGCGAGTTTTTTTGTGCATCGGTGGGAAAAACGGCCCTCCCGCACGAGTTTTTCGGCACCGTTCCTTCGAAAATGAATGTGCCAAAAACCCATCAAACATGAGTTTTGGGTCAAATGGAGATGATTGGGTACGTCCGTTGCGAAAAATTCAACTGCGAGTTTTTTCGTGCATTAGTGGGAAAAATGGCCCTCCCGCACGAGTTTTGCGGCACCATTACGCCGGAAATGAAAGTGCCAAAAACCCACCAAACATGAGTTTTGGGTCAAACGGAGATAATTGGGTGCGTTCGTTGTGAAAAATTCAACTGCGAGTTTTTTCGTGCATCGGTGGGAAAAACGGCCCTCCCGCACGAGTTTTGCGGCACCGTTCCTTCGAAATGGAAGTGCCAAAAACCCATCAAACATGAGTTTTGGGTCAAATGGAGATGATTGGGTACGTCCGTTGCAAAAAAATTCAACTGCGAGTTTTCTCGTGCATCGGTGGGAAAACGGCCCTCCCGCACGAGTTTTGCGGCAGCGTTCTGCCGGAAATGAAAGTGCCAAAAACCCACCAAACATGAGTTTTGGGTCAAACGGAGATGATTGGGTGTGTACATTGTGAAATATTCAACTGCGAGTTTTTCGGTGCATCGGTGGGATAAACGGCCCTCCCGCACGAGTTTTCCAGCACCGTTCCTTCGAAAATGAAAGTGCCAAAAACCCATCAAACTTGAGTTTTGGGTCAAATGGAGATGATTGGGTACGTCCGTTGCGAGAAATTCAACTGCGAGTTTTTTCGTGCATCGGTGGGAAAAACGGCCCTCCCGCACGAGTTTTGTGGCACCGTTCCGCCGGAAATGAAAGTGCCAAAAACCCACCAAACATGAGTTTTGGGTCAAACGGAGATGATTGGGTGCGTCCATTGTGAAATATTCAACTGCGAGTTTTTCGGTTTCATCTGTGGGAAAAATGCCCCCCCCCGCATGAGTTTTGCGGCACCATTCCACTCGAACTGAAAGTGCCAAAAACCCATCAAACATGAGTTTTGGGTCAAATGGAGATGATTGGGCGCGTCCGTTGCGAAAAATTCAACAAAGAGTTTTTTTCGTGCATCGGTGGGTAAAACGGCCCTGCCGCACGAGTTTTGTGGCACCGTTCCGCCGGAAATGAAAGTGCCAAAACCCACCAAACATGAGTTTTGGGTCAAACGAAGATGATTGAGTGTGTCCATGGTGAAAACTTCAACTACGAGTTTTTCGGTGCATCATTAGGAAAAGCAACCCCCCCGCACGAGTTTTGCGGCACCATTCCACTCGAAATGAAAGTGCCATAAACCCATCAAACATGAGTTCTGGGTCAAATGGAGATGATTGGGCACGTCCGTTGCGAAAAAATCAACTGCGAGTTTTCTCGTGCATCGGTGGGAAAAACGACCCTCTTGCACGAGTTTTGCGGCACGGTTCCGCCGGAAAAGAAAGTGCCAAAAACCCACCAAACATGAGTTTTGGGTCAAACGGAGATGATTGGGTGCGTCCATTGTGAAATATTCAACTGCGAGTTTTTCGGTGCATCTGTGGAAAAAACGCCCCCCCCCCCCCCCCCGCATGAGTATTGCGGCACCATTCCACTAGAAATGAAAGTGCGATAAACCCATCAAACATGAGTTTTGGGTCAAATGGAGATGATTGGGCGCGTCCGTTGCAAAAAATTCAACTGCGAGTTTTTTCGTGCATCGGTGGGAAAAACGGCCCTCCTGCACGAGTTTTGCGGCACCGTTCCGCCAGAAATGATGGCAAAAACCCACCAAACCCGAGTTTTGGGTCAAACGGAGATGATCGGGTGCGTCCGTTGCAAAAAATTCAACTGCGAGTTTTTTCGTAAATTGGTGGGAAAAACGGCCCTCCCGCACGAGTTTTCCGGCACCGTTCCTTCGAAAATGAAAGTGCCAAAAACCCATCAAACATGAGTTTTGGGTCAAATGGAGATGATTGGGTGCGTCCGTTGCGAAAAAATCAACTGCGAGTTTTTTTGTGCATCGGTGGGAAAAACGGCCCTCCCGCACGAGTTTTCCGGCACCGTTCCTTCGAAAATGAATGTGCCAAAAACCCATCAAACATGAGTTTTGGGTCAAATGGAGATGATTGGGTACGTCCGTTGCGAAAAATTCAACTGCGAGTTTTTTCGTGCATTAGTGGGAAAAATGGCCCTCCCGCACGAGTTTTGCGGCACCATTACGCCGGAAATGAAAGTGCCAAAAACCCACCACACATGAGTTTTGGGTCAAACGGAGATAATTGGGTGCGTTCGTTGTGAAAAATTCAACTGCGAGTTTTTTCGTGCATCGGTGGGAAAAACGGCCCTCCCGCACGAGTTTTGCGGCACCGTTCCTTCGAAATGGAAGTACCAAAAACCCATCAAACATGAGTTTTGGGTCAAATGGAGATGATTGGGTACGTCCGTTGCAAAAAATTCAACTGCGAGTTTTCTCGTGCATCGGTGGGAAAACGGCCCTCCCGCACGAGTTTTGCGGCACCCTTCCGCCGGAAATGAAAGTGCAAAAAACCCACCAAACATGAGTTTTGGGTCAAACGGAGATGATTGGGGGCGTACATTGTGAAATATTCAACTGCGAGTTTTTCGGTGCATCGGTGGGATAAACGGCCCTCTCGCACGAGTTTTCCAGCACCGTTCCTTCGAAAATGAAAGTGCCAAAAACCCATCAAACATGAGTTTTGGGTCAAATGGAGATGATTGGGTACGTCCGTTGCGAAAAATTCAACTGCGAGTTTTTTCGTGCATCGGTGGGAAAAACGGCCCTCCCGCACGAGTTTTGTGGCACCGTTCCGCCGGAAATGAAAGTGCCAAAAACCCACCAAACATGAGTTTTGGGTCAAACGCAGATGATTGGGTGCGTCCATTGTGAAATATTCAACTGCGAGTTTTTCGGTTTCATCTGTGGGAAAAACGCCCCCCCCCCCCCCGCATGAGTTTTGCGGCACCATTCCACTCGAAATGAAAGTGCCAAAACCCATCAAACATGAGTTTTGGGTCAAATGGAGATGATTCGGCGCGTCCGTTGCGAAAAATTCAACAAAGAGTTTTTTTCGTGCATCGGTGGGTAAAACGGCCCTGCCGCACGAGTTTTGTGGCACCGTTCCGCCGGAAATGAAAGTGCCAAAACCCACCAAACATGAGTTTTGGGTCAAACGAAGATGATTGGGTGCGTACATTGTGAAATATTCAACTGCGAGTTTTTCGGTGCATCGGTGGGATAAACGGCCCTCCCGCACGAGTTTTCCAGCACCGTTCCTTCGAAAATGAAAGTGCCAAAAACCCATCAAACATGAGTTTTGGGTCAAATGGAGATGATTGGGTACGTCCGTTGCGAAAAATTCAACTGCGAGTTTTTTCGTGCATCGGTGGGAAAACGGCCCTCCCGCACGAGTTTTGTGGCACTGTTCCGCCGGAAATGAAAGTGCCAAAAACCCACCAAACATGAGTTTTGTGTCAAACGGAGATGATTGGGTGCGTCCATTATGAAATATTCAACTGCGAGTTTTTCGGTGCATCTGTGGAAAAAACGCCCCCCCCCCCCCCCCGCATGAGTTTTGCGGCACCATTCCACTCGAAATGAAAGTGCCAAAAACGCATCAAACATGAGTTTTGGGTCAAATGGAGATGATTGGGCGCGTCCGTTGCGAAAAATTCAACTGCGAGTTTTTTTCGTGCATCGGTGGGTAAAACGGCCCTGCCGCACGAGTTTTGTGGCACCGTTCCGCCGGAAATGAAAGTGCCAAAAACCCACCAAACATGAGTTTTGGGTCAAACGGAGATGATTGGGTGTGTCCATTGTGAAAACTTCAACTACGAGTTTTTCGGTGCATCAGTAGGAAAAACGCCCCCCCCCCCCGCATGAGTTTTGCGGCACCATTCCACTCGAAAGGAAAGTGCCATAAACCCATCAAACATGAGTTTTGGGTCAAATGGAGATGATTTGGCGTGTCCGCTGCGAAAAATTCAACTGCGAGTTTTTTCGTAAATTGGTGGGAAAAACGGCCCTCCCGCACGAGTTTTCCGGCACCGTTGCTTCGAAAATGAAAGTGCCAAAAACCCATCAAACATGAGTTTTGGGTCAAATGGAGATGATTGGGTGCGTCCGTTGCGAAAAAATCAACTGCGAGTTTTTTTGTGCATCGGTGGGAAAAACGGCCCTCCCGCACGAGTTTTCCGGCACCGTTCCTTCGAAAATGAATGTGCCAAAAACCCATCAAACATGAGTTTTGGGTCAAATGGAGATGATTGGGCGCGTCCGTTGCAAAAAATTCAACTGCGAGTTTTTTCGTGCATCGGTGGGAAAAACGGCCCTCCTGCACGAGTTTTGCGGCACCGTTCCGCCAGAAATGATGGCAAAAACCCACCAAACCCGAGTTTTGGGTCAAACGGAGATGATCGGGTGCGTCCGTTGCAAAAAATTCAACTGCGAGTTTTTTCGTAAATTGGTGGGAAAAACGGCCCTCCCGCACGAGTTTTCCGGCACCGTTCCTTCGAAAATGAAAGTGCCAAAAACCCATCAAACATGAGTTTTGGGTCAAATGGAGATGATTGGGTGCGTCCGTTGCGAAAAAATCAACTGCGAGTTTTTTTGTGCATCGGTGGGAAAAACGGCCCTCCCGCACGAGTTTTTCGGCACCGTTCCTTCGAAAATGAATGTGCCAAAAACCCATCAAACATGAGTTTTGGGTCAAATGGAGATGATTGGGTACGTCCGTTGCGAAAAATTCAACTGCGAGTTTTTTCGTGCATTAGTGGGAAAAATGGCCCTCCCGCACGAGTTTTGCGGCACCACTACGCCGGAAATGAAAGTGCCAAAAACCCACCAAACATGAGTTTTGGGTCAAACGGAGATAATTGGGTGCGTTCGTTGTGAAAAATTCAACTGCGAGTTTTTTCGTGCATCGGTGGGAAAAACGGCCCTCCCGCACGAGTTTTGCGGCACCGTTCCTTCGAAATGGAAGTGCCAAAAACCCATCAAACATGAGTTTTGGGTCAAATGGAGATGATTGGGTACGTCCGTTGCAAAAAAATTCAACTGCGAGTTTTCTCGTGCATCGGTGGGAAAACGGCCCTCCCGCACGAGTTTTGCGGCAGCGTTCTGCCGGAAATGAAAGTGCCAAAAACCCACCAAACATGAGTTTTGGGTCAAACGGAGATGATTGGGTGTGTACATTGTGAAATATTCAACTGCGAGTTTTTCGGTGCATCGGTGGGATAAACGGCCCTCCCGCACGAGTTTTCCAGCACCGTTCCTTCGAAAATGAAAGTGCCAAAAACCCATCAAACTTGAGTTTTGGGTCAAATGGAGATGATTGGGTACGTCCGTTGCGAGAAATTCAACTGCGAGTTTTTTCGTGCATCGGTGGGAAAAACGGCCCTCCCGCACGAGTTTTGTGGCACCGTTCCGCCGGAAATGAAAGTGCCAAAAACCCACCAAACATGAGTTTTGGGTCAAACGGAGATGATTGGGTGCGTCCATTGTGAAATATTCAACTGCGAGTTTTTCGGTTTCATCTGTGGGAAAAATGCCCCCCCCCCCCGCATGAGTTTTGCGGCACCATTCCACTCGAACTGAAAGTGCCAAAAACCCATCAAACATGAGTTTTGGGTCAAATGGAGATGATTGGGCGCGTCCGTTGCGAAAAATTCAACAAAGAGTTTTTTTCGTGCATCGGTGGGTAAAACGGCCCTGCCGCACGAGTTTTGTGGCACCGTTCCGCCGGAAATGAAAGTGCCAAAACCCACCAAACATGAGTTTTGGGTCAAACGAAGATGATTGAGTGTGTCCATGGTGAAAACTTCAACTACGAGTTTTTCGGTGCATCATTAGGAAAAACAACCCCCCCGCACGAGTTTTGCGGCACCATTCCACTCGAAATGAAAGTGCCATAAACCCATCAAACATGAGTTCTGGGTCAAATGGAGATGATTGGGCGCGTCCGTTGCGAAAAAATCAACTGCGAGTTTTCTCGTGCATCGGTGGGAAAAACGACCCTCTTGCACGAGTTTTGCGGCACGGTTCCGCCGGAAAAGAAAGTGCCAAAAACCCACCAAACATGAGTTTTGGGTCAAACGGAGATGATTGGGTGCGTCCATTGTGAAATATTCAACTGCGAGTTTTTCGGTGCATCTGTGGAAAAAACGCCCCCCCCCCCCCGCATGAGTATTGCGGCACCATTCCACTAGAAATGAAAGTGCGATAAACCCATCAAACATGAGTTTTGGGTCAAATGGAGATGATTGGGCGCGTCCGTTGCAAAAAATTCAACTGCGAGTTTTTTCGTGCATCGGTGGGAAAAACGGCCCTCCTGCACGAGTTTTGCGGCACCGTTCCGCCAGAAATGATGGCAAAAACCCACCAAACCCGAGTTTTGGGTCAAACGGAGATGATCGGGTGCGTCCGTTGCAAAAAATTCAACTGCGAGTTTTTTCGTAAATTGGTGGGAAAAACGGCCCTCCCGCACGAGTTTTCCGGCACCGTTCCTTCGAAAATGAAAGTGCCAAAAACCCATCAAACATGAGTTTTGGGTCAAATGGAGATGATTGGGTGCGTCCGTTGCGAAAAAATCAACTGCGAGTTTTTTTGTGCATCGGTGGGAAAAACGGCCCTCCCGCACGAGTTTTCCGGCACCGTTCCTTCGAAAATGAATGTGCCAAAAACCCATCAAACATGAGTTTTGGGTCAAATGGAGATGATTGGGTACGTCCGTTGCGAAAAATTCAACTGCGAGTTTTTTCGTGCATTAGTGGGAAAAATGGCCCTCCCGCACGAGTTTTGCGGCACCATTACGCCGGAAATGAAAGTGCCAAAAACCCACCACACATGAGTTTTGGGTCAAACGGAGATAATTGGGTGCGTTCGTTGTGAAAAATTCAACTGCGAGTTTTTTCGTGCATCGGTGGGAAAAACGGCCCTCCCGCACTAGTTTTGCGGCACCGTTCCTTCGAAATGGAAGTACCAAAAACCCATCAAACATGAGTTTTGGGTCAAATGGAGATGATTGGGTACGTCCGTTGCAAAAAATTCAACTGCGAGTTTTCTCGTGCATCGGTGGGAAAACGGCCCTCCCGCACGAGTTTTGCGGCACCCTTCCGCCGGAAATGAAAGTGCAAAAAACCCACCAAACATGAGTTTTGGGTCAAACGGAGATGATTGGGGGCGTACATTGTGAAATATTCAACTGCGAGTTTTTCGGTGCATCGGTGGGATAAACGGCCCTCCCGCACGAGTTTTCCAGCACCGTTCCTTCGAAAATGAAAGTGCCAAAAACCCATCAAACATGAGTTTTGGGTCAAATGGAGATGATTGGGTACGTCCGTTGCGAAAAATTCAACTGCGAGTTTTTTCGTGCATCGGTGGGAAAAACGGCCCTCCCGCACGAGTTTTGTGGCACCGTTCCGCCGGAAATGAAAGTGCCAAAAACCCACCAAACATGAGTTTTGGGTCAAACGCAGATGATTGGGTGCGTCCATTGTGAAATATTCAACTGCGAGTTTTTCGGTTTCATCTGTGGGAAAAACGCCCCCCCCCCCCCGCATGAGTTTTGCGGCACCATTCCACTCGAAATGAAAGTGCCAAAACCCATCAAACATGAGTTTTGGGTCAAATGGAGATGATTCGGCGCGTCCGTTGCGAAAAATTCAACAAAGAGTTTTTTTCGTGCATCGGTGGGTAAAACGGCCCTGCCGCACGAGTTTTGTGGCACCGTTCCGCCGGAAATGAAAGTGCCAAAACCCACCAAACATGAGTTTTGGGTCAAACGAAGATGATTGGGTGCGTACATTGTGAAATATTCAACTGCGAGTTTTTCGGTGCATCGGTGGGATAAACGGCCCTCCCGCACGAGTTTTCCAGCACCGTTCCTTCGAAAATGAAAGTGCCAAAAACCCATCAAACATGAGTTTTGGGTCAAATGGAGATGATTGGGTACGTCCGTTGCGAAAAATTCAACTGCGAGTTTTTTCGTGCATCGGTGGGAAAACGGCCCTCCCGCACGAGTTTTGTGGCACTGTTCCGCCGGAAATGAAAGTGCCAAAAACCCACCAAACATGAGTTTTGTGTCAAACGGAGATGATTGGGTGCGTCCATTATGAAATATTCAACTGCGAGTTTTTCGGTGCATCTGTGGAAAAAACGCCCCCCCCCCCCCGCATGAGTTTTGCGGCACCATTCCACTCGAAATGAAAGTGCCAAAAACGCATCAAACATGAGTTTTGGGTCAAATGGAGATGATTGGGCGCGTCCGTTGCGAAAAATTCAACTGCGAGTTTTTTTCGTGCATCGGTGGGTAAAACGGCCCTGCCGCACGAGTTTTGTGGCACCGTTCCGCCGGAAATGAAAGTGCCAAAAACCCACCAAACATGAGTTTTGGGTCAAACGGAGATGATTGGGTGTGTCCATTGTGAAAACTTCAACTACGAGTTTTTCGGTGCATCAGTAGGAAAAACGCCCCCCCCCCCGCATGAGTTTTGCGGCACCATTCCACTCGAAAGGAAAGTGCCATAAACCCATCAAACATGAGTTTTGGGTCAAATGGAGATGATTTGGCGTGTCCGCTGCGAAAAATTCAACTGCGAGTTTTTTCGTGCATCGGTGGGAAAAACGACCCTCCTGCACGAGTTTTGCGGCACCGTTCCGCCAGAAATGATGGCAAAAACCCACCAAACCTGAGTTTTGGGTCAAACGGAGATGATTGGGTGCGTCCGTTGCGAAAAATTCAACTGCGAGTTTTTTCGTAAATCGGTGGGAAAAACGGCCCTCCCGCACGAGTTTTGCGGCACCGTTCCTTCGAAAATGAAAGTGCCAAAAACCCATCAAACATGAGTTTTGGGTCAAATGGAGATGATTGGGTGCGTCCGTTGCGAAAAAATCAATTGCGAGTTTTTTTGTGCATCGGTGGGAAAAACGGCCCTCCCGCACGAGTTTTCCGGCACCGTTCCTTCGAAAATGAATGTGCCAAAAACCGATCAAACATGAGTTTTGGGTCAAATGGAGATGATTGGGTACGTCCGTTGCGAAAAATTCAACTGCGAGTTTTTTCGTGCATTAGTGGGAAAAATGGCCCTCCCGCACGAGTTTTGCGGCACCATTACGCCGGAAATGAAAGTGCCAAAAACCCACCAAACATGAGTTTTGGGTCAAACGGAGATAACTGGGTGCGTTCGTTGTGAAAAATTCAACTGCGAGTTTTTTCGTGCATCGGTGGGAAAAACGGCCCTCCCGCACGAGTTTTGCGGCACCGTTCCTTCGAAATGGAAGTGCCAAAAACCCATCAAACATGAGTTTTGGGTCAAATGGAGATGATTGGGCGCGTCCGTTGCGAAAAATTCAACAAAGAGTTTTTTTCGTGCATCGGTGGGTAAAACGGCCCTGCCTCACGAGTTTTGTGGCACCGTTCCGCCGGAAATGAAAGTGCCAAAAACCCACCAAACATGAGTTTTGGGTCAAACGAAGATGATTGGGTGTGTCCGTTGTGAAAACTTCAACTACGAGTTTTTCGTTGCATCATTAGGAAAAACAGCCCCCCCGCACGAGTTTTGCGGCACCATTCCACTCGAAATGAAAGTGCCAAAAACCCATCAAACATGAGTTTTGGGTCAAATGGAGATGATTGGGCGCGTCCGTTGCGAAAAAATCAACTACGAGTTTTTTCGTGCATCGGTGGGTAAAACGGCCCTGTCGCACGAGTTTTGCGGTACCGTTCCGCCGGAAATAAAAGTGCCAAAAACCCACCAAACATGAGTTTTGGGTGAAACGGAGATGATTTGGTGTGTCCATTGTGAAAACTTCAACTACGAGTTTTTCGGTGCATCAGTGGGAAAAACGCCCCCCCCCCCCCGCACGCACGAGTTTTGCGGCACCCTTCCACTCGAAATGAAAGTGCCGTGAACCCATCAAACATGAGTTTTGTGTCAAATGGAGATGATTGGGCGCGTCCGTTGCGAAAAATTCAACTGCGAGTTTTTTCGTAAATCGGTGGGAAAAACGGCCCTCCCGCACGAGTTTTGCGGCATCGTTCCTTCGAAAATGAAAGTGCCAAAAACCCACCAAACATGAGTTTTGGGTCAAACGAAGATGATTGGTTGTGTCCATTGTTTAAACTTCAACAGCGAGTTTTTCGGTGCATTAGTGGGAAAAACGGCACCCCGCACGAGTTTTGCGGCACCATTCCACTCGAACTGAAAGTGCCATAAACCCAGAAAACATGAGTTTTGGGTCAAATGGAGATGATTGGGCGCGTCCATTGCAAAAAAATCAACTGCGAGTTTTTTCGTGCATCGGTGGGAAAAACGGCCCTCCTGCACGAGTTTTGCGGCACCGTTTCGCCAGAAATGAAAGTGCCAAAAACCCACCAAACATGAGCTTTGGGTCAAACGGAGATGATTGGGTGCGTCCATTGTGAAATATTCAACTGCGAGGTTTTTGGTGCATCCATGGGAAAAACGCCCCCCCCTGCATGAGTTTTGCGGCACCATTCCACTCGAAATGAAAGTGCCAAAAACCCATCAAACATGAGTTTTGGGTCAAATGGAGATGATTGGGCGCGTCCGTTGCGAAAAATTCAACTGCGAGTTTTTTTCGTGCATCGGTGGGTAAAACGGCCCTGCCGCACGAGTTTTGTTGCACCGTTCTGCCAGAAATGAAAGTTCCAAAAACCCACCAAACATGAGTTTTGTGTCCAACGGAGATGATTGGGTGTGTCCATTGTTTAAACATCAACTACGAGTTTTTCGGTGCATTAGTGGGAAAAACGGCACCCCGCATGAGTTTTGCGGCACCATTCCACTCGAAATGAAAGTGCCATAAACCCATAAAACATGAGTTTTGGGTCAAATGGAGATGATTGGGCGCGTCCGTTGCGAAAAAATCAACTGCGAGTTTTTTCGTGCATCGGTGGGAAAAACGGCCCTGCCGCACGAGTTTTGTGGCACCGTTCCGCCGGAAATGAAAGTGCTAAAAACCCACGAAACATGAGTTTTGGGTCAAACGGAGATGATTGGGTGTGTCCATTGTGAAAACTTCAACTACGAGTTTTTCGGTGCATCAGTGCGAAAAACGCCCCCCCCCCCGCACGAGTTTTGCGCCATTCCACTCGAAATGAAAGTGTCATAAACCCATCAAACATGAGTTTTGGGTCAAATGGAGATGATTGGGCGCGTCCGTTGTGAAAAATTCAACTGCGAGTTTTTTCGTGCATCGGTGGGAAAAACGGTCCTCCTGCACGAGTTTTGCGGCACCGTTCCGCCAGAAATGATGGCAAAAACCCACCAAACCTGAGTTTTGGGTCAAACGGAGATGATCGGGTGCGTCCGTTGCGAAAAATTCAACTGCGAGTTTTTTCATAAATTGGTGGGAAAAACGGCCCTCCTGCACGAGTTTTCCGGCACCGTTCCTTCGAAAATGAAAGTGCCAAAAACCCATCAAACATGAGTTTTGGGTCAAATGGAGATGATTGGGTGCGTCCGTTGCGAAAAAATCAACTGCGAGTTTTTTTATGCATCGGTCGGAAAAACGGCCCTCCCGCACGAGTTTTCCGGCACCGTTCCATCGAAAATGAATGTGCCAAAAACCGATCAAACATGAGTCTTGGGTCAAATGGAGATGATTGGGTACATCCGTTGCGAAAAATTCAACTGCGAGTTTTTTCGTGCATTAGTGGGAAAAATGGCCCTCCCGCACGAGTTTTGCGGCACCATTACGCCAGAAATGAAAGTGCCAAAAACCCACCAAACATGAGTATTGGGTCAAACGGAGATAATTGGGTGCGTTCGTTGTGAAAAATTCAACTGTGAGTTTTTTCATGCATCGGTGGGAAAAACGGCCCTCCCGTACGAGTTTTGCGGCACCGTTCCTTCGAAATGGAAGTGCCAAAAACCCATCAAACATGAGTTTTGGGTCAAATGGAGATGATTGGGTGCGTCCGTTGCAAAAAATTCAACTGCGAGTTTTTTCTTGCATCGGTGGGAAAACGGCCCTCCCGCACGAGTTTTGCGGCACCGTTCCGTCGGAAATGAAAGTGCCAAAAACCCACCAAACATGAGTTTTGGGTCAAACGGAGATGATTGGGTGCGTCCATTGTGAAATATTCAACTACGAGTTTTTCGGTGCATCGGTCGGATCAACGGCCCTCCCGCACGAGTTTTCCAGCACCGTTCCTTCGAAAATGAAAGTGTCAAAAACCCATCAAACATGAGTTTTGGGTCAAATGGAGATGATTGGGTACGTCCATTGCGAAAAATTCAACTGCGAGTTTTTCCGTGCATTAGTGGGAAAAATGGCCCTCCCGCACGAGTTTTGCGGCACCTTTCCGCCGAAAATGAAAGTGCCAAAAACCCAACAAACATGAGTTTTGGGTCAAATGGAGATGATTGGGCGTGTCCGTTGCCAAAAATTCAACTGCGAGTTTTTTCGTGCATCGGTGGGTAAAACGGGCTAGGCATCAATTTGGATTTTCTCAGTTCTGGAAATCTATCTTTTCGCAAATGCAACCAAACCAAATCCCCAGGTTCCAGAATCAATTGCTTTCTACCTTTATCTCCAGCGCATTTGTACTTAGTATTCATGCGCTCTATGTTTTCTTTAGTGGCTTCATGCAATTTTAACATTAATTCAGCACGTTGCTTAGCATCAAAATTCATTTTTTCAGAACTTGGCAAAGGCATTAAATCAATAGGAGCACGTGGCAAGAAGCCATAGACAATCTCAAAAGGACACATTTTTGTAGTAGAATGCAATGAACGATTATAAGCGAACTCAATATGAGGTAAACATTCTTCCCACATCTTAATATTCTTCTTTAAAACAGCCCTTAACATAGTGGATAAAGTTCTATTCACAACTTCAGTTTGACCATCAGTTTGGGGATGACAAGTGGTGGAAAATAAAAGCTTAGTCCCCAATTTAAACCACAAAGTCTTCCAAAAATGACTAAGAAATTTAGCATCACGATCAGAAACAATTGTGTTGGGCACACCATGTAAGCGAACAATTTCTCGAAAGAACAAATCAGCAATATTTGTAGCATCATCAGTTTTATGACATGGTATGAAATGTGCCATCTTAGAAAATCTATCAACAACCACAAACACACTATCACGTCCCCTCCTAGTCCTTGGTAAACCCAACACAAAATCCATAGATATATCCTCCCAAGGAGCATTAGGAACAGGAAGAGGTAGATACAAACCGTGGGGATTTAACCGTGACTTTGCCTTTTGACATGTTGTGCAACGAGCAACAAACCTCTCCACATCTCTCTTCATCCTTGGCCAAAAGAAATGACCAGCAAGTATGTCCTCGGTCTTCTTTGCTCCAAAATGTCCCATCAAGCCACCTCCATGTGCTTCCTGCAACAACAACAAACAAACAGAGCTAGCTGGAATGCATAGCTTGTTAGCTCTAAACACAAACCCATCACTAACGATGAATTTGTTCCATCCTTTTCCATCTTTACAATGCAGCAACACGTCTCTAAAATCAGCATCGTGAACATATTGGTCCTTAATTGTTTCTAACCCAAAGATCTTATAATCAAGTTGATTCAGCAAAGTATATCTCCGTGACAAAGCATCAGCAATAATATTCTCCTTCCCTTTCTTGTGTTTAATAATATAAGGAAAAGATTCAATAAATTCAACCCATTTTGCATGCCTACGATTCAGTTTTCCTTGACTACGAATATGTTTTAAAGATTCATGATCAGAATGGATAACAAACTCTTTGGGCCACAAATAATGCTGCCATGTCTCTAATGTTCGAACAAGAGCATAGAGTTCTTTATCATAAGTAGAATAATTGAGAACAGGCCCACTCAATTTCTCACTAAAATATGCAATAGGCTTTCCCTCTTGTAACAAAACACCTCCCAGACCAATTCCACTAGCATCACATTCAAGCTCAAAAGTCTTATTAAAATCAGGAAGTTGTAGGAGAGGCGCGTGAGTTAACTTATCTTTCAACATGTCGAATGAATTCTCTTGTGTTTTGCCCCACTCAAAAGGCACCCCCTTCTTGGTAAGCTCATTCAATGGTGCAGCAATGGTGCTGAAATCCTTCACAAAACGGTGATAGAATCCAGCAAGTCCTAGGAAACTCCGCACCTGGGTGATAGTCTTTGGAACAGGCCATCCCTGTATAGCTTCCACCTTGGCTTGATCAACCTCAATTCCCTGTGGAGTTACAACATAACCAAGAAAAGACACTCGATCGGTGCAAAAGGTGCACTTCTCAAGGTTACCAAATAAGCGTGCCTCGCGTAGTGCATTAAAAACAGCACGTAAATGATCAAGATGTTCATCCAATGATTTGCTGTAAATTAATATATCATCAAAATATACGACAACAAATTTCCCAATGAAAGCACGCAAAACCTCGTTCATTAATCTCATGAAAGTACTAGGTGCATTAGTTAACCCAAAAGGCATGACTAACCACTCATATAAACCGAACTTAGTTTTGAAAGCAGTTTTCCATTCATCTCCCAATTTCATACGAATCTGGTGGTACCCACTACGTAAATCAACTTTTGAAAACACAACAGCACCACTCAGTTCATCTAGCATATCATCTAATCGTGGAATAGGGTGTCGATATCGAATGGTGATATTATTAATAGCTCTACAATCAACACACATACGCCATGTTCCATCTTTCTTAGGCACTAAAATTACTGGAACAGCACAAGGGCTAAGGGATTCTCGCACATAACCTTTGTCCAGTAGTTCTTGCACTTGTCGCTGAATTTCCTTTGTTTCTTCCGGGTTTGTCCTGTATGGCGCACGGTTTGGCAAAGATGCACCAGGAATAAGATCAATTTGGTGCTCAATCCCGCGTAGTGGTGGCAGCCCCGCTGGTACCGCACTTGGAAACACATCGGAATACTCCTGCAAAACGTTAGCAACAGCAGGGGGCAAAGAACATTGCATATCCTCAATTGAAATCAAAGCATCCTTGCATATCAAAGCATAAGCAACAGAAGTGGATGCATTGAACTCATTATTATCTGATTTGGTAGCTATCATACAACGTCCTTTCAGTTTTATCTCATCTTTGTTACCAATTACAGATTAATCATTTTTATTGCTCTCGCTCTTTGCTTTAGTAGCCCTTGCAACATCAGTTTGCATAATAGTTTCAGGGGACATAGGATGCAGCACAATTTTGCGATCATGGTATAGAAAAGAATACTGATTTGATCTACCATGATGCATAGAATCTCTATCAAATTGCCAAGGTCTACCTAGCAGAATGTTACAAGCTTGCATAGGCACAACATCACATTCAACAATATCTTTGTAGGATCCGATGGAAAAATTGATTCTCACAAGTCTAGTTACCTTTGCCTTACCACTGTTGTTCAGCCATTGGATGTAGTAGGGATGCGGGTGTGGTTTGGTGTTGAGGGCAAGTTTCTGCACCATATCGCTGCTTGCCAAGTTGTTGCAGCTACCTCCATCAATGATCATGCGGCAGGAACGCTCTTTGATGACACACTTTGTTTGGAATAAAATATGTCGCTGATTTTGCTCCGCCTTCTCCATTTGTGCACTAAGCACTCGCTGCACGATCAAGCTTTCATAGTGGTCCGCTTCACCTGCATTAATATGTTCTTCTATTTGTTCTTCATTACCTGCATGGTCAGTCGCAAGCAGTGCAAGCGTGTCTTCATCAAAATCACTAGCAGATGAGCACTCACCATCATCTTTGACAATCATAACTCGCTTGTTTGGACAGTCACGCATCATGTGTCCATATCCCTTGCACCGGTGACATTGTATGTTGCTTGTTCTACCCGTCGATGCCACGGATGAAGTACTCGTAGCAGGCTTTTGCATCGTCTTTGCAACTGAATTTGTGGCAGCAGCTCGAGTCTTGTCACTAGATGATGGAGTAGACATACGTGTAGATGGAGTTGTAGTCATGCGTTGCTGCCACGAATTAGCCTTCCCTGCAGAAATATTAGTCCTTGTGCTAGCACGTCGTCCCTGCACTTCCCTTTCAGCTTTAAAGGACTCTAAAGGACTAGACACTAAGACCAGCAACTCGACACAAACCGAAGCAACGCAAATTCAACAAGCCCTAACTAAACGGTACTAGCCAAGGCACAAAGGTTTAATAGGATTATGGAAAAACTAATCTACTATATTTTTTTTGGCTTTTCTGGACTATAGGAAATTAATTAAAAACAGCAATGGATTAGAAGTCTCTCACCGAAGAACCTTGCTCTGATTACCAACTGATGCGAACCCGCTAGGGTTTTTGCCCGATCTTTCGATGAGAAACGGGGATAACTCGATTGGTAGATGGAGATGACGTTCACGGCCCGACTACAGCCCTCAAGACCGCGCCTTAGCAGCCGATACACCACGTCCAATAGCCGTCACGATCTTGTGGAGCGCGACAACCAGCCCCTAGGGCTCCCGTCCTGCAAGCAATCGAAGAACTAGCAAGAACGAGGAAACAAGCACTGAATTTGCAAGATGAAATTGAAGGTTTCAAACTGAATCTTAATCTACAATGGGGTTCCGAAGAAAAGGAGACGGGCGGCTGATCCTGCACGCGCGCCTACAAGAAAGTAGCTAAGGCTAAACTTGATCTAAACAAAACCCAAGCCGACCATGGCGGCTATAGAGGGATATAAGTAGATGGATTGACGACCAAAAGAGTGTTGGGGTCGTCCTCCAACCCTAGGACGCGTCCCTAATGGACCCAACTTGATACATGGGCCATAAGCCCAAAATGAGGTAACGCAGCACCCTGGATAGCAAGACCTGTCGACGGTAATTGGATCATTGCCGCTGCTGCCGAACAGATATTGACGTGGGACTTGATTCATATGAAAGTAAAATTGATAAGCTTTCCAACAAGTCCTGAAGCGCCTGAATCCGAATCCGTATGCAACCGTGGTGGCGGTCACAAGTTGGCGCTTTGCTGCAGTCCGAATCCAGCTACCGCGAGTCCTTCTCCCTTTCGGTCTTCTCCTCGGTTCCTAATCAAAACAAGAGTGCACGCGTTTCCATTGTCTAAACAAGATGGACAAGAGCTTATCATGGAACTCACTTGATGATTAAGTTGACGAGCACGAGCACGAGTAAGAGGGCCAGTTATAGGTTGTGTCGGAGAGGATGTATCGCTGGTGTTAATGTCCTCATCAACGGCCCTGCCGCACGAGTTTTGTGGCACCGTTCCGCCGGAAATGAATGTGCCAAAAACCCACCAAACATGAGTTTTGGGTCAAACGGAGATGATTGGGTGTGTCCATTGTGAAAACTTCAACTACGAGTTTTTCGGTGCATCAGTGGGAAAAACGCCCCCCCCCCCCCCCCCCCGCACGAGTTTTGCGGCACCATTCCACTCGAAATGAAAGTGCCATAAACCCATCAAACATGAGTTTTGGGTCAAATGGATATGATTGGGCGCGTCCGTTGCAAAAAATTCAACTGCGAGTTTTTTCGTGCATCATTGGGAAAAACAGCCCTCCTGCACGAGTTTTGCGGCACCGTTCCGCCAGAAATGATGGCAAAAACCCACCAAACCTGAGTTTTGGGTCAAACGGAGATGATCGGGTGCGTCCGTTGCGAAAAATTCAACTGCGAGTTTTTTCGTAAATTGGTGGGAAAAACGGCCCTCCCGCACGAGTTTTCCGGCACCGTTCCTTCGAAAATGAAAGTGCCAAAAACCCATCAAACATGAGTTTTGGGTCAAATGGAGACGATCGGGTGCGTCCGTTGCGAAAAAATCAACTGCGAGTTTTTTTGTGCATCGGTGGGAAAAACGGCCCTCCCGCACGAGTTTTCCGGCACCGTTCCTTCGAAAATGAATGTGCCAAAAACCGATCAAACATGAGTTTTGGGTCAAATGGAGATGATTGGGTACGTCCGTTGCGAAAAATTCAACTGTGAGTTTTTTCGTGCATTAGTGGGAAAAATGGACCTCCCGCACGAGTTTTGCGGCACCATTACGCCGGAAATGAAAGTGCCAAAAACCCACCAAACATGAGTTTTGGGTCAAACGGAGATAATTGGGTGCGTTCGTTGTGAAAAATTCAACTTCGAGTTTTTTTGTGCATCGGTGGGAAAAACGGCCCTCCCGCACGAGTTTTGCGGCACCGTTCCTTCGAAATGGAAGTGCCAAAAACCCATCAAACATGAGTTTTGGTTCAAATGGAGATGATTGGGTACGTCTGTTGCAAAAAATTCAACTGCGAGTTTTTTCGTGCATCGGTGGGAAAACGGCCCTCCCGCACGAGTTTTGCGGCACCGTTCCGCCGGAAATGAAAGTGCCAAAAACCAACCAAACATGAGTTTTGGGTCAAACGGAGATGATTGGGTGCGTACATTGTGAAATATTCAACTGCGAGTTTTTCGGTGCATCGGTGGGATAAACGGCCCTCCCGCACGAGTTTGCCAGCACCGTTCCGTCGAAAATGAAAGTGCCAAAAACCCATCAAACATGAGTTTTGGGTCAAATGGAGATGATTGGGTACGTCCGTTGCGAAAAATTCAACTACGAGTTTTTTCGTGCATCGGTGGAAAAAACGACCCTCCCGCACGAGTTTTGTGGCACCGTTCCGCCGGAAATGAAAGTGCCAAAAACCCACCAAACATGAGTTTTGGGTCAAACGGAGATGATTGGGTGCGTCCATTGTGAAATATTCAACTGCGAGTTTTTCGGTGCATCTGTGGGAAAAACGCCCCCCCCCCCCCCCGCACGAGTTTTGCGGCACCATTCCACTCGAGATGAAAGTGCCAAAAACCCATCAAACATGAGTTTTGGGTCAAATGGAGATGATTGGGTACGTCCGATGCGAAAAATTCAACAGCGAGTTTTTTCGTGCATCGGTGGGAAAAACGACCCTCCCGCACGAGTTTTGTGGCACCGTTCCGCCGGAAATGAAAGTGCCAAAAACCCACCAAACATGAGTTTTGGGTCAAACGGAGATGATTGGGTGCGTCCATTGTGAAATATTCAACTGCGAGTTTTTCGGTGCATCTGTGGGAAAAACGCCCCCCCCCCCCCCCCGCGTGAGTTTTGCGGCACCATTCCACTCGAGATGAAAGTGCCAAAAACCCATCAAACATGAGTTTTGGGTCAAATGGAGATGATTGGGTACGTCCGATGCGAAAAATTCAACAGCGAGTTTTTTCGTGCATCGGTGGGTAAAACGGCCCTGCCGCACGAGTTTTGTGGCACCGTTCCGCCGGAAATGAAAGTGCCAAAAACCCACCAAACATGAGTTTTGGGTCAAACGGAGATGATTGGGTGTGTCCATTGTGAAAACTTCAACTACGAGTTTTTCGGTGCATCAGTAGGAAAAACGCCCCCCCCGCATGAGTTTTGCGGCACCATTCCACTCGAAATGAAAGTGCCATAAACCCATCAAACATGAGTTTTGGGTCAAATGGAGATGATTTGGCGTGTCCGCTGCGAAAAATTCAACTGCGAGTTTTTTCATGCATCGGTGGGAAAAACGACCCTCCTGCACGAGTTTTGCGGCACCGTTCCGCTAGAAATGATGGCAAAAACCCACCAAACATGAGTTTTGGGTCAAACGGAGATGATGGAGTGCGTCTGTTGCGAAAAATTCAACTGCGAGTTTTTTCGTAAATCGGTGGGAACAACAGCCCTCCCGCACGAGTTTTGCGGCACCGTTCCTTCGAAAATGAAAGTGCCAAAAACCCATCAAACATGAGTTCTGGGTCAAATGGAGATGATGGGGTACGTCTGTTGCAAAAAATTCAACTGCGAGTTTTTTCGTGCATCGGTGGGAAAACGGCCCTCCCGCACGAGTTTTGCGGCACCGTTCCGCCGGAAATGAAAGTGCCAAAAACCCATCAAACATGAGTTTTGGGTCAAATGGAGATGATTGGGTACGTCCGTTGCGAAAAATTCAACTGCGAGTTTTTTCGTGCATCGGTGTGAAAAACGGCCCTCCCGCACGAGTTTTGTGGCACCGTTCCGCCGGAAATGAAAGTGCCAAAAACCCACCAAACATGAGTTTTGGGTCAAACGGAGATGATTGGGTGCGTCCATTGTGAAATATTCAACTGCGAGTTTTTCGGTGCATCTATGGGAAAAACGCCCCCCCCCCCCCCCGCATGAGTTTTGCGGCACCATTCCACTCGAAATGAAAGTGCCAAAAACCCATCAAACATGAGTTTTGGGTCAAATGGAGATGATTGGGCGCGTCCGTTGCGAAAAATTCAACAAAGTGTTTTTTTCGTGCATCGGTGGGTAAAACGGCCCTGCCGCACGAGTTTTGTGGCACTGTTCCGCCGGAAATGAAAGTGCCAAAAACCCACCAAACATGAGTTTTGGGTCAAACGAAGATGATTGAGTGTGTCCATTGTGAAAACTTCAACTACGAGTTTTTCGGTGCATCATTAGGAAAAACAGCCCCCCCGCACGAGTTTTGCGGCACCATTCCACTCGACATGAAAGTGCCATAAACCCATCAAACATGAGTTCTGGGTCAAATGGAGATGATTGGGCGCGTCCGTTGCGAAAAAATCAACTGCAAGTTTTTTCGTGCATCGGTGGGAAAAACGACCCTCCTGCACGAGTTTTGCGGCACGGTTCCGCCGGAAATGAAAGTGCCAAAAACCCACCAAACATGAGTTTTGGGTCAAACGGAGATGATTGGGTGCGTCCATTGTGAAATATTAAACTGCGAGTTTTTGGTGCATCTGTGGAAAAAACGCCCCCCCCGCATGAGTTTTGCGGCACCATTCCACTCGAAATGAAAGTGCCATAAACCCATCAAACATGAGTTTTGGGTCAAATGGAGATGATTTGGCGTGTCCGCTGCGAAAAATTCAACTGCGAGTTTTTTCGTGCATCGGTGGGAAATACGACCCTCCTGCACGAGTTTTGCGGCACCGTTCCGCCAGAAATGATGGCAAAAACCCACCAAACATGAGTTTTGGGTCAAACGGAGATGATTGGGTGCGTCCGTTGCGAAAAATTCAACTGCGAGTTTTTTCGTAAATCGGTGGGAAAAACGGCCCTCACGCACGAGTTTTGCGGCACCGTTCCTTCGAAAATGAAAGTGCCAAAAACCCATCAAACATGAGTTTTGGGTCAAATGGAGACGATTGGGTGCGCCCGTTGCGAAAAGATCAACTGTGAGTTTTTTTGTGCGTCGGTGGGAAAAACGGCCCTCCCGCACGAGTTTTCCGTCACCGTTCCTTCGAAAATGAATGTGCCAAAACCAATCAAACCTGAGTTTTGGGTCAAATGGAGATGATTGGGTACGTCCGTTGCGAAAAATTCAACTGTGAGTTTTTTCGTGCATTAGTGGGAAAAATGGCCCTCCCGCACGAGTTTTGCGGCACCATTACGCCGGAAATGAAAGTGCCAAAAACCCACCAAACATGAGTTTTGGGTCAAACGGAGATAATTGGGTGCGTTCGTTGTGAAAAATTCAACTTCGAGTTTTTTTGTGCATCGGTGGGAAAAACGGCCCTCCCGCACGAGTTTTGCGGCACCGTTCCTTCGAAATGGAAGTGCCAAAAACCCATCAAACATGAGTTTTGGGTCAAATGGAGATGATTTGGTACGTCTGTTGCAAAAAATTCAACTGTGAGTTTTTTCGTGCATCGGTGGGAAAACGGCCCTCCCGCACGAGTTTTGCGGCACCGTTCCGCCGGAAATGAAAGTGCCAAAAACCAACCAAACATGAGTTTTGGGTCAAACGGAGATGATTGGGTGCGTACATTGTGAAATATTCAACTGCGAGTTTTTCGGTGCATCGGTGGGATAAACGGCCCTCCCGCACGAGTTTGCCAGCACCGTTCCGTCGAAAATGAAAGTGCCAAAAACCCATCAAACATGAGTTTTGGGTCAAATGGAGATGATTGGGTACGTCCGTTGCGAAAAATTCAACTACGAGTTTTTTCGTGCATCGGTGGAAAAAACGACCCTCCCGCACGAGTTTTGTGGCACCGTTCCGCCGGAAATGAAAGTGCCAAAAACCCACCAAACATGAGTTTTGGGTCAAACGGAGATGATTGGGTGCGTCCATTGTGAAATATTCAACTGCGAGTTTTTCGGTGCATCTGTGGGAAAAACGCCCCCCCCCCGCACGAGTTTAGCGGCACCATTCCACTCGAGATGAAAGTGCCAAAAACCCATCAAACATGAGTTTTGGGTCAAATGGAGATGATTGGGTACGTCCGATGCGAAAAATTCAACAGCGAGTTTTTTCGTGCATCGGTGGGAAAAACGACCCTCCCGCACGAGTTTTGTGGCACCGTTCCGCCGGAAATGAAAGTGCCAAAAACCCACCAAACATGAGTTTTGGGTCAAACGGAGATGATTGGGTGTGTCCATTGTGAAAACTTCAACTACGAGTTTTTCGGTGCATCAGTAGGAAAAACGCCCCCCCGCATGAGTTTTGCGGCACCATTCCACTCGAAATGAAAGTGCCATAAACCCATCAAACATGAGTTTTGGGTCAAATGGAGATGATTTGGCGTGTCCGCTGCGAAAAATTCAACTGCGAGTTTTTTCATGCATCGGTGGGAAAAACGACCCTCCTGCACGAGTTTTGCGGCACGGTTCCGCCGGAAATGAAAGTGCCAAAAACCCACCAAACATGAGTTTTGGGTCAAACGGAGATGATTGGGTACGTCCGTTGCGAAAAATTCAACTGCGAGTTTTTTCGTGCTTTAGTGGGAAAAATGGCCCTACCGCACGAGTTTTGCGGCACCTTTCCGCCGAAAATGAAAGTGCCAAAAACCCAACAAACATGAGTTTTGGGTCAAATGGAGATGATTGGGCGCGTCCGTTGCGAAAAGTTCAACTGCGAGTTTTTTCGTGCATCGGTGGGTAAAACGGCCCTGCCGCACGAGTTTTGTGGCACCGTTCCGCCGGAAATGAAAGTGCCAAAAACCCACCAAACATGAGTTTTGGGTCAAACGGAGATGATGGAGTGCGTCTGTTGCGAAAAATTCAACTGCGAGTTTTTTCGTAAATCGGTGGGAACAACGGCCCTCCCGCACGAGTTTTGCGGCACCGTTCCTTCGAAAATGAAAGTGCCAAAAACCCATCAAACATGAGTTCTGGGTCAAATGGAGATGATGGGGTACGTCTGTTGCAAAAAATTCAACTGCGAGTTTTTTCGTGCATCGGTGGGAAAACGGCCCTCCCGCACGAGTTTTGCGGCACCGTTCCGCCGGAAATGAAAGTGCCAAAAACCCATCAAACATGAGTTTTGGGTCAAATGGAGATGATTGGGTACGTCCGTTGCGAAAAATTCAACTGCGAGTTTTTTCGTGCATCGGTGTGAAAAACAGCCCTCCCGCACGAGTTTTGTGGCACCGTTCCGCCGGAAATGAAAGTGCCAAAAACCCACCAAACATGAGTTTTGGGTCAAACGGAGATGATTGGGTGCGTCCATTGTGAAATATTCAACTGCGAGTTTTTCGGTGCATCTATGGGAAAAACGCCCCCCCCCCCTGATGAGGACATTAACACCAGCAATACATCCTCTCCGACACAACCTATAGCTGGCCCTCTTACTCGTGCTCGTGCTCGTCAACTTAATCATCAAGTGAGTTCCATGATAAGCTCTTGTCCATCTTGTTTAGACAATGGAAACGCGTGCACTCTTCTTTTGATTAGGAACCGAGGAGAAGACCGAAAGGGAGAAGGACTCGCGGTAGCCGGATTCGGACTGCAGCAAAGCGCCAACTTGTGACCGCCACCACGGTTGCATACGGATTCGGATTCAGGCGCTTCAGGACTTGTTGGAAAGCTTATCAAGTTTACTTTCATATGAATCAAGTCCCACGTCAATATCTGTTCGGCAGCAGCGGCAATGATCCAATTACCGTCGACAGGTCTTGCTGTCCAGGGTGCTGCGTCACCTCATTTTGGGCTTATGGCCCATGTATCAAGTTGGGTCCATTAGGGACGCGTCCTAGGGTTGGAGGACGACCCCAACACTCTTTTGGTCGTCAATCCATCTACTTATATCCCTCTATAGCCGCCATGGTCGGTTTGGGTTTTGTTTAGATCAAGTTTAGCCTTAGCTACTTGCTTGTAGGCGCGCGTGCAGGATCAGCCGCCCGTCTCCTTGTCTTCGGAAGGAACGGTGCCGCAAAACTCGAGCGGGAGGGCCGTTTTTCCCACCGATGCACGAAAAAACTCGCAGTTGAATATTTCACAATGGACGCTCCCAATCTTCTCCGTTTGACCCAAAACTCATGTTTGGTGGGTTTTTGGCAGTTTCATTTCCGGCAGAACGGTGCCGCAAAACTCGTGCGGGAGGGCCGTTTTCCCACCGATGCATGAAAAAACTCGCTGTTTAATTTTTCGCAACGGACGTACCCAATCATCTCCATTTGACCCAAAACTCATGTTTGATGGGTTTTTGGCACTTTCATTTTCGAAGGAACGGTGCCGGAAAACTCGTGCGGGAGGGCCGTTTTCCCACCGATGCACGAAAAAACTCGCAATTGATTATTTCACAAGAGACGCACCCAATCATCTCTGTTTGACCCAAAACTCATGTTTGGTGGGTTTTTGGCACTTTCATTTCCGGCGGAACGGTGCCGCAAAACTCGTGCAGGAGGGCCGTTTTCCCACCGATGCACGAAAAAACTCGCAGTTGAATTTTTCGCAACGGACGTACCCAATCATATCCATTTGACCCAAAACTCATGTTTGATTGGTTTTTGGCACATTCATTTTCGAAGGAACGGTGACGGAAAACTCGTGCGGGAGGGCCGTTTTTCCCACCGATGCACCGAAAAACTCGCAGTTGAATATTTCACAATGGACGCACCCAATCATCTCCGTTTGACCCAAAACTCATGTTTGGTGGGTTTTTGGCACTTTCATTTCCGGCGGAACGGTGCCGCAAAACTCGTGCAGGAGGGCCGTTTTTCCCACCGATGCACGAAAAAACTCGCAGTTGAATTTTTCGGAACGGACGCGCCCAATTATCTCCATTTGACCCAAAACTCATGTTTTATGGGTTTATGGCACTTTCATTTCGAGTGGAATGGTGCCGCAAAACTTGTGCGGGGGGGGGGGGGGGGGCCGTTTTTCCCACTAATGCACCGAAAAACTCGTAGTTGAAGTTTAAATAATGGACACACCCAATCATCTCTGTTTGACCCAAAACTCATGTTTGGTGGGTTTTTGGCACTTTCATTTCTGGCGGAACGGTGCCACAAAACTCGTGCGGCAGGGCCGTTTTACCCACCGATGCTCGAAAAAACTCGCAGTTGAATTTTTCGCAACGGACGCGCCCAATCATCTCCATTTGACCCAAAACTCATGTTTGATGGTGATGAGGACATCAACACCAGCGATACATCCTCTCCGACACAACCTATAGCTGGTCCTCTTACTCGTGCTCGTGCTCGTCAACTTAATCATCAAGTGAGTTCCATGATAAGCTCTTGTCCATCTTGTTTAGACAATGGAAACGCGTGCACTCTTGTTTTGATTAGGAACCAAGGAGAAGACCGAAAGGGAGAAGGACTCGCGCTAGCTGGATTCGGACTGCAGCAAAGCACCAACTTGTGACCGCCACCACGGTTGCATACGGATTCGGATTCAGGTGCTTCAGGACTTGTTGGAAAGCTTATCAAGTTTACTTTCATATGAATCAAGTCTCACGTCAATATCTGTTCGGCAGCAGCGGCAATGATCCAATTACCGTCGACAGGTCTTGCTGTCCAGGGTGCTGCGTCACCTCATTTTGGGCTTATGGCCCATGTATCAAGTTGGGTCCATTAGGGACACGTCCTAGGGTTGGAGGACGACCCCAACACTCTTTTGGTCGTCAATCCATCTACTTATATCCCTCTATAGCCGCCATGGTCGGGTTGGGTTTTGTTTAGATCAAGTTTAGCCTTAGCTACTTGCTTGTAGGCGCGCGTGCAGGATCAGCCGCCCGTCTCCTTGTCTTCGGAACCCCATTGTAGATTAAGATTCAGTTTGAAACCTTCAATTTCATCTTGCAAACTCAGTGCTTGTTTCCTCGTTCTTGCTAGTTCTTCGATTGCTTGCAGGACGGGATGATGAGGGCATCACCGGTTCAAATATGACCATCTTATCCACTTCTAAACCAAAGGTGCAACCATTCTATATGAGACTTATTATTGATACATTTGATGAATTGGTGCTGCACCATAAAATGTGTATATTGTCTTTTTCAGAATTACTTGCATGGATGAAGGGAAGGTTTGATTGCATAAGGAAGGTTTGGAAGATCAATGAAGTTGATTGGGGACCAAGTCCAAGTGTTCTTAATGTTCTCCACAAAGTCACCACGTCAGTTTTGGCAAAAGAAAGGAAAGAGTCCAAGTCCAACACGTTTTGGAAGTTGAATTCGGACTGCAGAAAAGTCCCAACTTGTTACGGTCACCACGACTTCATACGGACTCGGATTTGGATGGTTCAGGACTTGATGGAAAGCTTAACAAGTCTACTTTCATTTGGATCCAGCCCCATGTCCGTATCTTCTACACAGCGGCGACAATTATCCAAATACTACCGAGAGATCTTGCTGTCCAGGGTGCTGCGTCACCATATCTTGGGCTATTGGCCCATGTATCAAGTTGGGTCCATTAAGGACACGTCCTAGGGTTGGAGGACGACCCCAACACCCTCCTGGTCGTCCTCTCCTCCTCTAATACCTCCCCATAGCCGCCACAAACAGATTGGGTTTTGTTTAGATCAAGTTTAGCCTTAGCTACTTGCTTGTAGGCGCGCGTGCAGGATCAGCCGCCCGTCTCCTTGTCTTCGGAACCCCATTGTAGATTAAGATTCAGTTTGAAACCTTCAATTTCATCTTGCAAATTCAGTGCTTGTTTCCTCGTTCTTGCTAGTTCTTCGATTGCTTGCAGGACGGGAGCCCTAGGGGCTGGTTGTCGCGCTCCACAAGATCGTGACGGCTATTGGACGTGGTGTATCGGTTGCTAAGGCGCGGTCTTGAGGGCTGTAGTCGGGCCGTGAACGTCATCTCCATCCACCAATCGAGTTATCCCCGTTTCTCATCGAAAGATCGGGCAAAAACCCTAGCGGGTTCGCATCAGTCAGTCGGTTGAGTCAAGTTGCTGGTCTTAGCGTTAGGCTTTTAGAGTTTCGAGTTCTTGTCACGTTTCAGTCACTATCTATCATATCCATCTCCGCTGCCACCATCACCACCATCATACACATATCCACTACACCTTTTACATCTCCATTGCAATCATTACTATCATATACGTGTTCGCTGCACCATATTCATCCCCATTTTATTTGACATCAAAAAATCTGTTTGGACACATATAAAAATTTGAGTTGCTAGCTCTATTCTTGTTACTTCCTGAAAAGAAAGAGAAATACATTGTAAGTTGTTTCTTTCAAAATCTGATTTGTCAAAATTCAGATTTGTTCTAGTTGTGCAAAGTAAAAGAAAAGAAGAAGAAAAATCAGAAAGAAAAGAAAAGAAAGAGAAAGAGAAAGAGGAAAAAAAAGAGAGGAGGAAGAGAAAAAGGGAGTGATAACTTGCTGTTCTTGTTCTTTTTTGTTTCCTATTGTACCGTGACTTTGTTTGTGTCTAGGCTCGCGTCTCTAGCACGGTCTAGCCTAGGACCAGCACGGTGCCACCGCTGAACGATTTCTCAACTCGCTTTTGTGACTAATGTGGTGCTAGTACTTCCTTGCACATTAATTTCAGCCTTCCTACAGCTCCACATATCCAACTACAACTTAAAAGGTGTTGTTGCTGCGGTATCGATATACTATTTTCTAAGGTTTCCGACTTGTTGGTTGCTGCCACCTCTTGTTTGGCTTGGTAAGAACTGGTAAGAGCTCGTTTGAACAGGTTGAGAGTGAGAGAATTATATTTACAACAACCACATCCTAGTAGTTGATTGGAGCATAGATATTATTGTGGATATTTTTGGTTTTCTTCTAATCATGGCAGGGATTCACATGGAAAATAAGCGTGGACTTACTCAGGTTGTGTATTCGCAATTTGCTCAACAAATGGATGGTGACAAGCATGGCACTCATGAGGTTTGCAATGTTTTACTTGATACAATAAAATCTGCAATACCTTACTTTGAAGGAAACTACGATCCTCATGCATATATTGAATGGGAGCTAGCTGTAGATAAAGAATTTGATAAGCATGACTTGTCTGAAGAACAAATGATTTTTGTTGCTTCTAGTGCTTTAACCAAATATGCTTTGTATGAATGGAAATATCTTTGTAGGCATGACATTGTTCCGCAAACATGGAAAGACTTCAAAATGCATTTTAGAGGTGTATATGTTCCTGCATATTATGCTGATTACTTGCTTACCAAATTAGAGAAATTGAAACAGGGTAGTAGTACTGTGAGACAATACTATCATGATTTTAAAATTTGTATTATGTTTGGTGGCTTGGATGAATGCATGGAAGATATAATGAGTAGGTTCATGAAAGGGCTCAATTCTGAAATTCAATCATTGCTCATTAGTGAAACATATAATCATATATCTTGCTTGTTTTGCCTTGCTTGTAAAGTTGAAAATCAGATTCTTTCATATTTGAATACTTGCAAGAATGGAGTGACACATTATAGCCAACAATTATCTACTTTAAATGCTAAAAGGAAGCAAAATATAGTGGAACTTGTTGTTGATATGCCTTTGTCACAACATGATTTGCTTGTTGTACCTTGTGACAAAGATGAGTTGTGTGATACTTCTTCTCTAACTTCATCACCACAACTGGAGATAGAGGACTGTCTTTTTTCTCTTGCTGTCCATAACATTTTGCAGGAGGATGAGAACAATACCATTGAATGCATTGAACAATTTGAGCAACTACACCCACTGCAAAAGTTGGAAAAAAATTATTGTGCAACACCCACCATGTCAGAGGAGAGCGAGAAAAGCAACACATATGATGCTGCAATCACTCCATGTGAGTATGACCATGCTTCACTTATATCTACAACACGACTAGTGCTTGGACATGATAATTCTATTCTTAACGACATGCATGCTAAAGTAAGGAGAGTTTGTCGCATTGCTAGTGAGAAAGAGGAGCTGAATATCATATCATCTTTAAATTGCTTAGGTTATATCGAATTTGATTTTCTTTGTGACCTGAATAGTTTGGAGAATGATATATCTATGAAATCTGTTTTGCCAAGCTTTATTCAATGTTCACTTTATGCAATTGGCAAATATGATAGCAAAGGAAATTATTTGGTGCATAAAGTTTATATTTGCTCTAATATGAAATCTACTTTGGAGCTACAATACCATGATCAAATCAAGGGATGCACTAACACTAATAATGTCCAACAAAGTATCCCTAGTTTTTCTTATATGCAACAGGGCCATCCTAAAGAAGGGGAGTATTGTTTGTTGTGGCCATGCAATATGGTCATCCTTCGGTATTCCGATATCAAAGTAAGCACATTTGTATGCCATTGGAGCAAGTCGAGGACGACTTGCAGACAAGAAGGGGAGAATGATGAGGGCATCACCGGTTCAAATATGACCATCTTATCCACTTCTAAACCAAAGGTGCAACCATTCTATATGAGACTTATTATTGATACATTTGATGAATTGGTGCTGCACCATAAAATGTGTATATTGTCTTTTTCAGAATTACTTGCATGGATGAAGGGAAGGTTTGATTGCATAAGGAAAGTTTGGAAGATCAATGAAGTTGATTGGGGACCAAGTCCAAGTGTTCTTAATGTTCTCCACAAAGTCACCACGTCAGTTTTGGCAAAAGAAAGGAAAGAGTCCAAGTCCAACACGTTTTGGAAGTTGAATTCGGACTGCAGAAAAGTCCCAACTTGTTACGGTCACCACGACTTCATACGGACTCGGATTTGGATGGTTCAGGACTTGATGGAAAGCTTAACAAGTCTACTTTCATTTGGATCCAGCCCCATGTCCGTATCTTCTACACAGCGGCGACAATTATCCAAATACTACCGAGAGATCTTGCTGTCCAGGGTGCTGCGTCACCATATCTTGGGCTATTGGCCCATGTATCAAGTTGGGTCCATTAAGGACACGTCCTAGGGTTGGAGGACGACCCCAACACCCTCCTGGTCGTCCTCTCCTCCTCTAATACCTCCCCATAGCCGCCACAAACAGATTGGGTTTTGTTTAGATCAAGTTTAGCCTTAGCTACTTGCTTGTAGGCGCGCGTGCAGGATCAGCCGCCCGTCTCCTTGTCTTCGGAACCCCATTGTAGATTAAGATTCAGTTTGAAACCTTCAATTTCATCTTGCAAATTCAGTGCTTGTTTCCTCGTTCTTGCTAGTTCTTCGATTGCTTGCAGGACGGGAGCCCTAGGGGCTGGTTGTCGCGCTCCACAAGATCGTGACGGCTATTGGACGTGGTGTATCGGTTGCTAAGGCGCGGTCTTGAGGGCTGTAGTCGGGCCGTGAACGTCATCTCCATCCACCAATCGAGTTATCCCCGTTTCTCATCGAAAGATCGGGCAAAAACCCTAGCGGGTTCGCATCACGGGAGCCCTAGGGGCTGGTTGTCGCGCTCCACAAGATCGTGACGGCTATTGGACGTGGTGTATCGGTTGCTAAGGCGCGGTCTTGAGGGCTGTAGTCGGGCCGTGAACGTCATCTCCATCCACCAATCGAGTTATCCCCGTTTCTCATCGAAAGATCGGGCAAAAACCCTAGCGGGTTCGCATCAGTTGGTAATCAGAGCAAGGTTCTTCGGTGAGAGGCTTCTAATCCATTGCTGTTTTTAATTAATTTCCTATAGTCCAGAAAAGCCAAAAAAAAATATAGTAGATTAGTTTTTCCATAATCCTATTAAACCTTTGTGCCTTGGCTAGTACCGTTTAGTTAGGGCTTGTTGAATTTGCGTTGCTTCGGTTTGTGTCGAGTTGCTGGTCTTAGTGTCTAGTCCTTTAGAGTTTCGAGTTCTTGTCACCATCTATACACAGCCGAGTATTACCATATCTTCTCTCTGTCGAATCTGTTGTGAAGTCGGAATTGAACTGTCTGTGGTCTTGGTCGGTCCGGATCGAGTTGAGTTCCAATCTGAGTTCCACCAACGTGATAAAAAAAAAGGAAACCGAGTAGAACTCGGCAATAGGTGGAATCCGTTTGTGGTTGTTTCTGAGTGGAAACCGAGTAGAACTTGGAGTCCGCTTGTTAATATATCCTGAACTCCGTCTACGTGAGTCTTTCTGTGATCCAAAAGAAAGATAACTCCATACTTGTTCGGCCTTACTCTAGAGAGAGAGAGAGAGAGAGTATCTTCTTCTTACCGGAATACCCCTGTACTTTCGGAAAAAGTGTGTGTACCGAATTGCTCCTTTGTATTCTTTTGTTCATATAATCAGTTTTTGAGGTTGCCCAAAAAAAAAAAAGAAAAGAAAAGAAAAAAAAAAGAGAAAAGAGTCAAAAGAAAAGGGGCTGTTTTTCATATTGATTTTAGGTTTGTTCCACCTTGTTTTCAGGGGTGTGCTGTGGTTTTCCTTTGTGTCCAGGCTCGCGTCTCTAGCACGGTCTAGCCTAGGACCAGCACAGTACCGTCGTCGAACGTTTATTCAGCTCGCCTTTATAACTAACGTGCTGCTAGTTCGTTCCTTGTTTCAGCCCACCTATAGCTCCACATACTCTACAGCTTGACAGGTCTTGTGCCGCAGCACCGATACACTTCATCCATTGCTGAAGACTTGTTGGTAGACGACCCCTCCTGTCAAGCAAGGTAAGAATTGGTAAGAACTTGTGTAACAAGTTGAGTGTGAGAGACTTGCTGTAGCTACATCCTAGTAGTTGTAGGGCTTTTATTTCTTCACTTGCCTTTCTTGTTGTCTTTGTTTTTGAACCATGACAGGGGGAGATGATGACAACGAAACACTACATACACCTCGCACTAAGGGCATCATACAGCATTTTGAAAGGAAAGTGAAGCTGCACACAGAGGGACTTGATAATGACTTGCAGGTGACAAATGAAAAGCTGGGGCAGTTGGAGGCTACGCAGATGGCCACAAACAACAAGCTTACAAGTTTGGAGGAATCCGTTGCTAGTGTGGACAAAAGCCTTGCTGCTCTCCTAAGGCGATTTGATGACTTCCACACCGAAGATAAAGAGAAGCATAAAGAAGAAAAGGAGGGAGATCGAGAGCACGGTAGTCATGAAGATGACTACACTGCTGATACTGAGCATGATGATCAAGACGCTCGTGATCGACGACGCCTACGTCACAACCGTAGAGGTATGGGTGGCAACCGCCGACGCGAGGTACACAATAATGATGATGCTTTCAGTAAGATTAAATTTAAGATACCTCCTTTTGATGGTAAATATGACCCTGATGCCTACATTACTTGGGAGATTGCTGTTGATCAAAAGTTTGCATGTCATGAATTTCCTGAGACTACACGTGTTAGGGCTGCTACTAGTGAGTTTACAGATTTTGCTTCTGTTTGGTGGATAGAATATGGCAAGAAAAATCCTAATAACTTACCTAGAACTTGGGATGCGCTGAAACGAGCCATGAGAGCTAGATTTGTTCCATCTTACTATGCCCGTGATATGATAAATAAGTTGCAGCAATTGAGACAAGGTGCTAAAAGTGTAGAAGAATATTATCAGGAATTACAAACGGGTATGTTGCGTTGTAACCTAGAGGAGGATGAGGAACCGGCTATGGCTAGATTTTTGGGTGGGTTAAATCGGGAAATTCAGGACATCCTCGCTTACAAGGAATACAATAGTGTAACCCGTTTGTTTCATCTTGCTTGTAAAGCTGAAAGGGAAGTGCAGGGACGACGTGCTAGCGCAAGGACTAATATTTCTGCAGGGAAGGCTAATTCATGGCAGCAACGCATGACTACAACTCCATCTACACGTATGTCTACTCCATCATCTAGTGACAAGACTCGAGCTGCTCCCACAAATTCAGTTGCAAAGACGATGCAAAAGCCTGCTGTGAGTACTTCATCCGTGGCATCGACGGGTAGAACAAGCAACATACAATGTCACCGGTGCAAGGGATATGGACACATGATGCGTGATTGTCCAAACAAGCGAGTTATGATTGTCAAAGATGATGGTGAGTGCTCATCTGCTAGTGATTTTGATGAAGACACGCTTGCACTGCTTGCGACTGACCATGCAGGTAATGAAGAACAAATAGAAGAACATATTAATGCAGGTGAAGCGGACCACTATGAAAGCTTGATCGTGCAGCGAGTGCTTAGTGCACAAATGGAGAAGGCGGAGCAAAATCAGCGACATATTTTATTCCAAACAAAGTGTGTCATCAAAGAGCGTTCCTGCCGCATGATCATTGATGGAGGTAGCTGCAACAACTTGGCAAGCAGCGATATGGTGCAGAAACTTGCCCTCAACACCAAACCACACCCGCATCCCTACTACATCCAATGGCTGAACAACAGTGGTAAGGCAAAGGTAACTAGACTTGTGAGAATCAATTTTTCCATCGGATCCTACAAAGATATTGTTGAATGTGATGTTGTGCCTATGCAAGCTTGTAACATTCTGCTAGGTAGACCTTGGCAATTTGATAGAGATTCTATGCATCATGGTAGATCAAATCAGTATTCTTTTCTATACCATGATCGCAAAATTGTGCTGCATCCTATGTCCCCTGAAACTATTATGCAAACTGATGTTGCAAGGGCTACTAAAGCAAAGAGCGAGAGCAATAAAAATGATAAATCTGTAATTGGTAACAAAGATGAGATAAAACTGAAAGGACGTTGTATGATAGCTACCAAATCAGATATTAATGAGTTCAATGCATCCACTTCTGTTGCTTATGCTTTGATATGCAAGGATGCTTTGATTTCAATTGAGGATATGCAATGTTCTTTGCCCCCTGCTGTTGCTAACGTTTTGCAGGAGTATTCCGATGTGTTTCCAAGTGCGGTACCAGCGGGGCTGCCACCACTACGCGGGATTGAGCACCAAATTGATCTTATTCCTGGTGCATCTTTGCCAAACCGTGCGCCATACAGGACAAACCCGGAAGAAACAAAGGAAATTCAGCGACAAGTGCAAGAACTACTGGACAAAGGTTATGTGCGAGAATCCCTTAGCCCTTGTGCTGTTCCAGTAATTTTAGTGCCTAAGAAAGATGGAACATGGCGTATGTGTGTTGATTGTAGAGCTATTAATAATATCACCATTCGATATCGACACCCTATTCCACGATTAGATGATATGCTAGATGAACTGAGTGGTGCTGTTGTGTTTTCAAAAGTTGATTTACGTAGTGGCTACCACCAGATTCGTATGAAATTGGGAGATGAATGGAAAACTGCTTTCAAAACTAAGTTCGGTTTATATGAGTGGTTAGTCATGCCTTTTGGGTTAACTAATGCACCTAGTACTTTCATGAGATTAATGAACGAGGTTTTGCGTGCTTTCATTGGGAAATTTGTTGTCGTATATTTTGATGATATATTAATTTACAGCAAATTATTGGATGAACATCTTGATCATTTACGTGCTGTTTTTAATGCACTACGCGAGGCACGCTTATTTGGTAACCTTGAGAAGTGCACCTTTTGCACCGATCGAGTGTCTTTTCTTGGTTATGTTGTAACTCCACAGGGAATTGAGGTTGATCAAGCCAAGGTGGAAGCTATACAGGGATGGCCTGTCCCAAAGACTATCACCCAGGTGCGGAGTTTCCTAGGACTTGCTGGATTCTATCGCCGTTTTGTGAAGGATTTCAGCACCATTGCTGCACCATTGAATGAGCTTACCAAGAAGGGGGTGCCTTTTGAGTGGGGCAAAACACAAGAGAATTCATTCGACATGTTGAAAGATAAGTTAACTCACGCGCCTCTCCTACAACTTCCTGATTTTAATAAGACTTTTGAGCTTGAATGTGATGCTAGTGGAATTGGTCTGGGAGGTGTTTTGTTACAAGAGGGAAAGCCTATTGCATATTTTAGTGAGAAATTGAGTGGGCCTGTTCTCAATTATTCTACTTATGATAAAGAACTCTATGCTCTTGTTCGAACATTAGAGACATGGCAGCATTATTTGTGGCCCAAAGAGTTTGTTATCCATTCTGATCATGAATCTTTAAAACATATTCGTAGTCAAGGAAAACTGAATCGTAGGCATGCAAAATGGGTTGAATTTATTGAATCTTTTCCTTATATTATTAAACACAAGAAAGGGAAGGAGAATATTATTGCTGATGCTTTGTCACGGAGATATACTTTGCTGAATCAACTTGATTATAAGATCTTTGGGTTAGAAACAATTAAGGACCAATATGTTCACGATGCTGATTTTAGAGACGTGTTGCTGCATTGTAAAGATGGAAAAGGATGGAACAAATTCATCGTTAGTGATGGGTTTGTGTTTAGAGCTAACAAGCTATGCATTCCAGCTAGCTCTGTTCGTTTGTTGTTGTTGCAGGAAGCACATGGAGGTGGCTTGATGGGACATTTTGGAGCAAAGAAGACCGAGGACATACTTGCTGGTCATTTCTTTTGGCCAAGGATGAAGAGAGATGTGGAGAGGTTTGTTGCTCGTTGCACAACATGTCAAAAGGCAAAGTCACGGTTAAATCCCCACGGTTTGTATCTACCTCTTCCTGTTCCTAATGCTCCTTGGGAGGATATATCTATGGATTTTGTGTTGGGTTTACCAAGGACTAGGAGGGGACGTGATAGTGTGTTTGTGGTTGTTGATAGATTTTCTAAGATGGCACATTTCATACCATGTCATAAAACTGATGATGCTACAAATATTGCTGATTTGTTCTTTCGAGAAATTGTTCGCTTACATGGTGTGCCCAACACAATTGTTTCTGATCGTGATGCTAAATTTCTTAGTCATTTTTGGAAGACTTTGTGGTTTAAATTGGGGACTAAGCTTTTATTTTCCACCACTTGTCATCCCCAAACTGATGGTCAAACTGAAGTTGTGAATAGAACTTTATCCACTATGTTAAGGGCTGTTTTAAAGAAGAATATTAAGATGTGGGAAGAATGTTTACCTCATATTGAGTTCGCTTATAATCGTTCATTGCATTCTACTACAAAAATGTGTCCTTTTGAGATTGTCTATGGTTTCTTGCCACGTGCTCCTATTGATTTAATGCCTTTGCCAAGTTCTGAAAAAATGAATTTTGATGCTAAGCAACGTGCTGAATTAATGTTAAAATTGCATGAAGCCACTAAAGAAAACATAGAGCGCATGAATGCTAAGTACAAATGCGCTGGAGATAAAGGTAGAAAGCAATTGATTCTGGAACCTGGGGATTTGGTTTGGTTGCATTTGCGAAAAGATAGATTTCCAGAACTGAGAAAATCCAAATTGATGCCTAGAGCTGATGGTCCTTTTAAAGTGCTGCAACGAATTAATGAGAATGCATATAAGCTTGATCTTCCTGCAGATTTTGGGGTTAGTCCCACATTTAACATTGCAGATTTGAAGCCTTATTTGGGTGAGGAAGATGAGCTTGAGTCGAGGACGACTCAAATGCAAGAAAGGGAGGATGATGAGGACATTAACACCAGCAATACATCCTCTCCGACACAACCTATAGCTGGCCCTCTTACTCGTGCTCGTGCTCGTCAACTTAATCATCAAGTGAGTTCCATGATAAGCTCTTGTCCATCTTGTTTAGACAATGGAAACGCGTGCACTCTTCTTTTGATTAGGAACCGAGGAGAAGACCGAAAGGGAGAAGGACTCGCGGTAGCCGGATTCGGACTGCAGCAAAGCGCCAACTTGTGACCGCCACCACGGTTGCATACGGATTCGGATTCAGGCGCTTCAGGACTTGTTGGAAAGCTTATCAAGTTTACTTTCATATGAATCAAGTCCCACGTCAATATCTGTTCGGCAGCAGCGGCAATGATCCAATTACCGTCGACAGGTCTTGCTGTCCAGGGTGCTGCGTCACCTCATTTTGGGCTTATGGCCCATGTATCAAGTTGGGTCCATTAGGGACGCGTCCTAGGGTTGGAGGACGACCCCAACACTCTTTTGGTCGTCAATCCATCTACTTATATCCCTCTATAGCCGCCATGGTCGGTTTGGGTTTTGTTTAGATCAAGTTTAGCCTTAGCTACTTGCTTGTAGGCGCGCGTGCAGGATCAGCCGCCCGTCTCCTTGTCTTCGGAACCCCATTGTAGATTAAGATTCAGTTTGAAACCTTCAATTTCATCTTGCAAATTCAGTGCTTGTTTCCTCGTTCTTGCTAGTTCTTCGATTGCTTGCAGGACGGGAGCCCTAGGGGCTGGTTGTCGCGCTCCACAAGATCGTGACGGCTATTGGACGTGGTGTATCGGTTGCTAAGGCGCGGTCTTGAGGGCTGTAGTCGGGCCGTGAACGTCATCTCCATCCACCAATCGAGTTATCCCCGTTTCTCATCGAAAGATCGGGCAAAAACCCTAGCGGGTTCGCATCACCCCCCCCCCCCCCCCCGCATGAGTTTTGCGGCACCATTCCACTCGAAATGAAAGTGCCAAAAACCCATCAAACATGAGTTTTGGGTCAAATGGAGATGATTGGGCGCGTCCGTTGCGAAAAATTCAACAAAGTGTTTTTTTCGTGCATCGGTGGGTAAAACGGCCCTGCCGCACGAGTTTTGTGGCACTGTTCCGCCGGAAATGAAAGTGCCAAAAACCCACCAAACATGAGTTTTGGGTCAAACGAAGATGATTGAGTGTGTCCATTGTGAAAACTTCAACTACGAGTTTTTCGGTGCATCATTAGGAAAAACAGCCCCCCCGCACGAGTTTTGCGGCACCATTCCACTCGACATGAAAGTGCCATAAACCCATCAAACATGAGTTCTGGGTCAAATGGAGATGATTGGGCGCGTCCGTTGCGAAAAAATCAACTGCAAGTTTTTTCGTGCATCGGTGGGAAAAACGACCCTCCTGCACGAGTTTTGCGGCACGGTTCCGCCGGAAATGAAAGTGCCAAAAACCCACCAAACATGAGTTTTGGGTCAAACGGAGATGATTGGGTGCGTCCATTGTGAAATATTCAACTGCGAGTTTTTGGTGCATCTGTGGAAAAAACGCCCCCCCCCCCCCGCATGAGTTTTGCGGCACCATTCCACTCGAAATGAAAGTGCCATAAACCCATCAAACATGAGTTTTGGGTCAAATGGAGATGATTTGGCGTGTCCGCTGCGAAAAATTCAACTGCGAGTTTTTTCGTGCATCGGTGGGAAAAACGACCCTCCTGCACGAGTTTTGCGGCACCGTTCCGCCAGAAATGATGGCAAAAACCCACCAAACATGAGTTTTGGGTCAAACGGAGATGATTGGGTGCGTCCGTTGCGAAAAATTCAACTGCGAGTTTTTTCGTAAATCGGTGGGAAAAACGGCCCTCACGCACGAGTTTTGCGGCACCGTTCCTTCGAAAATGAAAGTGCCAAAAACCCATCAAACATGAGTTTTGGGTCAAATGGAGACGATTGGGTGCGCCCGTTGCGAAAAGATCAACTGCGAGTTTTTTTGTGCGTCGGTGGGAAAAACGGCCCTCCCGCACGAGTTTTCCGTCACCGTTCCTTCGAAAATGAATGTGCCAAAACCAATCAAACCTGAGTTTTGGGTCAAATGGAGATGATTGGGTACGTCCGTTGCGAAAAATTCAACTGTGAGTTTTTTCGTGCATTAGTGGGAAAAATGGCCCTCCCGCACGAGTTTTGCGGCACCATTACGCCGGAAATGAAAGTGCCAAAAACCCACCAAACATGAGTTTTGGGTCAAACGGAGATAATTGGGTGCGTTCGTTGTGAAAAATTCAACTTCGAGTTTTTTTGTGCATCGGTGGGAAAAACGGCCCTCCCGCACTAGTTTTGCGGCACCGTTCCTTCGAAATGGAAGTGCCAAAAACCCATCAAACATGAGTTTTGGGTCAAATGGAGATGATTTGGTACGTCTGTTGCAAAAAATTCAACTGTGAGTTTTTTCGTGCATCGGTGGGAAAACGGCCCTCCCGCACGAGTTTTGCGGCACCGTTCCGCCGGAAATGAAAGTGCCAAAAACCAACCAAACATGAGTTTTGGGTCAAACGGAGATGATTGGGTGCGTACATTGTGAAATATTCAACTGCGAGTTTTTCGGTGCATCGGTGGGATAAACGGCCCTCCCGCACGAGTTTGCCAGCACCGTTCCGTCGAAAATGAAAGTGCCAAAAACCCATCAAACATGAGTTTTGGGTCAAATGGAGATGATTGGGTACGTCCGTTGCGAAAAATTCAACTACGAGTTTTTTCGTGCATCGGTGGAAAAAACGACCCTCCCGCACGAGTTTTGTGGCACCGTTCCGCCGGAAATGAAAGTGCCAAAAACCCACCAAACATGAGTTTTGGGTCAAACGGAGATGATTGGGTGCGTCCATTGTGAAATATTCAACTGCGAGTTTTTCGGTGCATCTGTGGGAAAAACGCCCCCCCCCCCCCCGCACGAGTTTTGCGGCACCATTCCACTCGAGATGAAAGTGCCAAAAACCCATCAAACATGAGTTTTGGGTCAAATGGAGATGATTGGGTACGTCCGATGCGAAAAATTCAACAGCGAGTTTTTTCGTGCATCGGTGCGAAAAACGACCCTCCCGCACGAGTTTTGTGGCACCGTTCCGCCGGAAATGAAAGTGCCAAAAACCCACCAAACATGAGTTTTGGGTCAAACGGAGATGATTGGGTGTGTCCATTGTGAAAACTTCAACTACGAGTTTTTCGGTGCATCAGTAGGAAAAACGCCCCCCCCCCCCCCCCGCATGAGTTTTGCGGCACCATTCCACTCGACATGAAAGTGCCATAAACCCATCAAACATGAGTTTTGGGTCAAATGGAGATGATTGGGCGCGTCCGTTGCGAAAAATTCAACAAAGTGTTTTTTTCGTGCATCGGTGGGTAAAACGGCCCTGCCGCACGAGTTTTGTGGCACTGTTCCGCCGGAAATGAAAGTGCCAAAAACCCACCAAACATGAGTTTTGGGTCAAACGAAGATGATTGAGTGTGTCCATTGTGAAAACTTCAACTACGAGTTTTTCGGTGCATCATTAGGAAAAACAGCCCCCCCGCACGAGTTTTGCGGCACCATTCCACTCGACATGAAAGTGCCATAAACCCATCAAACATGAGTTTTGGGTCAAATGGAGATGATTTGGCGTGTCCGCTGCGAAAAATTCAACTGCGAGTTTTTTCATGCATCGGTGGGAAAAACGACCCTCCTGCACGAGTTTTGCGGCACGGTTCCGCCGGAAATGAAAGTGCCAAAAACCCACCAAACATGAGTTTTGGGTCAAACGGAGATGATTGGGTACGTCCGTTGCGAAAAATTCAACTGCGAGTTTTTTCGTGCTTTAGTGGGAAAAATGGCCCTCCCGCACGAGTTTTGCGGCACCTTTCCGCCGAAAATGAAAGTGCCAAAAACCCAACAAACATGAGTTTTGGGTCAAATGGAGATGATTGGGCGCGTCCGTTGCGAAAAGTTCAACTGCGAGTTTTTTCGTGCATCGGTGGGTAAAACGGCCCTGCCGCACGAGTTTTGTGGCACCGTTCCGCCGGAAATGAAAGTGCCAAAAACCCACCAAACATGAGTTTTGGGTCAAACGGAGATGATGGAGTGCGTCTGTTGCGAAAAATTCAACTGCGAGTTTTTTCGTAAATCGGTGGGAACAACGGCCCTCCCGCACGAGTTTTGCGGCACCGTTCCTTCGAAAATGAAAGTGCCAAAAACCCATCAAACATGAGTTCTGGGTCAAATGGAGATGATGGGGTACGTCTGTTGCAAAAAATTCAACTGCGAGTTTTTTCGTGCATCGGTGGGAAAACGGCCCTCCCGCACGAGTTTTGCGGCACCGTTCCGCCGGAAATGAAAGTGCCAAAAACCCATCAAACATGAGTTTTGGGTCAAATGGAGATGATTGGGTACGTCCGTTGCGAAAAATTCAACTGCGAGTTTTTTCGTGCATCGGTGTGAAAAACGGCCCTCCCGCACGAGTTTTGTGGCACCGTTCCGCCGGAAATGAAAGTGCCAAAAACCCACCAAACATGAGTTTTGGGTCAAACGGAGATGATTGGGTGCGTCCATTGTGAAATATTCAACTGCGAGTTTTTCGGTGCATCTATGGGAAAAACGCCCCCCCCCCCCCCCCCGCATGAGTTTTGCGGCACCATTCCACTCGAAATGAAAGTGCCAAAACCCATCAAACATGAGTTTTGGGTCAAATGGAGATGATTGGGCGCGTCCGTTGCGAAAAATTCAACAAAGTGTTTTTTTCGTGCATCGGTGGGTAAAACGGCCCTGCCGCACGAGTTTTGTGGCACTGTTCCGCCGGAAATGAAAGTGCCAAAAACCCACCAAACATGAGTTTTGGGTCAAACGAAGATGATTGAGTGTGTCCATTGTGAAAACTTCAACTACGAGTTTTTCGGTGCATCATTAGGAAAAACAGCCCCCCCGCACGAGTTTTGCGGCACCATTCCACTTGACATGAAAGTGCCATAAACCCATCAAACATGAGTTCTGGGTCAAATGGAGATGATTGGGCGCGTCCGTTGCGAAAAAATCAACTGCAAGTTTTTTCGTGCATCGGTGGGAAAAACGACCCTCCTGCACGAGTTTTGCGGCACGGTTCCGCCGGAAATGAAAGTGCCAAAAACCCACCAAACATGAGTTTTGGGTCAAACGGAGATGATTGGGTGCGTCCATTGTGAAATATTCAACTGCGAGTTTTTGGTGCATCTGTGGAAAAAACGCCCCCCCCCCCCCGCATGAGTTTTGCGGCACCATTCCACTCGAAATGAAAGTGCCATAAACCCATCAAACATGAGTTTTGGGTCAAATGGAGATGATTTGGCGTGTCCGCTGCGAAAAATTCAACTGCGAGTTTTTTCGTGCATCGGTGGGAAAAACGACCCTCCTGCACGAGTTTTGCGGCACCGTTCCGCCAGAAATGATGGCAAAAACCCACCAAACATGAGTTTTGGGTCAAACGGAGATGATTGGGTGCGTCCGTTGCGAAAAATTCAACTGCGAGTTTTTTCGTAAATCGGTGGGAAAAACGGCCCTCACGCACGAGTTTTGCGGCACCGTTCCTTCGAAAATGAAAGTGCCAAAAACCCATCAAACATGAGTTTTGGGTCAAATGGAGACGATTGGGTGCGCCCGTTGCGAAAAGATCAACTGCGAGTTTTTTTGTGCGTCGGTGGGAAAAACGGCCCTCCCGCACGAGTTTTCCGTCACCGTTCCTTCGAAAATGAATGTGCCAAAACCAATCAAACCTGAGTTTTGGGTCAAATGGAGATGATTGGGTACGTCCGTTGCGAAAAATTCAACTGTGAGTTTTTTCGTGCATTAGTGGGAAAAATGGCCCTCCCGCACGAGTTTTGCGGCACCATTACGCCGGAAATGAAAGTGCCAAAAACCCACCAAACATGAGTTTTGGGTCAAACGGAGATAATTGGGTGCGTTCGTTGTGAAAAATTCAACTTCGAGTTTTTTTGTGCATCGGTGGGAAAAACGGCCCTCCCGCACGAGTTTTGCGGCACCGTTCCTTCGAAATGGAAGTGCCAAAAACCCATCAAACATGAGTTTTGGGTCAAATGGAGATGATTTGGTACGTCTGTTGCAAAAAATTCAACTGTGAGTTTTTTCGTGCATCGGTGGGAAAACGGCCCTCCCGCACGAGTTTTGCGGCACCGTTCCGCCGGAAATGAAAGTGCCAAAAACCAACCAAACATGAGTTTTGGGTCAAACGGAGATGATTGGGTGCGTACATTGTGAAATATTCAACTGCGAGTTTTTCGGTGCATCGGTGGGATAAACGGCCCTCCCGCACGAGTTTGCCAGCACCGTTCCGTCGAAAATGAAAGTGCCAAAAACCCATCAAACATGAGTTTTGGGTCAAATGGAGATGATTGGGTACGTTCGTTGCGAAAAATTCAACTACGAGTTTTTTCGTGCATCGGTGGAAAAAACGACCCTCCCGCACGAGTTTTGTGGCACCGTTCCGCCGGAAATGAAAGTGCCAAAAACCCACCAAACATGAGTTTTCGGTCAAACGGAGATGATTGGGTGCGTCCATTGTGAAATATTCAACTGCGAGTTTTTCGGTGCATCTGTGGGAAAAACGCCCCCCCCCCCCCCGCACGAGTTTTGCGGCACCATTCCACTCGAGATGAAAGTGCCAAAAACCCATCAAACATGAGTTTTGGGTCAAATGGAGATGATTGGGTACGTCCGATGCGAAAAATTCAACAGCGAGTTTTTTCGTGCATCGGTGGGAAAAACGACCCTCCCGCACGAGTTTTGTGGCACCGTTCCGCCGGAAATGAAAGTGCCAAAAACCCACCAAACATGAGTTTTGGGTCAAACGGAGATGATTGGGTGCGTCCATTGTGAAATATTCAACTGCGAGTTTTTCGGTGCATCTGTGGGAAAAACGCCCCCCCCCCCCCGCATGAGTTTTGCGGCACCATTCCACTCGAAATGAAAGTGCCAAAAACCCATCAAACATGAGTTTTGGGTCAAATGGAGATGATTGGGCGCGTCCGTTTTCGAAAAATTCAACAAAGAGTTTTTTTCGTGCATCGGTGGGTAAAACGGCCCTGCCGCACGAGTCTTGTGGCACCGTTCCGCCGGAAATGAAAGTGCCAAAAACCCACCAAACATGAGTTTTGGGTCAAACGAAGATGATTGAGTGTGTCCATTGTGAAAACTTCAACTACGAGTTTTTCGGTGCATCATTAGGAAAAACAGCCCCCCCGCACGAGTTTTGCGGCACCATTCCACTCGAAATGAAAGTGCCATAAACCCATCAAACATGAGTTCTGGGTCAAATGGAGATGATTGGGCGCATCCGTTGCGAAAAAATCAACTGCAAGTTTTTTCGTGCATCGGTGGGAAAAACGACCCTCCTGCACGAGTTTTGCGGCACGGTTCCGCCGGAAATGAAAGTGCCAAAAACCCACCATACATGTGTTTTGGGTCAAACGGAGATGATTGGGTGCATCCATTGTGAAATATTCAACTGCGAGTTTTTCGGTGCATCTGTGGAAAAAACGCCCCCCCCCCCCCCGCATGAGTTTTGCGGCACCATTCCACTCGAAATGAAAGTGCCAAAAACCCATCAAACATGAGTTTTGGGTCAAATGGAGATGATTGGGCGCGTCCGTTGCGAAAAATTCAACTGCGAGTTTTTTTCGTGCATCGGTGGGTAAAACGGCCCTGCCGCACGAGTTTTGTGGCACCGTTCCGCCGGAAATGAAAGTGCCAAAAACCCACCAAACATGAGTTTTGGGTCAAACGGAGATGATTGGGTGTGTCCATTGTGAAAACTTCAACTACGAGTTTTTCGGTGCATCAGTAGGAAAAACGCCCCCCCCCCCCCGCATGAGTTTTGCGGCACCATTCCACTCGAAATGAAAGTGCCATAAACCCATCAAACATGAGTTTTGGGTCAAATGGAGATGATTTGGCGTGTCCGCTGCGAAAAATTCAACTGCGAGTTTTTTCGTGCATCGGTGGGAAAACGACCCTCCTGCACGAGTTTTGCGGCACCGTTCCGCCAGAAATGATGGCAAAAACCCACCAATCCTGAGTTTTGGGTCAAATGGAGATGATCGGGTGCGTCCGTTGCGAAAAATTCAACTGCGAGTTTTTTCGTAAATTGGTGGGAAAAACGGCCCTCCTGCACGAGTTTTCCGGCACCGTTCCTTCGAAATGAAAGTGCCAAAAACCCATCAAACATGAGTTTTGGGTCAAATGGAGATGATTGGGTGCGTCCGTTGCGAAAAAATCAACTGCGAGTTTTTTTGTGCATCGGTGGGAAAAATGGCCCTCCCGCACGAGTTTTCCGGCACCGTTCCTTCGAAAATGAATGTGCCAAAAACCGATCAAACATGAGTTTTGGGTCAAATGGAGATGATTGGGTACGTCCATTGCGAAAAATTCAACTGCGAGTTTTTTCGTGCATCGGTGGGAAAACGGTCCTCCCGCACGAGATTTGCGGCACCGTTCCGCCGGAAATGAAAGTGCCAAAAACCCACCAAACATGAGTTTTGGGTCAAACGGAGATGATAGGGTGCGTACATTGTGAAATATTCAACTGCAAGTTTTTCGGTGCATCGGTGGGATAAACGGCCCTCCCGCACGAGTTTTCCAGCACCGTTCCTTCGAAAATGAAAGTGCCAAAAACCCATCAAACATGAGTTCTGGGTCAAATGGAGATGATTGGGTACGTCCGTTGCGAAAAATTCAACTACGAGTTTTTTCGTGCATCGGTGGGAAAAACAACCCTCCCGCACGAGTTTTGTGGCACCGTTCCGCCAGAAATGAAAGTGCCAAAAACCCACCAAACATGAGTTTTGGGTCAAACGGAGATGATTGGGTGCGTCCATTGTGAAATATTCAACTGTGAGTTTTTCGGTGCATCTGTGGGAAAAACGCCCCCCCCCCCCCCCGCATGAGTTTTGCGGCACCATTCCACTCGAAATGAAAGTGCCAAAAACCCATCAAACATGAGTTTTGGGTCAAATAGAGATGATTGGGCGCGTCCGTTTTCGAAAAATTCAAAAAGTGTTTTTTTCGTGCATCGGTGGGTAAAACGGCCCTGCCGCACGAGTTTTGTGGCACCGTTCCGCCGAAAATGAAAGTGCCAAAAACCCACCAAACATGAGTTTTGGGTCAAACGAAGATGATTGAGTGTGTCCATTGTGAAAACTTCAACTACGAGTTTTTCGGTGCATCATTAGGAAAAACAGCCCCCCCGCACGAGTTTTGCGGCACCATTCCACTCGAAATAAAAGTGCCATTGATGCGAACCCGCTAGGGTTTTTGCCCGATCTTTCGATGAGAAACGGGGATAACTCGATTGGTGGATGGAGATGACGTTCACGGCCCGACTACAGCCCTCAAGACCGCGCCTTAGCAACCGATACACCACGTCCAATAGCCGTCACGATCTTGTGGAGCGCGACAACCAGCCCCTAGGGCTCCCGTCCTGCAAGCAATCGAAGAACTAGCAAGAACGAGGAAACAAGCACTGAGTTTGCAAGATGAAATTGAAGGTTTCAAACTGAATCTTAATCTACAATGGGGTTCCGAAGACAAGGAGACGGGCGGCTGATCCTGCACGCGCGCCTACAAGCAAGTAGCTAAGGCTAAACTTGATCTAAACAAAACCCAACCCGACCATGGCAGCTATAGAGGGATATAAGTAGATGGATTGACGACCAAAAGAGTGTTGGGGTCGTCCTCCAACCCTAGGACGTGTCCCTAATGGACCCAACTTGATACATGGGCCATAAGCCCAAAATGAGGTGACGCAGCACCCTGGACAGCAAGACCTGTCGACGGTAATTGGATCATTGCCGCTGCTGCCGAACAGATATTGACGTGAGACTTGATTCATATGAAAGTAAACTTGATAAGCTTTCCAACAAGTCCTGAAGCGCCTGAATCCGAATCCGTATGCAACCGTGGTGGCGGTCACAAGTTGGTGCTTTGCTGCAGTCCGAATCCAGCTAGCGCGAGTCCTTCTCCCTTTCGGTCTTCTCCTTGGTTCCTAATCAAAACAAGAGTGCACACGTTTCCATTGTCTAAACAAGATGGACAAGAGCTTATCATGGAACTCACTTGATGATTAAGTTGACGAGCACGAGCACGAGTAAGAGGACCAGCTATAGGTTGTGTCGGAGAGGATGTATCGCTGGTGTTGATGTCCTCATCATTCTCCCTTTCTTGCATTTGAGTCGTCCTCGACTCAAGCTCATCTTCCTCACCCAAATAAGGCTTCAAATCTGCAATGTTAAATGTGGGACTAACCCCAAAATCTACAGGAAGATCAAGCTTATATGCATTCTCGTTAATTCGTTGCAGCACTTTAAAAGGACCATCAGCTCTAGGCATCAATTTGGATTTTCTCAGTTCTGGAAATCTATCTTTTCGCAAATGCAACCAAACCAAATCCCCAGGTTCCAGAATCAATTGCTTTCTACCTTTATCTCCAGCACATTTGTACTTAGCATTCATGCGCTCTATGTTTTCTTTAGTGGCTTCATGCAATTTTAACATCAATTCAGCACGTTGCTTAGCATCAAAATTCATTTTTTCAGAACTTGGCAAAGGCATTAAATCAATAGGAGCACGTGGCAAGAAGCCATAGACAATCTCGAAAGGACACATTTTTGTAGTAGAATGCAATGAACGATTATAAGCGAACTCAATATGAGGCAAACATTCTTCCCACATCTTAATATTCTTCTTTAAAACAGCCCTTAACATAGTGGATAAAGTTCTATTTACTACTTCAGTTTGACCATCAGTTTGGGGATGACAAGTGGTGGAAAATAAAAGCTTAGTCCCCAATTTAAACCACAAAGTCTTCCAAAAATGACTAAGAAATTTAGCATCACGATCAGAAACAATTGTGTTGGGCACACCATGTAAGCGAACAATTTCTCGAAAGAACAAATCAGCAATATTTGTAGCATCATCAGTTTTATGACATGGTATGAAATGTGCCATCTTAGAAAATCTATCAACAACCACAAACACACTATCACGTCCCCTCCTAGTCCTTGGTAATCCCAACACAAAATCCATAGATATATCCTCCCAAGGAGCATTAGGAACAGGAAGAGGTAGATACAAACCGTGGGGATTTAACCGTGACTTTGCCTTTTGACATGTTGTGCAACGAGCAACAAACCTCTCCACATCTCTCTTCATCCTTGGCCAAAAGAAATGACCAGCAAGTATGTCCTCGGTCTTCTTTGCTCCAAAATGTCCCATCAAGCCACCTCCATGTGCTTCCTGCAACAACAACAAACGAACAGAGCTAGCTGGAATGCATAGCTTGTTAGCTCTAAACACAAAACCATCACTAACGATGAATTTGTTCCATCCTTTTCCATCTTTACAATGCAGCAACACGTCTCTAAAATCAGCATCGTGAACATATTGGTCCTTAATTGTTTCTAACCCAAAGATCTTATAATCAAGTTGATTCAGCAAAGTATATCTCCGTGACAAAGCATCAGCAATAATATTCTCCTTCCCTTTCTTGTGTTTAATAATATAAGGAAAAGATTCAATAAATTCAACCCATTTTGCATGCCTACGATTCAGTTTTCCTTGACTACGAATATGTTTTAAAGATTCATGATCAGAATGGATAACAAACTCTTTGGGCCACAAATAATGCTGCCATGTCTCTAATGTTCGAACAAGAGCATAGAGTTCTTTATCATAAGTAGAATAATTGAGAACAGGCCCACTCAATTTCTCACTAAAATATGCAATAGGCTTTCCCTCTTGTAACAAAACACCTCCCAGACCAATTCCACTAGCATCACATTCAAGCTCAAAAGTCTTATTAAAATCAGGAAGTTGTAGGAGAGGCGCGTGAGTTAACTTATCTTTCAACATGTCGAATGAATTCTCTTGTGTTTTGCCCCACTCAAAAGGCACCCCCTTCTTGGTAAGCTCATTCAATGGTGCAGCAATGGTGCTGAAATCCTTCACAAAACGGCGATAGAATCCAGCAAGTCCTAGGAAACTCCGCACCTGGGTGATAGTCTTTGGAACAGGCCATCCCTGTATAGCTTCCACCTTGGCTTGATCAACCTCAATTCCCTGTGGAGTTACAACATAACCAAGAAAAGATACTCGATCGGTGCAAAAGGTGCACTTCTCAAGGTTACCAAATAAGCGTGCCTCGCGTAGTGCATTAAAAACAGCACGTAAATGATCAAGATGTTCATCCAATGATTTGCTGTAAATTAATATATCATCAAAATATACGACAACGAATTTCCCAATGAAAGCACGCAAAACCTCGTTCATTAATCTCATGAAAGTACTAGGTGCATTAGTTAACCCAAAAGGCATGACTAACCACTCATATAAACCGAACTTAGTTTTGAAAGCAGTTTTCCATTCATCTCCCAATTTCATACGAATCTGGTGGTACCCACTACGTAAATCAACTTTTGAAAACACAACAGCACCACTCAGTTCATCTAGCATATCATCTAATCGTGGAATAGGGTGTCGATATCGAATGGTGATATTATTAATAGCTCTACAATCAACACACATACGCCATGTTCCATCTTTCTTAGGCACTAAAATTACTGGAACAGCACAAGGGCTAAGGGATTCTCGCACATAACCTTTGTCCAGTAGTTCTTGCACTTGTCGCTGAATTTCCTTTGTTTCTTCCGGGTTTGTCCTGTATGGCGCACGGTTTGGCAAAGATGCACCAGGAATAAGATCAATTTGGTGCTCAATCCCGCGTAGTGGTGGCAGCCCCGCTGGTACCGCACTTGGAAACACATCGGAATACTCCTGCAAAACGTTAGCAACAGCAGGGGGCAAAGAACATTGCATATCCTCAATTGAAATCAAAGCATCCTTGCATATCAAAGCATAAGCAACAGAAGTGGATGCATTGAACTCATTAATATCTGATTTGGTAGCTATCATACAACGTCCTTTCAGTTTTATCTCATCTTTGTTACCAATTACAGATTTATCATTTTTATTGCTCTCGCTCTTTGCTTTAGTAGCCCTTGCAACATCAGTTTGCATAATAGTTTCAGGGGACATAGGATGCAGCACAATTTTGCGATCATGGTATAGAAAAGAATACTGATTTGATCTACCATGATGCATAGAATCTCTATCAAATTGCCAAGGTCTACCTAGCAGAATGTTACAAGCTTGCATAGGCACAACATCACATTCAACAATATCTTTGTAGGATCCGATGGAAAAATTGATTCTCACAAGTCTAGTTACCTTTGCCTTACCACTGTTGTTCAGCCATTGGATGTAGTAGGGATGCGGGTGTGGTTTGGTGTTGAGGGCAAGTTTCTGCACCATATCGCTGCTTGCCAAGTTGTTGCAGCTACCTCCATCAATGATCATGCGGCAGGAACGCTCTTTGATGACACACTTTGTTTGGAATAAAATATGTCGCTGATTTTGCTCCGCCTTCTCCATTTGTGCACTAAGCACTCGCTGCACGATCAAGCTTTCATAGTGGTCCGCTTCACCTGCATTAATATGTTCTTCTATTTGTTCTTCATTACCTGCATGGTCAGTCGCAAGCAGTGCAAGCGTGTCTTCATCAAAATCACTAGCAGATGAGCACTCACCATCATCTTTGACAATCATAACTCGCTTGTTTGGACAGTCACGCATCATGTGTCCATATCCCTTGCACCGGTGACATTGTATGTTGCCTGTTCTACCCGTCGATGCCACGGATGAAGTACTCGCAGCAGGCTTTTGCATCGTCTTTGCAACTGAATTTGTGGGAGCAGCTCGAGTCTTGTCACTAGATGATGGAGTAGACATACGTGTAGATGGAGTTGTAGTCATGCGTTGCTGCCATGAATTAGCCTTCCCTGCAGAAATATTAGTCCTTGCGCTAGCACGTCGTCCCTGCACTTCCCTTTCAGCTTTACAAGCAAGATGAAACAAACGGGTTACACTATTGTATTCCTTGTAAGCGAGGATGTCCTGAATTTCCCGATTTAACCCACCCAAAAATCTAGCCATAGCCGGTTCCTCATCCTCCTCTAGGTTACAACGCAACATACCCGTTTGTAATTCCTGATAATATTCTTCTACACTTTTAGCACCTTGTCTCAATTGCTGCAACTTATTTATCATATCACGGGCATAGTAAGATGGAACAAATCTAGCTCTCATGGCTCGTTTCAGCGCATCCCAAGTTCTAGGTAAGTTATTAGGATTTTTCTTGCCATATTCTATCCACCAAACAGAAGCAAAATCTGTAAACTCACTAGTAGCAGCCCTAACACGTGTAGTCTCAGGAAATTCATGACATGCAAACTTTTGATCAACAGCAATCTCCCAAGTAATGTAGGCATCAGGGTCATATTTACCATCAAAAGGAGGTATCTTAAATTTAATCTTACTGAAAGCATCATCATTATTGTGTACCTCGCGTCGGCGGTTGCCACCCATACCTCTACGGTTGTGACGTAGGCGTCGTCGATCACGAGCGTCTTGATCATCATGCTCAGTATCAGCAGTGTAGTCATCTTCATGACTACCGTGCTCTCGATCTCCCTCCTTTTCTTCTTTATGCTTCTCTTTATCTTCGGTGTGGAAGTCATCAAATCGCCTTAGGAGAGCAGCAAGGCTTTTGTCCACACTAGCAACGGATTCCTCCAAACTTGTAAGCTTGTTGTTTGTGGCCATCTGCGTAGCCTCCAACTGCCCCAGCTTTTCATTTGTCACCTGCAAGTCATTATCAAGTCCCTCTGTGTGCAGCTTCACTTTCCTTTCAAAATGCTGTATGATGCCCTTAGTGCGAGGTGTATGTAGTGTTTCGTTGTCATCATCTCCCCCTGTCATGGTTCAAAAACAAAGACAACAAGAAAGGCAAGTGAAGAAATAAAAGCCCTACAACTACTAGGATGTAGCTACAGCAAGTCTCTCACACTCAACTTGTTACACAAGTTCTTACCAATTCTTACCTTGCTTGACAGGAGGGGTCGTCTACCAACAAGTCTTCAGCAATGGATGAAGTGTATCGGTGCTGCGGCACAAGACCTGTCAAGCTGTAGAGTATGTGGAGCTATAGGTGGGCTGAAACAAGGAACGAACTAGCAGCACGTTAGTTATAAAGGCGAGCTGAATAAACGTTCGACGACGGTACTGTGCTGGTCCTAGGCTAGACCGTGCTAGAGACGCGAGCCTGGACACAAAGGAAAACCACAGCACACCCCTGAAAACAAGATGGAACAAACCTAAAATCAATATGAAAAACAGCCCCTTTTCTTTTGACTCTTTTCTCTCTTTTTTTTTTTTTTTTTTTGGGCAACCTCAAAAACTGATTATATGAACAAAAGAATACAAAGGAGCAATTCGGTACACACACTTTTTCCGAAAGTACAGGGGTATTCCGGTAAGAAGAAGATACTCTCTCTCTCTCTCTCTCTAGAGTAAGGCCGAACAAGTATGGAGTTATCTTTCTTTTGGATCACAGAAAGACTCACGTAGACGGAGTTCAGGATATATTAACAAGCGGACTCCAAGTTCTACTCGGTTTCCACTCAGAAACAACCACAAACGGATTCCACCTATTGCCGAGTTCTACTCGGTTTCCTTTTTTTTATCACGTTGGTGGAACTCAGATTGGAACTCAACTCGATCCGGACCGACCAAGACCACAGACAGTTCAATTCCGACTTCACAACAGATTCGACAGAGAGAAGATATGGTAATACTCGGCTGTGTATAGATGGTGACAAGAACTCGAAACTCTAAAGGACTAGACACTAAGACCAGCAACTCGACACAAACCGAAGCAACGCAAATTCAACAAGCCCTAACTAAACGGTACTAGCCAAGGCACAAAGGTTTAATAGGATTATGGAAAAACTAATCTACTATATTTTTTTTTGGCTTTTCTGGACTATAGGAAATTAATTAAAAACAGCAATGGATTAAAAACTAAGTTATTTGGACAATCTGATATGCCAAGTCCTTTTGATGTTAGTTTTCATTTCATTAGCAAATACGACAGCGATAACAAATACGTGGTGCATAAAGTATATATTTGTTCAGATTTGAAATCGGCTTTCCCATGTGATCAACTAATGACTTGCATCCGAGCTAACCACACCCAATCTAGTTTTTCTACTTTTGATTACATGTTGCAGGTCAATTTTCGAGAGAAATTCTTGTTGCCATGTGCTTCATCAGAAATTTTAGGAGCATATATGGAGGATCTTGAGAAAAACCTACTCCCGAACATCCATCGTAATATCAAACCGAGGACGGTTTGCTGTCAAGAAGGGGAGAATGATGAGGACATGACCGGCTTAGATACGCCCAATTTAACCACTTCTAAACCAAAGGTGAAACCATTCTATTTGTGGTTTATCATTGATATATTTGATGAATTGGTGCTGCACCATAAAGTGTGTATATTTTTATTTTCAGAATTACTTATATGGATCAAGGGAAGGTTTGGTTGCATATGCAAAGTATGGAATGTTAATAAAGTTGATTGGGGACCAAATCCAAGTGTTCCTAATATCCTTCACCAGGTCACCACGTCAGTTTTGGCACAAGAAAGGAAAGAGTCCAAGTCCAACACGTTTTGGAAGTTGAATTCGGATGGCAGAACAGTCCCAACTTGTTACGGTCACCACGACTTCATACGGACTCGGATTTGGACGGTTCAGGACTTGATGGAAAGCTTAATAAGTCTACTTTCATTTGGATCCAGCCCCATGTCCATATCTTCTACACAGCGGCGGCAATCATCCAAATACTACCGAGAGGTCTTGCTGTCCAGGGTGCTGCGTCACCATATCTTGGGCTGTTGGCCCATGTATCAAGTTGGGTCCATTTGGGACGCGTCCTAGGGTTGGAGGACGACCCCAACACCCTCCTAGTCGTCCTCTCCTCCTCTAATACCCCCCATAGCCGCCACAAACAGATTGGGTTTTGTTTAGATGTAAGTTTAGCCATTGCTACTTCCTGGTAGACGTTTGTGTCGACTAGACCATCCGTTCTACTTGATTTCGGAACCCCACCTTCATGTCTATCAGATTTGAACCTTCATCTCTTATTTTGCAATAGAGTGCTTGTTCTACTTGTTCTTGCTTGTTCTTCGATTGCTTGCAGGAATAACCCTAGTGGTTTGGTTGGTCGTACATCCACAAGATCGCGAGCAACCGCTGGAATTGGTGTATCGATTGCTATGGTGCAGCATCCTTGGATGGTTGTAGTCGGGTCGTGAACGTCGTTTCAGACCAAATCGAAGTTATCCCTCTCCACCTAAAGATCGGGGCACCCATACTCTTATCAGCCATAAACCCATCAAACATGAGTTCTGGGTCAAATGGAGATGATTGGGTGCGTCCGTTGCGAAAAAATCAACTGCAAGTTTTTTCGTGCATCGGTGGGAAAAACGACCCTCCTGCACGAGTTTTGCGGCACGGTTCCGCCGGAAATGAAAGTGCCAAAAACCCACCAAACATGAGTTTTGGGTCAAACGGAGATGATTGGGTGCGTCCATTGTGAAATATTCAACTGCGAGTTTTTCGGTGCATCTGTGGGAAAAACGCCCCCCCCCCCCGCACGAGTTTTGCGGCACCATTCCACTCGAGATGAAAGTGCCAAAAACCCATCAAACATGAGTTTTGGGTCAAATGGAGATGATTGGGTACGTCCGATGCGAAAAATTCAACAGCGAGTTTTTTCGTGCATCGGTGGGAAAAACGACCCTCCCGCACGAGTTTTGTGGCACCGTTCCGCCGGAAATGAAAGTGCCAAAAACCCACCAAACATGAGTTTTGGGTCAAACGGAGATGATTGGGTGTGTCCATTGTGAAAACTTCAACTACGAGTTTTTCGGTGCATCAGTAGGAAAAACGCCCCCCCCCGCATGAGTTTTGCGGCACCATTCCACTCGAAATGAAAGTGCCATAAACCCATCAAACATGAGTTTTGGGTCAAATGGAGATGATTTGGCGTGTCCGCTGCGAAAAATTCAACTGCGAGTTTTTTCGTGCATCGGTGGGAAAAACGACCCTCCTGCACGAGTTTTGCGGCACCGTTCCGCTAGAAATGATGGCAAAAACCCACCAAACATGAGTTTTGGGTCAAACGGAGATGATGGAGTGCGTCTGTTGCGAAAAATTCAACTGCGAGTTTTTTCGTAAATCGGTGGGAACAACGGCCCTCCCGCACGAGTTTTGCGGCACCGTTCCTTCGAAAATGAAAGTGCCAAAAACCCATCAAACATGAGTTCTGGGTCAAATGGAGATGATTGGGTACGTCTGTTGCAAAAAATTCAACTGCGAGTTTTTTCGTGCATCGGTGGGAAAACGGCCCTCCCGCACGAGTTTTGCGGCACCGTTCCGCCGGAAATGAAAGTGCCAAAAACCCATCAAACATGAGTTTTGGGTCAAATGGAGATGATTGGGTACGTCCGTTGCGAAAAATTCAACTGCGAGTTTTTTCGTGCATCGGTGTGAAAAACGGCCCTCCCGCACGAGTTTTGTGGCACCGTTCCGCCGGAAATGAAAGTGCCAAAAACCCACCAAACATGAGTTTTGGGTCAAACGGAGATGATTGGGTGCGTCCATTGTGAAATATTCAACTGCGAGTTTTTCGGTGCATCTATGGGAAAAACGCCCCCCCCCCCCCGCATGAGTTTTGCGGCACCATTCCACTCGAAATGAAAGTGCCAAAAACCCATCAAACATGAGTTTTGGGTCAAATGGAGATGATTGGGCGCGTCCGTTGCGAAAAATTCAACAAAGTGTTTTTTTCGTGCATCGGTGGGTAAAACGGCCCTGCCGCACGAGTTTTGTGGCACTGTTCCGCCGGAAATGAAAGTGCCAAAAACCCACCAAACATGAGTTTTGGGTCAAACGAAGATGATTGAGTGTGTCCATTGTGAAAACTTCAACTACGAGTTTTTCGGTGCATCATTAGGAAAAACAGCCCCCCCGCACGAGTTTTGCGGCACCATTCCACTCGACATGAAAGTGCCATAAACCCATCAAACATGAGTTCTGGGTCAAATGGAGATGATTGGGCGCGTCCGTTGCGAAAAAATCAACTGCAAGTTTTTTCGTGCATCGGTGGGAAAAACGACCCTCCTGCACGAGTTTTGCGGCACGGTTCCGCCGGAAATGAAAGTGCCAAAAACCCACCAAACATGAGTTTTGGGTCAAACGGAGATGATTGGGTGCGTCCATTGTGAAATATTCAACTGCGAGTTTTTGGTGCATCTGTGGAAAAAACGCCCCCCCCCCCCCGCATGAGTTTTGCGGCACCATTCCACTCGAAATGAAAGTGCCATAAACCCATCAAACATGAGTTTTGGGTCAAATGGAGATGATTTGGCGTGTGCGCTGCGAAAAATTCAACTGCGAGTTTTTTCGTGCATCGGTGGGAAAAACGACCCTCCTGCACGAGTTTTGCGGCACCGTTCCGCCAGAAATGATGGCAAAAACCCACCAAACATGAGTTTTGGGTCAAGCGGAGATGATTGGGTGCGTCCGTTGCGAAAAATTCAACTGCGAGTTTTTTCGTAAATCGGTGGGAAAAACGGCCCTCACGCACGAGTTTTGCGGCACCGTTCCTTCGAAAATGAAAGTGCCAAAAACCCATCAAACATGAGTTTTGGGTCAAATGGAGATGATTGGGTGCGCCCGTTGCGAAAAAATCAACTGCGAGTTTTTTTGTGCGTCGGTGGGAAAAACGGCCCTCCCGCACGAGTTTTCCGTCACCGTTCCTTCAAAAATGAATGTGCCAAAACCAATCAAACCTGAGTTTTGGGTCAAATGGAGATGATTGGGTACGTCCGTTGCGAAAAATTCAACTGCGAGTTTTTTCGTGCATTAGTGGGAAAAATGGCCCTCCCGCACGAGTTTTGCGGCACCATTCCGCCGATATTGAAAGTTCCAAAAACCCAACAAACATGAGTTTTGGGTCAAATGGAGATGATTGGGCGCGTCCGTTGCGAAAAAATCAACTGCGAGTTTTTTCGTGCATCGGTGGGTAAAACGGCCCTGCCGCACGAGTTTTGTGGCACCGTTCCGCCGGAAATGAAAGTGCCAAAAACACACCAAACATGAGTTTTCGGTGAAACGGAGATGATTTGGTGTGTCCATTGTGAAAACTTCAACAACGAGTTTTTCGGTGTATCAGTGGGAAAAACGCCCCCCCCCCGCACGAGTTTTGCGGCACCATTCCACTCAAAATGAAAGTGCCATAAACCCATCAAACATGAGTTTTGGGTCAAATGGAGATGATTGGGCGCGTCCGTTGCGAAAAATTCAACTGCGAGTTTTTTCGTGCATCGGTGGGAAAACGGCCCTCCTGCACGAGTTTTGCGGCACCGTTCCGCCAAAAATGATGGCAAAAACCCACCAAACCTGAGTTTTGGGTCAAACGGAGATGATGGGGTGCGTCCGTTGCGAAAAATTCAACTGCGAGTTTTTTCGTAAATTGGTGGGAAAAACGGCCCTCCCGCACGAGTTTTCCGGCACCGTTCCTTCGAAAATGAAAGTGCCAAAAACCCATCAAACATGAGTTTTGGGTCAAATGGAGATGATTGGGTGCGTCCGTTGCGAAAAAATCAACTGCGAGTTTTTTTGTGCATCAGTGGGAAAAACGGCCCTCCGGCACGAGTTTTCCGGCACCGTTCCTTCGAAAATGAATGTGCCAAAAACCGATCAAACATGAGTTCTGGGTCAAATGGAGATGATTGGGTACGTCCGTTGCGAAAAATTCAACTGCGAGTTTTTTCGTGCATTAGTGGGAAAAATGGCCCTCCCGCACGAGTTTTGCGGCACCATTACGCCAGAAATGAAAGTGCCAAAAACCCACCAAACATGAGTTTTGGGTCAAACGGAGATAGTTGGGTGCGTTCGTTGTGAAAAATTCAACTGCGAGTTTTTTCGTGCATCGGTGGGAAAAACGGCCCTCCCGCACGAGTTTTACGGCACCGTTCCTTCGAAATGGAAGTGCCAAAAACCCATCAAACATGAGTTTGGGGTCAAATGGAGATGATTGGGTACGTCCGTTGCAAAAAATTCAACTGCGAGTTTTTTCGTGCATCGGTGGGAAAACGGCCCTCCCGCACGAGTTTTGCGGCACCGTTCCGCCGGAAATGAAAGTGCCAAAAACCCACCAAACATGAGTTTTGGGTCAAACGGAGATGATTGGGTGCGTACATTGTGAAATATTCAACTGCGAGTTTTTCGGTGCATCGGTGGGATAAAGGGCCCTCCCGCAGGAGTTTTCCAGCACCGTTCCTTCGAAAATGAAAGTGCCAAAAACCCATCAAACATGAGTTTTGGGTCAAATGGAGATGATTGGGTACGTCCGTTGCGAAAAATTCAACTGCGAGTTTTTCGTGCATCGGTGGGAAAAATGGCCCTCCCGCACGAGTTTTGCGGCACCTTTCCGCCGAAAATGAAAGTGCCAAAAACCCAACAAACATGAGTTTTGGGTCAAATGGAGATGATTGGGCGCGTCCGTTGCGAAAAATTCAACTGCGAGTTTTTTCGAGCATCGGTGGGTAAAACGGCCCTGCCGCACGAGTTTTGTGGCACCGTTCCGCCGGAAATGAAAGTGCCAAAAACCCACCAAACATGAGTTTTGGGTCTAACGGAGATGATTGGGTGTGTCCATTGTGAAAACTTCAACTACGAGTTTTTTGGTGCATCAGTGGGAAAAACGCCCCCCCCCCCCCCCGCACGAGTTTTGCGGCACCATTCCACTCGAAATGAAAGTGCCATAAACCCATCAAACATGAGTTTTGGGTCAAATGGAGATGATTGGGCGCGTCCGTTGCAAAAAATTGAACTACGAGTTTTTTCGTGCATCGGTGGGAAAAACGGCCCTCCCGCACGAGTTTTGCGGCACCGTTCCGCCAGAAATGATGGCAAAAACCCACCAAACCTGAGTTTTGGGTCAAACGGAGATGATCGGGTGCGTCCGTTGCGAAAAATTCAACTGCGAGTTTTTTCGTAAATTGGTGGGAAAAACGGCCCTCCCGCACGAGTTTTCCGACACAGTTCCTTCGAAAATGAAAGTGCCAAAAACCCATCAAACATGAGTTTTGGGTCAAATGGAGATGATTGGGTACGTCCGTTGCGAAAAATTCAACTGCGAGTTTTTTCGTGCATCGGTGTGAAAAACGGCCCTCCCGCACGAGTTTTGTGGCACCGTTCCGCCGGAAATGAAAGTGCCAAAAACCCACCAAACATGAGTTTTGGGTCAAACGGAGATGATTGGGTGCGTCCATTGTGAAATATTCAACTGCGAGTTTTTCGGTGCATCTATGGGAAAAACGCCCCCCCCCCCCGCATGAGTTTTGCGGCACCATTCCACTCGAAATGAAAGTGCCAAAAACCCATCAAACATGAGTTTTGGGTCAAATGGAGATGATTGGGCGCGTCCGTTGCGAAAAATTCAACAAAGTGTTTTTTTCGTGCATCGGTGGGTAAAACGGCCCTGCCGCACGAGTTTTGTGGCACTGTTCCGCCGGAAATGAAAGTGCCAAAAACCCACCAAACATGAGTTTTGGGTCAAACGAAGATGATTGAGTGTGTCCATTGTGAAAACTTCAACTACGAGTTTTTCGGTGCATCATTAGGAAAAACAGCCCCCCCGCACGAGTTTTGCGGCACCATTCCACTCGACATGAAAGTGCCATAAACCCATCAAACATGAGTTCTGGGTCAAATGGAGATGATTGGGCGCGTCCGTTGCGAAAAAATCAACTGCAAGTTTTTTCGTGCATCGGTGGGAAAAACGACCCTCCTGCACGAGTTTTGCGGCACGGTTCCGCCGGAAATGAAAGTGCCAAAAACCCACCAAACATGAGTTTTGGGTCAAACGGAGATGATTGGGTGCGTCCATTGTGAAATATTCAACTGCGAGTTTTTGGTGCATCTGTGGAAAAAACGCCCCCCCCCCCCCCCCGCATGAGTTTTGCGGCACCATTCCACTCGAAATGAAAGTGCCATAAACCCATCAAACATGAGTTTTGGGTCAAATGGAGATGATTTGGCGTGTGCGCTGCGAAAAATTCAACTGCGAGTTTTTTCGTGCATCGGTGGGAAAAACGACCCTCCTGCACGAGTTTTGCGGCACCGTTCCGCCAGAAATGATGGCAAAAACCCACCAAACATGAGTTTTGGGTCAAACGGAGATGATTGGGTGCGTCCGTTGCGAAAAATTCAACTGCGAGTTTTTTCGTAAATCGGTGGGAAAAACGGCCCTCACGCACGAGTTTTGCGGCACCGTTCCTTCGAAAATGAAAGTGCCAAAAACCCATCAAACATGAGTTTTGGGTCAAATGGAGATGATTGGGTGCGCCCGTTGCGAAAAAATCAACTGCGAGTTTTTTTGTGCGTCGGTGGGAAAAACGGCCCTCCCGCACGAGTTTTCCGTCACCGTTCCTTCAAAAATGAATGTGCCAAAACCAATCAAACCTGAGTTTTGGGTCAAATGGAGATGATTGGGTACGTCCGTTGCGAAAAATTCAACTGCGAGTTTTTTCGTGCATTAGTGGGAAAAATGGCCCTCCCGCACGAGTTTTGCGGCACCATTCCGCCGAAATTGAAAGTTCCAAAAACCCAACAAACATGAGTTTTGGGTCAAATGGAGATGATTGGGCGCGTCCGTTGCGAAAAAATCAACTGCGAGTTTTTTCGTGCATCGGTGGGTAAAACGGCCCTGCCGCACGAGTTTTGTGGCACCGTTCCGCCGGAAATGAAAGTGCCAAAAACCCACCAAACATGAGTTTTCGGTGAAACGGAGATGATTTGGTGTGTCCATTGTGAAAACTTCAACAACGAGTTTTTCGGTGTATCAGTGGGAAAAACGCCCCCCCCCCCCCGCACGAGTTTTGCGGCACCATTCCACTCAAAATGAAAGTGCCATAAACCCATCAAACATGAGTTTTGGGTCAAATGGAGATGATTGGGCGCGTCCGTTGCAAAAAATTCAACTGCGAGTTTTTTCGTGCATCGGTGGGAAAACGGCCCTCCTGCACGAGTTTTGCGGCACCGTTCCGCCAAAAATGATGGCAAAAACCCACCAAACCTGAGTTTTGGGTCAAACGGAGATGATGGGGTGCGTCCGTTGCGAAAAATTCAACTGCGTGTTTTTTCGTAAATTGGTGGGAAAAACGGCCCTCCCGCACGAGTTTTCCGGCACCGTTCCTTCGAAAATGAAAGTGCCAAAAACCCATCAAACATGAGTTTTGGGTCAAATGGAGATGATTGGGTGCGTCCGTTGCGAAAAAATCAACTGCGAGTTTTTTTGTGCATCAGTGGGAAAAACGGCCCTCCGGCACGAGTTTTCCGGCACCGTTCCTTCGAAAATGAATGTGCCAAAAACCGATCAAACATGAGTTCTGGGTCAAATGGAGATGATTGGGTACGTCCGTTGCGAAAAATTCAACTGCGAGTTTTTTCGTGCATTAGTGGGAAAAATGGCCCTCCCGCACGAGTTTTGCGGCACCATTACGCCAGAAATGAAAGTGCCAAAAACCCACCAAACATGAGTTTTGGGTCAAACGGAGATAGTTGGGTGCGTTCGTTGTGAAAAATTCAACTGCGAGTTTTTTCGTGCATCGGTGGGAAAAACGGCCCTCCCGCACGAGTTTTACGGCACCGTTCCTTCGAAATGGAAGTGCCAAAAACCCATCAAACATGAGTTTTGGGTCAAATGGAGATGATTGGGTACGTCCGTTGCAAAAAATTCAACTGCGAGTTTTTTCGTGCATCGGTGGGAAAACGGCCCTCCCGCACGAGTTTTGCGGCACCGTTCCGCCGGAAATGAAAGTGCCAAAAACCCACCAAACATGAGTTTTGGGTCAAACGGAGATGATTGGGTGCGTACATTGTGAAATATTCAACTGCGAGTTTTTCGGTGCATCGGTGGGATAAAGGGCCCTCCCGCACGAGTTTTCCAGCACCGTTCCTTCGAAAATGAAAGTGCCAAAAACCCATCAAACATGAGTTTTGGGTCAAATGGAGATGATTGGGTACGTCCGTTGCGAAAAATTCAACTGCGAGTTTTTCGTGCATCGGTGGGAAAAATGGCCCTCCCGCACGAGTTTTGCGGCACCTTTCCGCCGAAAATGAAAGTGCCAAAAACCCAACAAACATGAGTTTTGGGTCAAATGGAGATGATTGGGCGCGTCCGTTGCGAAAAATTCAACTGCGAGTTTTTTCGAGCATCGGTGGGTAAAACGGCCCTGCCGCACGAGTTTTGTGGCACCGTTCCGCCGGAAATGAAAGTGCCAAAAACCCACCAAACATGAGTTTTGGGTCTAACGGAGATGATTGGGTGTGTCCATTGTGAAAACTTCAACTACGAGTTTTTTGGTGCATCAGTGGGAAAAACGCCCCCCCCCCCCCGCACGAGTTTTGCGGCACCATTCCACTCGAAATGAAAGTGCCATAAACCCATCAAACATGAGTTTTGGGTCAAATGGAGATGATTGGGCGCGTCCGTTGCAAAAAATTGAACTACGAGTTTTTTCGTGCATCGGTGGGAAAAACGGCCCTCCCGCACGAGTTTTGCGGCACCGTTCCGCCAGAAATGATGGCAAAAACCCACCAAACCTGAGTTTTGGGTCAAACGGAGATGATCGGGTGCGTCCGTTGCGAAAAATTCAACTGCGAGTTTTTTCGTAAATTGGTGGGAAAAACGGCCCTCCCGCACGAGTTTTCCGACACAGTTCCTTCGAAAATGAAAGTGCCAAAAACCCATCAAACATGAGTTTTGGGTCAAATGGAGATGATTGGGTGCGTCCATTGCGAAAAAATCAACTGCGAGTTTTTTTGTGCATCGGTGGGAAAAACGGCCCTCCCGCACGAGTTTTCCGGCATCGTTCCTTCGAAACTGAAAGTGCCAAAAACCGATCAAACATGAGTTTTGGGTCAAATGGAGATGATTGGGTACGTCCGTTGCGAAAAATTCTACTGCGAGTTTTTTCGTGCATTAGTGGGAAAAATGGCCCTCCCGCACGAGTTTTGCGGCACCATTCCGCCGAAAATGAAAGTTCCAAAAACCCAACAAACATGAGTTTTGGGTCAAATGGAGATGATTGGGCGCGTCCGCTGCGAAAAAATCAACTGCGAGTTTTTTCGTGCATCGGTGGGTAAAACGGCCCTGCCGCACGAGTTTTGTGGCACCGTTCCGCCAGAAATGAAAGTGCCAAAAACCCACCAAACATGAGTTTTCGGTGAAACGGAGATGATTTGGTGTGTCCATTGTGAAAACTTCAACTACGAGTTTTTCGGTGCATCAGTGGGAAAAACGGCCCCCCCCGCACGAGTTTTGCGGCACCATTACGCCGGAAATGAAAGTGCCAAAAACCCACCAAACATGAGTTTTGGGTCAAACGAAGATGATTGAGTGTGTCCATTGAGAAAACTTCAACTACGAGTTTTTCGGTGCATCATTCGGAAAAACAGCCCCCCCGCACGAGTTTTGCGGCACCATTCCACTCGAAATGAAAGTGCCATAAACCCATCAAACATGAGTTCCTGGTCAAATGGAGATGATTGGGCGCGTCCGTTGCGAAAAAATCAACTGCAAGTTTTTTCGTGCATCGGTGGGAAAAACGGCCCTCCCGCACGAGTTTTGCGGCACCGTTCCTTCGAAATGAAAGTGCCAAAAACCCATCAAACATGAGTTTTGGGTCAAATGGAGATGATTGGGTACGTCCGTTGCAAAAAATTCAACTGTGAGTTTTTTCGTGCATCGGTGGGAAAACGGTGTAACAGAACCGACCAATTTGCACCAGATTAAGCACTGAAAACCTCCGCTCTCGCAGAAATCATCGAGTACTTAAGCTCGTACAAACCCGGTAGTCCGGAAATCTCGAAGGATTTCAAATCATTCAACGACATCCAGCCAAGATCGTACTTGTTCCACGAACATGCTCAAGGGTTACAACACAGTTGCACACAGTTCAAATTACATCGGAGTACGAAATAATATTACAAACATAGTTTGATAGTAGTAGCGGAAGCAACATAGTCTTTAAACATAAGTTTGGATTGTTCATAAATACGGTGCCATCGGTTGACCGGGTCCACAAAAGCAACAGATGAGATAAGTGTTGACCATGCCCTTGGTCTAGTCATCACCCGTTACCGGGTACAAGCAGTTCTCGCAGTAACCATAAAAGCACTGGCCATCTGCAACAACAAGGGAATAAAACCCTGAGTACGAGAAGGTACTCAGCTAGACTTACCCGTCATAAACCAAAAATAATGAGACACCAAGGATCATGTAGGCTATATAAGTGGGGTTGGCTGCACATACTCTTTTGCATGAAAGCTTTAGTAATAAAACTCAGTTTCAAATGTTGGCAATTGCTTTTAGTCATTAACTCTACCTTACTAGATTTGCACCTGTACTAAACAAGCACTTGCTAATTAATCAATCAAGAGTGACTATTTCATCAATAGCCTTTCAGATTCCATAACCATTTTAGTTCCATAAGTTCTACGGGAGATGATCTAAAGTCAACTGCTCACTGTCCAGGAGCGATGGCGATTATAATCGATTCCTACCCAGCTGGGGATAAAATGTCTCACACTCGCCCGGCACGTCCGGCTACGGCAGTCGTAAGCTGCCAGTCAGGAGATTCGAGAACACAAAGCGCGGGACGGCCATGGGCCCTTCTAAACCGGGGGTTATCTCAGTGCCAGGTCGCTCAATCTATAACTGCCCACGGTCATGCCAGGTCGATCAGGCCCTGCCTGCCCTCGGACCATGCCAGGTCGATCAGAATAGTTGCCCACGGTACAGCTGAGGCCCTGGGTGTTAGGCGTCAACATCTCCATCACCGGCTCGAATAACCTTACTCGGCTTCACGGGAGGTACTCAGACCAACTCCGTTAAGTGATCGACGCGTTCAATTTGACTGAAGGGACATTCCCGAACGGGTCCTATGCGACACAGACGGGAGCCTACTAGCACACAGAACCCATGTCCTGCTGCTCTTACATCCCGCCTCCGTCTCAGATTAATTATCACATGGTTATCTCATGATAGCACAGGCTAAACATGATCAGTATCCACCTATTGCGGGAGACAGGGAATCACCCGACTTTTACCGATCTAAGCAGGGCTAAGCATATAATGAGCCTAGACCTAAACAGGGATATCAAGATATATTGCAGGTGGACAAGGATAAGTAATAGTGCATCAACGGTAGCAATCAACTCCTATAACCTAATGCATCATTCATCATCAGGTTAACTAGAAAACATTTGCAAACCGTAGGAGTTAGAATGCTCCGGGGCTTGCCTTTCTCAAAGTCCGACGGACGGTGATCGCGGCACTCGGGCAACTCGTCGGCGTCGGTCCCTCCGGCTTCTTCTGTCAAGTTCTCCTCCGGACTGGGCTCTTCCAGTATCGACTGGGTCTGGATCTCCTCCGCTGATCCTGTATGATGCATAGTGCGCATGAATAGGATGAATGCACCTAGAATGCATATGTGATGCACATGATCGACAGCAATCAGGAGATAGACACATGTCATCTACTGCATTCTCTTCAACAAGGTAGTCAACATCATCCCACTATTTAACCTAACATAGTCAATTGATTAAGCTATGTTGTCACCACCTCAAAGTTTACTTAATGAGTTTATTACCCTCTAAAAACTTGCTGAAATAAATCTATTTACACATGCTTTAAACAGCAACCTAACCTAGGCAGCTTCAGAAAAATCTACAGAAATTACTGGGAGTTAACAACACCTAATCTAGCTCCCTGTCCAAATTTCATCTCATTTGGACTTAAACTTCATTCTCTATGAAAAAGACAAATTCTATCATGGAAAGGTGCTTTGAACTACACACCCTAGCAAAAAGTGTCAAACAACATATTTCTTATTTTTCTACTGAGCTTCCTAGTACAAGAGCAATGTGCTTAAATTCTCAGGTTCATATTCCTCATATTTTAATTACTACAAAATAAACAAGGAAACGACATTTAACCATTTTAAAAGCTACTGTCAAATTAATTCACAGAACAACCTCATATTATATTTTTCTCTGAAACTACACCCTCATACAAACCTAACAAAACTGGAATCACATTTTTCTGACTAATATATAATTAGTTATGCATTTTCCAAGTTATCAGCACTTTTCTAATGTAAATAAATCTACACATAAAGTATCACCAAGAATGCATTCAACAGTTTTCACTGATAGATCTAAACATGCTTGACCTAACAAAATTTGTTTCACAGGAGTTGGACTTAAAATGAGCCTTGTATAAATTTTTGAAGCCTTACATGAATTCTGCAAAACATATTTAAAAGAAAACTCAATCCTAACGTACGGACTCCCTTCTTGATTCGGCCAAGGCACAAGACAGACGCTCGGCACACCCGGCGCGACTCGGCCGAGGCTTCGAGGCGAAGGCTTCGGCACACCCGGCTCAACTAAGCCGAGGCTTAGACGTACTCGACCGATTCGGCCGAGGCTCAGACACCTTTTACCGATTCGGCCGAGGCACACTGACAGCCGAGGCTAACCTATTCAGCCGAGGCTACTGACTCAACCGAGACTAACTCAACCGACTCGGTCGAGGCTCGAGGCGAAGGCTCGGCGCATCCGGCTTTCCGCGGCCTACGGCACCCAAGCTCTTCCCTTTCTCTCTTTCTTACTGCCAGCCGGGGCCCGCTGGTCAGGGCGACCAAGCTTCCGAGGCCAAGCTCGGCACGTTACCGCGCGAGGCCAGGCTCGACAGTCAACGGCGGAGTTTTGCGCCGTGGTCGTTGACCGGCCCTAGCTCGTCGACGGCGACGCTTCCGGTGACACTGAGACCATCACTGGGTGCGGGTTTGCGAGGCGAACACGACTAACAGACTTGCTAAGCCAAAGGGATACCGGAGCAAGCTCGACGGCGGCCATGGCGGAGCGGCGGCTCTGCGACTCGGCGGCGGAACTCTTTCCGGCGGCTTGCGACTCGGCAAGATTAACACTAGCCTAAGCACGACCTAAGCGACCTATTCGGGCAACCTTCGAGCCTCGGTAACCGCAGCATTGCTCAGAGCTATGCACGGCGGCGGTCCATGGCGGACACGGCGGCGACACGGCTCGGTTCCGGCTGAACATGGCGGCAGAGAGGTCTCCATCGAAACCTAGGCAACTACGGTGGTAGGGAAGACTAGAACATAGCTCGGTTTAGGATGGCTTGGCCGGAGATGACCGGTCCACATGAAGGTCACGATGGCGGCCATGGCGGGAGCTTGCGGATGGCATCCGCTGTTCCGGCGGCTAGAGAGGGAGAGAGGGGAAACCAACCCTTACCGGAGAAGGAGGAGGTCAAGGCGGAGGAACTGGCGGGAGGAATCGAACGGCGGTGAGCGGTGGAGCGAGTAATCGCTCGCCGAGGTTCGGCGGGCGGCGGCGGCGCGGAGCTCTGGTGAAGATGGAGTGGAGTGGAGCGAGGGAGAGAGCGAGCAATGGAATGCTCCTCTGGTTGCAAGCACGGGGCGGAGCGAAGGCAAAAGGAACGAAGTGCTAGGTGCATTGCACCTGGCCGGTTCCCGTCGGGGGAACTCCCGACCGGACGCGGCGGCGTCAGGCGTCGCGCGACACGCGGCGGGCGAGGACGCGGTGCATGGAGCGACGTGGCGAGTTCGGGCGCAAACCACGGGCGGCGAAGTCGGTGGTTTGGCCGGCCGGCGAAGCGGTCTCGCGGCTGCGGGCGGATTCTGCCGGCGCGGAGGGAGCGGCGTCCGCGAAGGAGAAGAAGGAGAGACTGACAGGCGGGGTCCACTGGGGTTAAACTAATGAAGTTTGGTTAAAAACTTTGATGCTCTATAACTCCTAAACTAAGCCAAAACAGGAGAAGGTCCTAAAAGCAAAGTTGCTTAGAATTTTGTAAGGAACAAATCATCTTTAAGGCTCAAGTCCAAATTCTGTTGTTTAAAAGAATTCTAGTGCTAAACCATTTTTCTAATGCAAGAAATCATAATTTAACAGCTTTTTCTGAGAAAGTGCTGTAAAGCAAAGTTGTTCCCTTCATCAAGATCTACAACTTTGTTATAAGGCACTTGGTCAGAAACAGAAAGCAAACAAGGTTACACTAGAGACCAAACAAGGACTTAAGCACTTCAACAAACCTATGCACATGAAATGATGAGATGCTATGCTCATGCCATGCCAAATTATGCATTTAGGGATTGCTTAACACCGGGGTGTTACAGCCCTCCCCTCCTTAAAAGAAATCTCGTCCCGAGATTTGGGTTACGAACCATTTCTTATAAAAGTGTGGATATACTTCCTTTAGATAGTTATCCGTCTCCCAGGTAGCATCCCGGTCATCTTGCTCACTCCAAGATACCTTATGTTGCTTCACGATTCTTCCGCGGGTCGCTCTTTCTTTTTCATCGAGCACTCGACACGGTGTAATTGAGTAAGTGAGATCAGATTGCAATTTGATACGAGCTGGTTGTACCTCTTCTTCTGGTACTTGAAGACATTTCTTCAGTTGAGAGACATGGAATACTGGAAAAATAGCCTTCAAATGCTCTGGTAATTGCAGTTGATAAGCCACTTCTCCCTTCTTTTGCACAATTCTATAAGGTCCCACGAACCTTGGTGCTAACTTCCTTTTGACTCCAAAACGTTTTACACCCTTCATTGGTGAAACCTTCAAATAGACATAGTCACCAACATTGAACTCAAGCGGTTTCGTTCGGTTGTCAGCATAGCTTTTCTAGCGAGATTGTGCAGACGCGATATGTTGCTGAATCGTCCTAACTTGTTCTTCTGCTTCTTTCACAAAGTCAATACCATAGTACCGACGTTCCCCTGGTTCTACCCAGTTTATCGGTGTCCTGCATCTTCTACCATACAGAGCTTCAAAAGGAGCCATCTGTATACTTTCTTGATAACTGTTGTTATAAGCAAACTCTGCTAATGGTAACCATTTCTCCCAAGAACCTTTTGCTGATAAAACACAGGCTCTTAACATATCTTCTAAAACTTGATTCACTCTCTCTGTCTGCCCTGATGTTTGCGGATGATAGGCTGAGCTTCGGACTAAATCCGTGCCTAACTCCTTCTGCAATTTTTCCCAAAACGGTGCAGTAAACTGTGGTCCGCGATCGGAGACTATAACCCTTGGTACACCGTGCAGTCGCACAATCTGACTTATGTAGATCTCTGCATAATCTGGGCCTTATAGTTGGTCTTGACTGGAATGAAATGTGCGGTCTTTGTGAGACGATCCACAATTACCCAAATTGAATCATTACCCTTCGGAGTCGTGGGTAAACCAACGATAAAGTCCATACTCACTTCTTCCCACTTCCATTCAGGTATAGCTAATGGCTGAAGCATTCCAGCTGGTTTCAAATGAATAGCTTTTACTCGACAACACGTATCGCATCTGGCCACATAAGCAGCAATTTCTTTCTTCATTTTGGTCCACCAAAATCTCGGACGCAAATCTTGGTACATTTTTGTACTTCCAGGATGAATAGATAATTTGGACAAATGTGCTTCATCCATGATCCGATTCCTGAGTTCTCTATCCTTAGGCACCACTAATCGCTGGTTAAACCATAGAACTCCATTTTTGTCAACTCGAAAATGCTTATCGGCCTCTTTTTCATCCTTGAGCCTTTCCTTAATATGATAGATTCCCTTATCGGTTTTCTGGTCCTCTATAATTTGGTCTACTAACACATTGCGGAACTTTAAATCATGTAGCACTGCAGCATGTGTTAAGCTGAACTCATCCTCTGGTAGAAGCTTCATAGCATTACAGTGTGATTTCCGGCTCAGAGCATCGGCCACAACTTTCGCCTTGCCTGGATGATAGTGAATTTGAAGATTATAATCCTTAATCAATTCCAGCCATCTTCTTTGCCTCATATTCAATTCTGCTTGCGTGAAAATATATTTAAGACTCTTGTGGTCGGTGTACATATTGCAGACATTCCCAAGCAGATAGTGTCTCCAAATCTTCAAAGCATGTACAACTGCAGCTAATTCCAAATCATGGGTCGGGTAATTCACTTCATGCTTTCGCAATTGCCGCGAAGCATAAGCAATCACTCTGCCTTCTTGCATGAGAACACAACCTAGGCCTACCTTTGACGCATCACAAAAGACATCAAAGGGTTTCTCAACATCCGGTTGAGCTAAAACAGGAGCAGTGGTCAACAGCTTCCGCAAGGTACGGAAAGCAGTTTCGCACTTCTCCGTCCATTCAAATTTCTGATTCTTTTGCAACAAACTTGTCATTGGCTTTGCAATTTTGGAGAAATCGGGAATAAAACGGCGGTAATATCCTGCTAAGCCCAAGAAACTACGAATCTCACCAACTGAAGTAGGAGCTTCCCAGTCCATGACTTCTTGTACTTTACTAGGGTCTACTGAGATTCCTTCTTCTGACAGAATATGACCAAGAAATTGTACTTTCTTCATCCAAAACTCGCACTTGCTGAATTTAGCATAGAGCTTGTGTTCCCTGAGTCTAGATAAGACAACCCTCAAATGTTCTGCATGGTCTTCTGCATTTTCCGAGTAAACCAGAATATCGTCAATGAACACTACCACAAACTTGTCTAATTCTGGCATGAACACGGAGTTCATCAAACTCATAAAATATGCTGGAGCATTGGTTAATCCAAAGGACATAACAAGATACTCGTATAACCCGTATCTGGTTGAGAAAGCGGTCTTTGGAATATCCTGTGGTCTGATTCGAATCTGATGATACCCTGACCTTAGATCAATCTTAGAAAACACCTTGGCCCTTGATAACTGATCAAAAAGGATGTCTATCCTAGGTAACGGATACTTATTCTTAACAGTCACGGCATTGAGTGGACGATAATCCACACACATGCGCAAGGACTTATCCTTCTTTTTGACAAACAAAGCTGGGCAACCCCATTCTGATACACTGGGTTGAATGAATCCCTTGTCCAAGAGTTCCTTGATCTGGGTCTTGAGTTCTGCCAGCTCATTGGGCGGCATTCGATACGGTCTCCTAGAGATTGGTGCAGTTCTTGGTAACAACTCTATCACAAACTCCACTGCTCTCTTCGGTGGTAACCCTGGTAACTCATCTGGAAAAACGTCCGGAAAATCCCTAACAACTGGAATTTTGGAGAGGTCTTCTATAGCAAAAGTACAAGATAAGTCAACAAGATCGGCACCTCGAGGAAGAGATACGCGAAGCTTGTTACCTGTCCGACTATCAGATAAGGTAAGAGTCCTGTTTGCAGTGTCTAACACCGCACTCCACATGGTCATCCAACTCATTCCTAAGACTACATCCATACTTAGTCCCGGCAAAACCACTAAGTTGGCTCCAAATTTATGCCCTCCAATATCGATGGTCACATTACACACCATCTGTCTAGATAACACGCTACTCCCTACGGAGCTCACGCGAAACCCATAATCCATTTCAGAGATTTCTTGATTATGCTTTAGTGCAAATGCCTTGCTCATGAAAGAATGCGATGATCCAGTATCAAATAAAACAACTGCAGGATGATGGTTCACGAGACACATACCGACAGTCACGGGTTCTCCTGCACGAGCTTCTTCAGCAGTCATGTTATGCAGACGCGCGGGGTAATTAGCTTGCTGCTTCTTGGGGTGTGGGCAATACCTTGCAAAGTGCCCCTCTTGGTTACAATTGAAGCACGGTCCCCGAACTATGGGCTTGGTCCCAGTTGAGCTGCCTTGTCCTGCTCGAGCCTGACTTGCTGCCACCTTGTATGGTCGTTGACCACGCTGAGCTTGCTGCTGTCCTTTCTTCTGAGGCGGCCTGAAACGAGCCCCAGGTGCTGGTGGTCGGTATTGAGAACGCTGGGCTGGTGGTCCTCTAAACTGAGATGATCCAGGTTCCAGGGTCCTCTTCCTAGCCTTGCTTGCAGCATGCTTGTTGTTGTGATTCTCCTGGATCAGGCAGTCACTGATGAAGTCATTGAAAACTGTGCGGGATGAAGTACCCACTGATTTTCCCATCTTAGTATTCAGTCCTCTCTTAAAGCTAGCTATCTTCTTTGCATCGGTATCAACAAAGTCTGGTGCATAGCGAGATAAAGAGTTGAACAAGTGATGATACTCGGTCACTGATCGAGTTCCTTGGGTTAAGCTCATGAATTCAGCCATCTTCATCTGAGTCAAGCCTGGCGGAATATAGTGCCCGCGAACAGCTTCCGCGAACATTCTCCAAGTGACAGGTGTACGAGCTGGATAAGTGGTACGGTGATGTCCCCACCAAATTCCGGCTGGCCCCTGTAGCTGATGTGCAGCATACTCTGCCTTTAATTCTTCTGTAAGCCTGAGCAGTCGAAACTTCTGCTCTATTGTATGCAGCCATTCTTCGGCTTCTAGAGGTTCTGTGGCTTCCTTGAAAATTGGCGGCCTTGTGTCCAGAAAATCCTTGAACGAGCTGTACTGATTCGGCTCAGGGCGTTGATTGTTATGCGCTAAATTCTCTCGCAGAAGCGCCTCGATGTTGCGTTGGCTTCCCAAGAACTGAGCGAAGAGTTGCTCGGCCGTGGGTGGTGGAGGAGGTGGTGGATTGCGGTTCTCCCTGCTACCACCATTACCACCACTACCACCCGCTCCACTGCGAGTCGTCGTCATCTGCATGTAGCGATAGCAATAATCATTAAACGACGTTGCCAAATTGCGGAGAACAATAAACCATGCCAACAGAAATTATTCGGAAAACGAATTCGCCAAACAATTACAGAGGCATAATAAATTTCGATCCACAACGCATCATCACATGATAAAAAGTGCTCATCACATAACATACAAAAGTCAACATAACATCCGTAGGTGCCCATACATATGGGACTTTTAAAGGTTTTGCGCCATACGCACATAGGTCCAACACACATTCTTACATCCACATGCTACCCAAAAGATCAAACGCTACGATATGAGATAAGACCACTACGCGCTAACACTAACTAGTCTACTCCCTATTGGCACCATCGTCATCATCGTCGTTGTCATCATCATCACTCGAGATGTTCGAAGAACCACTGGACGAAGCATGAGAATCCGGGTCCTCTTGAGGAAAGATAGGGTTCCTCTCATTCTCACGGCGATGAATCTCCTCATGTAGGCGATCATTGTAGTCCTGGAGATGATGAAGTTGCAGCTCCAAATCTCCCACCTGTAGCCTGAGAAGCCTGTTCTGCTCAGTCGCGCGCATACCCTCGAGACAAACATTACGTAGCGACTCCTCAGTCTCGGCCATGATGGTGGATAAGAAGGTCGTCATACCCTGCTGGTCACTAAGCTGTTGTGCCGTCTCCTGCTCCCTCCAACGAGCCTGGTCTCTCTCAACGGTCAAGTGAGCTAGCTGAGTGGTAAGAAGGTCGACCTCTGTAGCATGCGCCTCCTGACCCTGGTGATGTGCGGCTATCTCCTCACTGAGGATGTGGTCCAGGTGATCGTAGCTACGTGACAGACACCCGTAGGTAGCCATGAGTGCAGCCATCGCACTCCCAGCTGGCCCTGCGCAGTGCTCACGCTCTGAAGAACTAGCCTCCAACACCGTAACACCCGGCTGATGCCACACGGACTGGTACGGATCTGCTGTAGGGAAGACACCGGCTGTGGCCTGGGCAACTACCTTTGGATGATCCTCCATGATATCCCGAAGAACAGTGTACGCAACTTGGTTGGCTCCATCCCAAGGAGTCCTGCCCTGAAGAGCAAACACTCTGCGGCACCACACATGATCCTGCGGATCACGGCTGGGCACGTCCACCTCAACTGTGTACATGTAGCGATCCTCTGAAAACTGAACTCGATGCCACTCATATTGCGGCTCCTGGCCCTCCTGGTATCCGACTAAGTGCAGCACCCTCCACAAAAGAGTAGGCATGCCGAACTCCTCCAGAAAATCCTCGGATCCCTCCTCGGTCCAAGGACCCAGCATGTAATTGGGCCTCCTGCCTCCAGTCGACTTGCGGGCGGTACGCTTAGTGCGGGCCATCTGAAAGAAGTGTATCCACATAGTTTTTAATTAGTTGAGAACAACTTTTATTTAAGATCGGGACGGATAACATAAGGAAGGAAGTAAATTAATGCAAGATTATATGATCATGATGCATGAGCGTAACATACGTCCTCACTGCCTAACAACCTAACGGCTAGACAGTGGCATACTACGTTCACTCATAGCGTTAACTAGCGTACTACACGTTCGCAAGTTAGCGTACCTGCAGAAAGTTCATTTCAGCCCTGCCCACAATATGAATAGCATGCATTGCTGAAAATTAAATCTAATACTGGCTTAGGTGCACACCCAGTATACACGTAAGCAGTATATGCACCCATCAGAGAAGTATTACTCCCACAATTAATACTTTCACATATACTTGTGTGCAACAGGTATACATGTCAGCATCATTCACGCACTCCCCTAGATTGGCGGTTGTCCAATCATGCTCTCACAACTCACTTATTACCTTGGCGTAGAGGCAATTGATCCATACATTACTATTCCGAGGAATAGCACCCATACAATTTCACCCTTGCCGTATGGACGACAGAAATAACAGAATTTAAATATGATGCACAACCCCCAAGTTAGTACTTAAATAGCCACCTAGATTCCTATTGGGCATAAGGACTTGGTCACTGGCACACCTTAGCTTTAATCCTTAAGATTTTCCAAATCCTAATATAACTATAAGTTGGCAAATACAGCTTTATCCTTTATAAAATGTTGTTTTTAAAATACACCCATGAACAATAACGCAGAACTTGCTCCGATGCCAGCTGTAACAGAACCGACCAATTTGCACCAGATTAAGCACTGAAAACCTCCGCTCTCGCAGAAATCATCGAGTACTTAAGCTCGTACAAACCCGGTAGTCCGGAAATCTCGAAGGATTTCAAATCATTCAACGACATCCAGCCAAGATCGTACTTGTTCCACGAACATGCTCAAGGGTTACAACACAGTTGCACACAGTTCAAATTACATCGGAGTACGAAATAATATTACAAACATAGTTTGATAGTAGTAGCGGAAGCAACATAGTCTTTAAAACATAAGTTTGGATTGTTCATAAATACGGTGCCATCGGTTGACCGGGTCCACAAAAGCAACAGATGAGATAAGTGTTGACCATGCCCTTGGTCTAGTCATCACCCGTTACCGGGTACAAGCAGTTCTCGCAGTAACCATAAAAGCACTGGCCATCTGCAACAACAAGGGAATAAAACCCTGAGTACGAGAAGGTACTCAGCTAGACTTACCCGTCATAAACCAAAAATAATGAGACACCAAGGATCATGTAGGCTATATAAGTGGGGTTGGCTGCACATACTCTTTTGCATGAAAGCTTTAGTAATAAAACTCAGTTTCAAATGTTGGCAATTGCTTTTAGTCATTAACTCTACCTTACTAGATTTGCACCTGTACTAAACAAGCACTTGCTAATTAATCAATCAAGAGTGACTATTTCATCAATAGCCTTTCAGATTCCATAACCATTTTAGTTCCATAAGTTCTACGGGAGATGATCTAAAGTCAACTGCTCACTGTACAGGAGCGATGGCGATTATAATCGATTCCTACCCAGCTGGGGATAAAATGTCTCACACTCGCCCGGCACGTCCGGCTACGACAGTCGTAAGCTGCCAGTCAGGAGATTCAAGAACACAAAGCGCGGGACGGCCATGGGCCCTTCTACACCGGGGGTTATCTCAGTGCCAGGTCGCTCAATCTATAACTGCCCACGGTCATGCCAGGTCGATCAGGCCCTGCCTGCCCTCGGACCATGCCAGGTCGATCAGAATAGTTGCCCACGGTACAGCTGAGGCCCTGGGTGTTAGGCGTCAACATCTCCATCACCGGCTCGAATAACCTTACTCGGCTTCACGGGAGGTACTCAGACCAACTCCGTTAAGTGATCGACGCGTTCAATTTGACTGAAGGGACATTCCCGAACGGGTCCTATGCGACACAGACGGGAGCCTACTAGCACACAGAACCCATGTCCTGCTGCTCTTACATCCCGCCTCCGTCTCAGATTAATTATCACATGGTTATCTCATGACAGCACAGGCTAAACATGATCAGTATCCACCTATTGTGGGAGACAGGGAATCACCCGACTTTTACCGATCTAAGCAGGGCTAAGCATATAACGAGCCTAGACCTAAACAGGGATACCAAGATATATTGCAGGTGGACAAGGATAAGTAATAGTGCATCAACGGTAGCAATCAACTCCTATAACCTAATGCATCATTCATCATCAGGTTAACTAGAAAACATTTGCAAACCGTAGGAGTTAGAATGCTCCGGGGCTTGCCTTTCTCAAAGTCCGACGGACGGTGATCGCGGCACTCGGGCAACTCGTCGGCGTCGGTCCCTCCGGCTTCTTCTGTCAAGTTCTCCTCCGGACTGGGCTCTTCCATTATCGACTGGGTCTGGATCTCCTCCGCTGATCCTGTATGATGCATAGTGCGCATGAATAGGATGAATGCACCTAGAATGCATATGTGATGCACATGATCGACAGCAATCAGGAGATAGACACATGTCATCTACTGCATTCTCTTCAACAAGGTAGTCAACATCATCCCACTATTTAACCTAACATAGTCAATTGATTAAGCTATGTTGTCACCACCTCAAAGTTTACTTAATGAGTTTATTACCCTCTAAAAACTTGCTGAAATAAATCTATTTACACATGCTTTAAACAGCAACCTAACCTAGGCAGCTTCAGAAAAATCTACAGAAATTACTGGGAGTTAACAACACCTAATCTAGCTCCCTGTCCAAATTTCATCTCATTTGGACTTAAACTTCATTCTCTATGAAAAAGACAAATTCTATCATGGAAAGGTGCTTTGAACTACACACCCTAGCAAAAAGTGTCAAACAACAGATTTCTTATTTTTCTACTGAGCTTCCTAGTACAAGAGCAATGTGCTTAAATTCTCAGGTTCATATTCCTCATATTTTAATTACTACAAAATAAACAAGGAAACGACATTTAACCATTTTAAAAGCTACTGTCAAATTAATTCACAGAACAACCTCATATTATATTTTTCTCTGAAACTACACCCTCATACAAACCTAACAAAACTGGAATCACATTTTTCTGACTAATATATAATTAGTTATGCATTTTCCAAGTTATCAGCACTTTTCTAATGTAAATAAATCTACACATAAAAGTATCACCAAGAATGCATTCAACAGTTTTCACTGATAGATCTAAACATGCTTGACCTAACAAAATTTGTTTCACAGGAGTTGGACTTAAAATGAGCCTTGTATGAATTTTTGAAGCCTTACATGAATTCTGCAAAACATATTTAAAAGAAAACTCAATCCTAACGTACGGACTCCCTTCTTGATTCGGCCGAGGCACAAGACAGACGCTCGGCACACCCGGCGCGACTCGGCCGAGGCTTCGAGGCGAAGGCTTCGGCACACCCGGCTCAACTCAGCCGAGGCTTAGACGTACTCGACCGATTCGGCCGAGGCTCAGACACCTTTTACCGATTCGGCCGAGGCACACTGACAGCCGAGGCTAACCTATTCAGCCGAGGCTACTGACTCAACCGAGACTAACTCAACCGACTCGGTCGAGGCTCGAGGCGAAGGCTCGGCGCATCCGGCTTTCCGAGGCCTACGGCACCCAAGCTCTTCCCTTTCTCTCTTTCTTACTGCCAGCCGGGGCCCGCTGGTCAGGGCGACCAAGCTTCCGAGGCCAAGCTCGGCACGTTACCGCGCGAGGCCAGGCTCGGCGGTCAACGGCGGAGTTTTGCGCCGTGGTCGTTGACCGGCCCTAGCTCGTCGACGGCGACGCTTCCGGTGACACTGAGACCATCACTGGGTGCGGGTTTGCGAGGCGAACACGACTAACAGACTTGCTAAGCCAAAGGGATACCGGAGCAAGCTCGACGGCGGCCATGGCGGAGCGGCGGCTCTGCGACTCGGCGGCGGAACTCTTTCCGGCGGCTTGCGACTCGGCAAGATTAACACTAGCCTAAGCACGACCTAAGCGACCTATTCGGGCAACCTTCGAGCCTCGGTAACCGTAGCATTGCTCGGAGCTATGCACGGCGGCGGTCCATGGCGGACACGGCGGCGACACGGCTCGGTTCCGGCTGAACATGGCGGCAGAGAGGTCTCCATCGAAACCTAGGCAACTACGTTGGTAGGGAAGACTAGAACATGGCTCGGTTTAGGATGGCTTGGCCGGAGATGACCGGTCCACATGAAGGTCACGATGGCGGCCATGGCGGGAGCTTGCGGATGGCATCCGCTGTTCCGGCGGCTAGAGAGGGAGAGAGGGGAAACCAACCCTTACCGGAGAAGGAGGAGGTCAAGGCGGAGGAACTGGCGGGAGGAATCGAACGGCGGTGAGCGGTGGAGCGAGTAATCGCTCGCCGAGGTTCGGCGGGCGGCGGCGGCGCGGAGCTCTGGTGAAGATGGAGTGGAGTGGAGCGAGGGAGAGAGCGAGCAATGGAATGCTCCTCTGGTTGCAAGCACGGGGCGGAGCGAAGGCAAAAGGAACGAAGTGCTAGGTGCATTGCACCTGGCCGGTTCCCGTCGGGGGAACTCCCGACCGGACGCGGCGGCGTCAGGCGTCGCGCGACACGCGGCGGGCGAGGACGCGGTGCATGGAGCGACGTGGCGAGTTCGGGCGCAAACCACGGGCGGCGAAGTCGGTGGTTTGGCCGGCCGGCGAAGCGGTCTCGCGGCTGCGGGCGGATTCTGCCGGCGCGGAGGGAGCGGCGTCCGCGAAGGAGAAGAAGGAGAGACTGACAGGCGGGGTCCACTGGGGTTAAACTAATGAAGTTTGGTTAAAAACTTTGATGCTCTATAACTCCTAAACTAAGCCGAAACAGGAGAAGGTCCTAAAAGCAAAGTTGCTTAGAATTTTGTAAGGAACAAATCATCTTTAAGGCAAAGTGCTGTAAAGCAAAGTAGTTCCCTTCATCAAGATCTACAACTTTTTTATAAGGCACTTGGTCAGAAACAGAAAGCAAATAAGGTTACACTAGAGACCAAACAAGGACTTAAGCACTTCAACAAACCTATGCACATGAAATGATGAGATGCTATGCTCATGCCATGCCAAATTATGCATTTAGGGATTGCTTAACACCGGGGTGTTACAAACGGCCCTCCCGCACGAGTTTTGCGGCACCGTTCCGCCGGAAATGAAAGTGCCAAAAACCCACCAAACATGAGTTTTGGGTCAAACGGAGATGATTGGGTGCGTACATTGTGAAATATTCAACTGCGAGTTTTTCGGTGCATCGGTGGGATAAACGGCCCTCCCGCACGAGTTTTCCAGCACCGTTCCTTCGAAAATGAAAGTGCCAAAAACCCATCAAACATGAGTTTTGGGTCAAATGGAGATGATTGGTACGTCCGTTGCGAAAAATTCAACTGCGAGTTTTTCGTGCATCGGTGGGAAAAACGGCCCTCCCGCACGAGTTTTGTGGCACCGTTCCGCCGGAAATGAAAGTGCCAAAAACCCACCAAACATGAGTTTTGGGTCAAACGGAGATGATTGGGTGCGTACATTGTGAAATATTCAACTGCGAGTTTTTCGGTGCATCGGTGGGATAAACGGCCCTCCCGCACGAGTTTTCCAGCACCGTTCCTTCGAAAATGAAAGTGCCAAAAACCCATCAAACATGAGTTTTGGGTCAAATGGAGATGATTGGGTACGTCCGTTGCGAAAAATTCAACTGCGAGTTTTTTCGTGCATCGGTGGGAAAAACGGCCCTCCCGCACGAGTTTTGTGGCACCGTTCCGCCGGAAATGAAAGTGCCAAAAACCCACCAAACATGAGTTTTGGGTCAAACGGAGATGATTGGGTGCGTCCATTGTGAAATATTCAACTGCGAGTTTTTCGGTGCATCTGTGGGAAAAACGCCCCCCCCCCCCGCATGAGTTTTGCGGCACCATTCCACTCGAAATGAAAGTGCCAAAAATTCATCAAACATGAGTTTTGGGTCAAATAGAGATGATTGGGCGCGTCCGTAGCGAAAAATTCAACAAAGAGTTTTTTTCGTGCATCGGTGGGTAAAACGGCCCTGTCGCACGAGTTTTGTGGCACCGTTCCGCCGGAAATGAAAGTGCCAAAAACCCACCAAACATGAGTTTTGGGTCAAACGGAGATGATTGGGTGTGTCCATTGTGAAAACTTCAACTACGAGTTTTTCGGTGCATCATTAGGAAAAACAGCCCCCCCGCACGAGTTTTGCGGCACCATTCCACTCGAAATGAAAGTGCCATAAACCCATCAAACATGAGTTCTGGGTCAAATGGAGATGATTGGGCGCGTCCGTTGCGAAAAAATCAACTGCGAGTTTTTTCGTGCATCGGTGGGAAAAACGGCCCTGCCGCACGAGTTTAGTGGCACGGTTCCGCCGGAAATGAAAGTGCTAAAAACCCACGAAACATGAGTTTTGGGTCAAACGGAGATGATTGGGTGCGTCCATTGTGAAATATTCAACTGCGAGTATTTCGGTGCATCTGTGGAAAAAACGCCCCCCCCCCCCCCCCCGCATGAGTTTTGCGGCACCATTCCACTCGAAATGAAAGTGCCAAAAACCCATCAAACATGAGTTTTGGGTCAAATGGAGATGATTGGGCGCGTCCGTTGCGAAAAATTCAACTGCGAGTTTTTCTCGTGCATCGGTGGGTAAAACGGCCCTGCCGCACGAGTTTTGTGGCATCGTTCCGCCGGAAATGAAAGTGCCAAAAACCCACCAAACATGAGTTTTGGGTCAAACGGAGATGATTGGGTGTGTCCATTGTGAAAACTTCAACTACGAGTTTTTCGGTGCATCAGTAGGAAAAACGCCCCCCCCCCCCCCCGCATGAGTTTTGCGGCACCATTCCACTCGAAATGAAAGTGCCATAAATCCATCAAACATGAGTTTTGGGTCAAATGGAGATGATTTGGTGTGTCCGCTGCGAAAAAGTCAACTGCGAGTTTTTTCGTGCATCGGTGGGAAAAACCACCCTCCTGCACGAGTTTTGCGACACCGTTGCGCCAGAAATGATGGCAAAAACCCACCAAACATGAGTTTTGGGTCAAACGGAGATGATTGGGTGCGTCCGTTGTGAAAAATTCAACTGCGAGTTTTTTCGTAAATCGGTGGGAAAAATGGCCCTCCCGCACGAGTTTTGCAGCACCGTTCCTTCGAAAATGAAAGTGCCAAAAACCCATCAAACATGAGTTTTGGGTCAAATGGAGATGATTGGGTGCGTCCGTTGCGAAAAAATCAACTGCGAGTTTTTTTGTGCATCGGTGGGAAAAACGGCCCTCCCGCATGAGTTTTCCGTCACCGTTCCTTCGAAAATGAATGTGCCAAAACCAATCAAACATGAGTTTTGGGTCAAATGGAGATGATTGGGTACGTCCGTTGCGAAAAATTCAACTGCGAGTTTTTTTGTGCATCGATGGGAAAAACGGCCCTCCCGCACGAGTTTTCCGGAACCGTTCCTTCAAAAATGAATGTGCCAAAAACCGATCAAACATGAATTTTGGGTCAAATGGAGATGATTGGGCGCGTCCGTTGCGAAAAAATCAACTGCGAGTTTTTTCGTGCATCGGTGGGTAAAACGGCCCTGCCGCACGAGTTTTGTGGCACCGTTCCGCCGGAAATGAAAGTGCCAAAAACCCACCAAACATGAGTTTTTGGTGAAACGGAGATGATTTGGTGTGTCCATTGTGAAAACTTCAACTACGAGTTTTTCGGTGCATCAGTGGGAAAAACAGCCCCCCCGCACGAGTTTTGCGGCACCATTCCACTCGAAATGAAAGTGCCATAAACCCATCAAACATGAGTTTTGGGTCAAATGGAGATGATTGGGCGCGTCCGTTGCGAAAAATTCAACTGCGAGTTTTTTCGTGCATCGGTGGGAAAAATGGCCCACCTGCACGAGTTTTGCGGCACCGTTCCGCCAAAAATGATGGCAAAAACCCACCAAACCTGAGTTTTGGGTCAAACGAAGATGATCGGGTGCGTCCGTTGCGAAAAATTCAACAGCGAGTTTTTTCGTAAATTGGTGGGAAAAACGGCCCTCCCGCACGAGTTTTCCGGCACCGTTCCTTCGAAAATGAAAGTGCCAAAAACCCATCAAACATGAGTTTTGGGTCAAATGGAGATGATTGGGTGCGTCTGTTGCGAAAAAATCAACTGCGAGTTTTTTGTGCATCGGTGGGAAAAACGGCCCTCCCGCACGAGTTTTCCGGCACCGTTCCTTCGAAAATGAATGTGCCAAAAACCGATCAAACATGAGTTTTGGGTCAAATGTTGATGATTGGGTACGTCCGTTGCGAAAAATTCAACTGCGAGTTTTTTCGTGCATTAGTGGGAAAAATGGCCCTCCCGCACGAGTTTTGCGGCACCATTACGCCAGAAATGAAAGTGCCAAAAACCCACCAAACATGAGTTTTGGGTCAAACAGCGATAATTGGGTGCATTCGTTGTGAAAAATTCAACTGCGAGTTTTTTCGTGCATCGCTGGGAAAAACGGCCCTCCCGCACGAGTTTTGCGGCACCGTTCCTTCGAAATGGAAGTGCCAAAAACCCATCAAACATGAGTTTTGGGTCAAATGGAGATGATTGGGTACGTCCGTTGCAAAAAAATTCAACTGCGAGTTTTTTCGTGCATCGGTGGGAAAACGGCCCTCCCCGCACGACTTTTGTGGCACCGTTCCGCCGGAAATGAAAGTGCCAAAAACCCACCAAACATGAGTTTTGGGTTAAACGAAGATGATTGGGTGCGTCCATTGTGAAATATTCAACTGCGAGTTTTCGGTGCATCGGTCGGATAAACGACCCTCCCGCACGAGTTTTCCAGCACCGTTCCTTCGAAACTGAAAGTGCCAAAAACCCATCAAACATGAGTTTTGGGTCAAATGGAGATGATTGGGTACGTCCGTTGCGAAAAATTCAACTGCGAGTTTTTTCGTGCATTAGTGGGAAAAATGGCCCTCCCGCACGAGTTTTGCGGCACCTTTCCGCCGAAAATGAAAGTGCCAAAAACCCAACAAACATGAGTTTTGGGTCAAATGGAGATGATTGGGCGCGTCCGTTGCGAAAAATTCAACTGCGAGTTTTTTCGTGCATCGGTGGGAAAAACGGCCCTCCCGCACGAGTTTTGCGGCATCGTTCCGCCAGAAATGTTGGCAAAAACCCACCAAATCTGAGTTTTGGGTCAAACAGAGATGATCGGGTGCGTCCGTTGCGAAAAATTCAACTGCGAGTTTTTTCGTAAATTGGTGGGAAAAACGGCCCTCCCGCACGAGTTTTCCGGCACCGTTCCTTCGAAAATGAAAGTGCCAAAAACCCATCAAACATGAGTTTTGGGTCAAATAGAGATGATTGGGTGCGTCCGTTGCGAAAAAATCAACTGCGAGTTTTTTTGTGCATCGGTGGGAAAAACGGCCCTCCCGCACGAGTTTTGCGGCACCATTCCGCCGAAAATGAAAGTTCCAAAAACCCAACAAACATGAGTTCTGGGTCAAATGGAGATGATTGGGCGCGTCCGTTGCGAAAAAATCAACTGCAAGTTTTTTCGTGCATCGGTGGGAAAAACGACCCTCCTGCACGAGTTTTGCGGCACGGTTCCGCCGGAAATGAAAGTGCCAAAAACCCACCAAACATGAGTTTTGGGGTCAAACGGAGATGATTGGGTGCGTCCATTGTGAAATATTCAACTGCGAGTTTTTCGGTGCATCTGTGGAAAAAACGCCCCCCCCCCCCGCATGAGTTTTGCGGCACCATTCCACTCGAAATGAAAGTGCCAAAAACCCATCAAACATGAGTTTTGGGTCAAATGGAGATGATTGGGCGCGTCCGTTGCGAAAAATTCAACTGCGAGTTTTTTTCGTGCATCGGTGGGTAAAACGGCCCTGCCGCACGAGTTTTGTGGCACCGTTGCGCCGGAAATGAAAGTGCCAAAAACCCACCAAACATGAGTTTTGGGTCAAACGGAGATGATTGGGTGTGTCCATTGTGAAAACTTCAACTACGAGTTTTTCGGTGCATCAGTAGGAAAAACGCCCCCCCCCCCCCCACATGAGTTTTGCGGCACCATTCCACTCGAAATGAAAGTGCCATAAACCCATCAAACATGAGTTTTGGGTCAAATGGAGATGATTTGGCGTCTCCGCTGCGAAAAATTCAACTGCGAGTTTTTTCGTGCATCGGTGGGAAAAACGACCCTCCTGCACGAGTTTTGCGGCACCGTTCCGCCAGAAATGATGGCAAAAACCCACCAAACATGAGTTTTGGGTCAAATGGAGATGATTGGGCGCGTCCGTTGCGAAAAAATCAACTGCAAGTTTTTTCGTGCATCGGTGGGAAAAATGACCCTCCAGCACGAGTTTTGCGGCACGGTTCCGCCGGAAATGAAAGTGCCAAAAACCCACCAAACATGAGTTTTGGGTCAAACGGAGATGATTGGGTGTGTCCATTGTGAAAACTTCAACTACAAGTTTTTCGGTGCATCAGTGGGAAAAACGCCCCCCCCCCCCCCCCCCCCCGCACGAGTTTTGCGGCACCATTCCACTCGAAATGAAAGTGCCATAAACCCATCAAACATGAGTTTTGGTCAAATGGAGATGATTTGGCGTGTCCGCTGTGAAGAATTCAACTGCGAGTTTTTTCGTGCATCGGTGGGAAAAACGACCCTCCTGCACGAGTTTTGCGGCACCGTTCCGCCAGAAATGATGGCAAAAACCCACCAAACATGAGTTTTGGGTCAAACGGAGATGATTGGGTGCGTCCGTTGCGAAAAATTCAACTGCGAGTTTTTTCGTAAATCGGTGGGAAAAACGGCCCTCCCGCACGAGTTTTGCGGCACCGTTCCTTCGAAAATGAAAGTGCCAAAAACCCATCAAACATGAGTTTTGGGTCAAATGGAGATGATTGGGTGCGTCCGTTGCGAAAAAATCAACTGCGAGTTTTTTTGTGCATCGGTGGGAAAAACGGCCCTCCCGCACGAGTTTTCCGTCACCGTTCCTTCGAAAATGAATGTGCCAAAAACCAATCAAACATGAGTTTTGGGTCAAATGGAGATGATTCGGTACGTCCGTTGCGAAAAATTCTACTGCGAGTTTTTTTCGTGCATTTGTGGGAAAAATGGCCCTCCCGCATGAGTTTTGCGGCACCATTCCGCCGAAAATGAAAGTTCCAAAAACCCAACAAACATGAGTTTTGGGTCAAATGGAGATGATTGGGCGCGTCCGTTGCGAAAAAATCAACTGCGAGTTTTTTCGTGCATCGGTGGGTAAAACGGCCCTGCCGCACGAGTTTTGTGGCACCGTTCCGCCGGAAACGAAAGTGCCAAAAACCCACCAAACATGAGTTTTGGGTGAAACGGAGATGATTTGGTGTGTCCATTGTGAAAACTTCAACTACGAGTTTTTCGGTGCATCAGTGGGAAAAACGGCCCCCCCGCACGAGTTTTGCGGCACCATTCCACTCGAAATGAAAGTGCCATAAACCCATCAAACATGAGTTTTGGGTCGAATGGAGATGATTGGGCGCGTCCGTTGCGAAAAATTCAACTGCGAGTTTTTTCGTGCATCAGTGGGGAAAACGGCCCTCCTACACGAGTTTTGCGGCACCGTTCCGCCAGAAATGATGGCAAAAACCCACCAAACCTGAGTTTTGGGTCAAACGGAGATGATCGGGTACGTCCGTTGCGAAAAACTCAACTGCGAGTTTTTTCGTAAATGGGTGGGAAAAACGGCCCTCCCGCACGAGTTTTCCGGCACCGTTCCTTCGAAAATGAAAGTGCCAAAAACCCATCAAACATGAGTTTTGGGTCAAATGGAGATGATTGGGTGCGTCCATTGCGAAAAAATCAACTGCGAGTTTTTTTGTGCATCGGTGGAAAAAACGGCCCTCCCGCACGAGTTTTCCGGCACCGTTCCTTCGAAAATGAATGTGCCAAAAACCGATCAAACATGAGTTTTGGGTCAAATGGAGATGATTGGGTACGTCCGTTGCGAAAACTTCAACTGCGAGTTTTTTCGTGCATTAGTGGGAAAAATGGCCCTCCCGCACGAGTTTTGCGGCACCATTACGCCGGAAATGAAAGTGCCAAAAACCCACCAAACATGAGTTTTGGGTCAAACGGAGATAATTGGGTGCGTTCGTTGTGAAAAATTCAACTGCGAGTTTTTTCGTGCATCGGTGGGAAAAACGGCCCTCCCGCACGAGTTTTGCGGCACCGTTCCTTCGAAATGGAAGTGCCAAAAACCCATCAAACATGAGTTTTGGGTCAAATGGAGATGATTGGGTACGTCCGTTGCAAAAAATTCAACTGCGAGTTTTTTCGTGCATCGGTGGAAAAACGGCCCTCCCGCACGAGTTTTGCGGCACCGTTCCGCCGGAAATGAAAGTGCCAAAAACCCACCAAACAGGAGTTTTGGGTCAAACGGAGATGATTGGGTGCGTACATTGTGAAATATTCAACTGCGAGTTTTTCGGTGCATCGGTGGGATAAACGGCCCTCCCGCACGACTTTTCCAGCACCGTTCCTTCGAAAATGAAAGTGCCCAAAACCCATCAAACATGAGTTTTGGGTCAAATGGAGATGATTGGGTACGTCCGTTGCGAAAAATTCAACTGCGAGTTTTTCGCGCATCAGTGGGAAAATCGGCCCTCCCGCCGAGTTTTGTGGCACCGTTTCGCCGGAAATGAAAGTGCCAAAAACCCACCAAACATGAGTTTTGGGTCAAACGGAGATGATTGGGTGCGTCCATTGTGAAATATTCAACTGTGAGTTTTTCGGTGCATCGGTCGGATAAACGGCCCTCCCGCACGAGTTTTCTTGCACCGTTCCTTCGAAAATGAAAGTGCCAAAAACCCATCAAACATGAGTTTTGGGTCAAATGGAGATGATTGGGTACGTCCATTGTGAAATATTCAACTGCGAGTTTTTCGGTGCATCTGTGGAAAAAACGCCCCCCCTCCGCATGAGTTTTGCGGCACCATTCCACTCGAAATGAAAGTGCCAAAAACCCATCAAACATGAGTTTTGGGTCAAATGGAGATGATTGGGCGCGTCCGTTGCGAAAAATTCAACTGCGAGTTTTTTTCGTGCATCGGTGGGTAAAACGGCCCTGCCGCACGAGTTTTGTGGCACCGTTCGGCCGGAAACGAAAGTGCCAAAAACCCACCAACCATGATGATAAGAGTATGGGTGCCCCGATCTTTCGGTGGAGAGGGATAACTTCGATTTGGACTGAAACGACGTTCACGACCCGACTACAACCATCCAAGGATGCTGCGCCTTAGCAATCGATACACCAATTCCAGCGGTTGCTCGCGATCTTGTGGATGCACGACCAACCAAACCACTAGGGTTATTCCTGCAAGCAATCGAAGAACAAGCAAGAACAAGTAGAACAAGAACTCTATTGCAAAATAAGAGATGAAGGTTCAAATCTGATACACATGAAGGTGGGGTTCCGAAATCAAGTAGAACGGATGGTCTAGTCGACACAAACGTCTACCAGGAAGTAGCAATAGCTAAACTTACATCTAAACAAAACCCAATCTGTTTGTGGCGGCTATGGGGAGGTATTAAAGGAGGAGAGGACGACCAGGAGGGTGTTGGGGTCGTCCTCCAACCCTAGGACGTGTCCTTAATGGACCCAACTTGATACATGGGCCAATAGCCCAAGATATGGTGACGCAGCACCCTGGACAGCAAGATCTCTCGGTAATATTTGGATAATTGTCGCCGCTGTGTAGAAGATACGGACATGGGGCTGGATCCAAATGAAAGTAGACTTGTTAAGCTTTCCATCAAGTCCTGAACCATCCAAATCCGAGTCCGTTTGAAGTCGTGGTGACCGTAACAAGTTGGGACTTTTCTGCAGTCCGAATTCAACTTCCAAAACGTGTTGGACTTGGACTCTTTCCTTTCTTTTGCCAAAACTGACGTGGTGACTTTGTGGAGAACATTAAGAACACTTGGACTTGGTCCCCAATCAACTTCATTGATCTTCCAAACTTTCCTTATGCAATCAAACCTTCCCTTCATCCATGCAAGTAATTCTGAAAAAGACAATATACACATTTTATGGTGCAGCACCAATTCATCAAATGTATCAATAATAAGTCTCATATAGAATGGTTGCACCTTTGGTTTAGAAGTGGATAAGATGGTCATATTTGAACCGGTGATGCCCTCATCATTCTCCCCTTCTTGTCTGCAAGTCGTCCTCGACTTGCTCCAATGGCATACAAATGTGCTTACTTTGATATCGGAATACCGAAGGACGACCATATTGCATGGCCACAACAAACAATACTCCCCTTCTTTAGGATGGCCCTGTTGCATATAAGAAAAACTAGGGATACTTTGTTGGACATTATTAGTGTTAGTGCATCCCTTGATTTGATCATGGTATTGTAGCTCCAAAGTAGATTTCATATTAGAGCAAATATAAACTTTATGCACCAAATAATTTCCTTTGCTATCATATTTGCCAATTGCATAAAGTGAACATTGAATAAAGCTTGGCAAAACAGATTTCATAGATATATCATTCTCCAAACTATTCAGGTCACAAAGAAAATCAAATTCGATATAACCTAAGCAATTTAAAGATGATATGATATTCAGCTCCTCTTTCTCACTAGCAATGCGACAAACTCTCCTTACTTTAGCATGCATGTCGTTAAGAATAGAATTATCATGTCCAAGCACTAGTCGTGTTGTAGATATAAGTGAAGCATGGTCATACTCACATGGAGTGATTGCAGCATCATATGTGTTGCTTTTCTCGCTCTCCTCTGACATGGTGGGTGTTGCACAAAAAGTCTTTTCCAACTTTTGTAGTGGGTGTAGCTGCTCAAATGGCTCAATGCATTCAATAGTATTGCTCTCATCCTCCTGCAAAATGTTATGGACAGCAAGGGGAAAAAGAGGGTGCTCTATCTCCAGTCGTGGTGATGAAGTTAGAGAAGAAGTATCACACAACTCTTCTTTGTCACAAGGTACAACAAGCAAATCATGTTGTGACAAAGGCATATCATCAACAAGTTCCACTATATTTTGCTCCCTTTCAACATTTAATGTAGATAATTGCTGGCTATAATGTGTCATACCATTCTTGCAAGTATTCAAAGATGAAAGAATCTGATTTTCAACTTTACAAGCAAGACAAAACAAGCAAGATATATGATTATATGTTTCACTGATGAGCAAAGTTTGAATTTCGGAATTGAGCCCTTTCATGAACCTACTCATAATATCTTCCATGCCTTCATCCAGGCCACCAAACAGGATACAAATTTTAAAATCATGATAGTATTGTCTCACGGTCCTACTACCCTGTTTTAATTCCTCTAGTTTGGTAAGCAAGTAATCAGCATAATATGCAGGAACATATACACCTCTAAAATGCATTTTGAAGTCTTTCCATGTTTGCGGAACAATGTCATGCCTACAAAGATATTTCCATTCATACAAAGCATCCTTAGTTAAAGCATTAGAGGCAGCAAAAACCATTTGTTTCTCTGACAAATCATACTCAACAAATTCCTTATCTACAGCTAGCTCCCATTCAATATATGCATGAGGATCGTAGTTTCCTTCAAAGTAAGGTATTGCAGATTTTATTGTATCAAGTAAAACATTGCAAACCTCATGAGTGCCAAGCTTGTTACCATCCATTTGTTGAGCAAATTGCGAATACACAACCTGAGTAAGGCCATGCTTATTTTCCACGTGAATCCCTGCCATGATTAGAAGAAAACCAAAAACATCCACAATAATATCTATGCTCCAATCAACTACTAGGATGATGCGAACCCGCTAGGGTTTTTGCCCGATCTTTCGATGAGAAACGGGGATAACTCGATTGGTGGATGGAGATGACGTTCACGGCCCGACTACAGCCCTCAAGACCGCGCCTTAGCAACCGATACACCACGTCCAATAGCCGTCACGATCTTGTGGAGCGCGACAACCAGCCCCTAGGGCTCCCGTCCTGCAAGCAATCGAAGAACTAGCAAGAACGAGGAAACAAGCACTGAATTTGCAAGATGAAATTGAAGGTTTCAAACTGAATCTTAATCTACAATGGGGTTCCGAAGACAAGGAGACGGGCGGCTGATCCTGCACGCGCGCCTACAAGCAAGTAGCTAAGGCTAAACTCGATCTAAACAAAACCCAAACCGACCATGGCGGCTATAGAGGGATATAAGTAGATGGATTGACGACCAAAAGAGTGTTGGGGTCGTCCTCCAACCCTAGGACGCGTCCCTAATGGACCCAACTTGATACATGGGCCATAAGCCCAAAATGAGGTGACGCAGCACCCTGGACAGCAAGACCTGTCGACGGTAATTGGATCATTGCCACTGCTGCCGAACAGATATTGACGTGGGACTTGATTCATATGAAAGTAAACTTGATAAGCTTTCCAACAAGTCCTGAAGCGCCTGAATCCGAATCCGTATGCAACCGTGGTGGCGGTCACAAGTTGGCGCTTTGCTGCAGTCCGAATCCAGCTACCGCGAGTCCTTCTCCCTTTCGGTCTTCTCCTCGGTTCCTAATCAAAACAAGAGTGCACGCGTTTCCATTGTCTAAACAAGATGGACAAGAGCTTATCATGGAACTCACTTGATGATTAAGTTGACGAGCACGAGCACGAGTAAGAGGGCCAGCTATAGGTTGTGTCGGAGAGGATGTATCGCTGGTGTTAATGTCCTCATCATCCTCCCTTTCTTGCATTTGAGTCGTCCTCGACTCAAGCTCATCTTCCTCACCCAAATAAGGCTTCGAATCTGCAATGTTAAATGTGGGACTAACCCCAAAATCTGCAGGAAGATCAAGCTTATATGCATTCTCATTAATTCGTTGCAGCACTTTAAAAGGACCATCAGCTCTAGGCATCAATTTGGATTTTCTCAGTTCTGGAAATCTATCTTTTCGCAAATGCAACCAAACCAAATCCCCAGGTTCCAGAATCAATTGCTTTCTACCTTTATCTCCAGCGCATTTGTACTTAGCATTCATGCGCTCTATGTTTTCTTTAGTGGCTTCATGCAATTTTAACATTAATTCAGCACGTTGCTTAGCATCAAAATTCATTTTTTCAGAACTTGGCAAAGGCATTAAATCAATAGGAGCACGTGGCAAGAAGCCATAGACAATCTCAAAAGGACACATTTTTGTAGTAGAATGCAATGAACGATTATAAGCGAACTCAATATGAGGTAAACATTCTTCCCACATCTTAATATTCTTCTTTAAAACAGCCCTTAACATAGTGGATAAAGTTCTATTCACAACTTCAGTTTGACCATCAGTTTGGGGATGACAAGTGGTGGAAAATAAAAGCTTAGTCCCCAATTTAAACCACAAAGTCTTCCAAAAATGACTAAGAAATTTAGCATCCCGATCAGAAACAATTGTGTTGGGCACACCATGTAAGCGAACAATTTCTCGAAAGAACAAATCAGCAATATTTGTAGCATCATCAGTTTTATGACATGGTATGAAATGTGCCATCTTAGAAAATCTATCAACAACCACAAACACACTATCACGTCCCCTCCTAGTCCTTGGTAAACCCAACACAAAATCCATAGATATATCCTCCCAAGGAGCATTAGGAACAGGAAGAGGTAGATACAAACCGTGGGGATTTAACCGTGACTTTGCCTTTTGACATGTTGTGCAACGAGCAACAAACCTCTCCACATCTCTCTTCATCCTTGGCCAAAAGAAATGACCAGCAAGTATGTCCTCGGTCTTCTTTGCTCCAAAATGTCCCATCAAGCCACCTCCATGTGCTTCCTGCAACAACAACAAACGAACAGAGCTAGCTGGAATGCATAGCTTGTTAGCTCTAAACACAAACCCATCACTAACGATGAATTTGTTCCATCCTTTTCCATCTTTACAATGCAGCAACACGTCTCTAAAATCAGCATCGTGAACATATTGGTCCTTAATTGTTTCTAACCCAAAGATCTTATAATCAAGTTGATTCAGCAAAGTATATCTCCGTGACAAAGCATCAGCAATAATATTCTCCTTCCCTTTCTTGTGTTTAATAATATAAGGAAAAGATTCAATAAATTCAACCCATTTTGCATGCCTACGATTCAGTTTTCCTTGACTACGAATATGTTTTAAAGATTCATGATCAGAATGGATAACAAACTCTTTGGGCCACAAATAATGCTGCCATGTCTCTAATGTTCGAACAAGAGCATAGAGTTCTTTATCATAAGTAGAATAATTGAGAACAGGCCCACTCAATTTCTCACTAAAATATGCAATAGGCTTTCCCTCTTGTAACAAAACACCTCCCAGACCAATTCCACTAGCATCACATTCAAGCTCAAAAGTCTTATTAAAATCAGGAAGTTGTAGGAGAGGCGCGTGAGTTAACTTATCTTTCAACATGTCGAATGAATTCTCTTGTGTTTTGCCCCACTCAAAAGGCACCCCCTTCTTGGTAAGCTCATTCAATGGTGCAGCAATGGTGCTGAAATCCTTCACAAAACGGCGATAGAATCCAGCAAGTCCTAGGAAACTCCGCACCTGGGTGATAGTCTTTGGAACAGGCCATCCCTGTATAGCTTCCACCTTGGCTTGATCAACCTCAGTTCCCTGTGGAGTTACAACATAACCAAGAAAAGACACTCGATCGGTGCAAAAGGTGCACTTCTCAAGGTTACCAAATAAGCGCGCCTCGCGTAGTGCATTAAAAACAGCACGTAAATGATCAAGATGTTCATCCAATGATTTGCTGTAAATTAATATATCATCAAAATATACGACAACAAATTTCCCAATGAAAGCACGCAAAACCTCGTTCATTAATCTCATGAAAGTACTAGGTGCATTAGTTAACCCAAAAGGCATGACTAACCACTCATATAAACCGAACTTAGTTTTGAAAGCAGTTTTCCATTCATCTCCCAATTTCATACGAATCTGGTGGTACCCACTACGTAAATCAACTTTTGAAAACACAACAGCACCACTCAGTTCATCTAGCATATCATCTAATCGTGGAATAGGGTGTCGATATCGAATGGTGATATTATTAATAGCTCTACAATCAACACACATACGCCATGTTCCATCTTTCTTAGGCACTAAAATTACTGGAACAGCACAAGGGCTAAGGGATTCTCGCACATAACCTTTGTCCAGTAGTTCTTGCACTTGTCGCTGAATTTCCTTTGTTTCTTCCGGGTTTGTCCTGTATGGCGCACGGTTTGGCAAAGATGCACCAGGAATAAGATCAATTTGGTGCTCAATCCCGCGTAGTGGTGGCAGCCCCGCTGGTACCGCACTTGGAAACACATCGGAATACTCCTGCAAAACGTTAGCAACAGCAGGGGGCAAAGAACATTGCATATCCTCAATTGAAATCAAAGCATCCTTGCATATCAAAGCATAAGCAACAGAAGTGGATGCATTGAACTCATTAATATCTGATTTGGTAGCTATCATACAACGTCCTTTCAGTTTTATCTCATCTTTGTTACCAATTACAGATTTATCATTTTTATTGCTCTCGCTCTTTTCTTTAGTAGCCCTTGCAACATCAGTTTGCATAATAGTTTCAGGGGACATAGGATGCAGCACAATTTTGCGATCATGGTATAGAAAAGAATACTGATTTGATCTACCATGATGCATAGAATCTCTATCAAATTGCCAAGGTCTACCTAGCAGAATGTTACAAGCTTGCATAGGTACAACATCACATTCAACAATATCTTTGTAGGATCCGATGGAAAAATTGATTCTCACAAGTCTAGTTACCTTTGCCTTACCACTGTTGTTCAGCCATTGGATGTAGTAGGGATGCGGGTGTGGTTTGGTGTTGAGGGCAAGTTTCTGCACCATATCGCTGCTTGCCAAGTTGTTGCAGCTACCTCCATCAATGATCATGCGGCAGGAACGCTCTTTGATGACACACTTTGTTTGGAATAAAATATGTCGCTGATTTTGCTCCGCCTTCTCCATTTGTGCACTAAGCACTCGCTGCACGATCAAGCTTTCATAGTGGTCCGCTTCACCTGCATTAATATGTTCTTCTATTTGTTCTTCATTACCTGCATGGTCAGTCGCAAGCAGTGCAAGCGTGTCTTCATCAAAATCACTAGCAGATGAGCACTCACCATCATCTTTGACAATCATAACTCGCTTGTTTGGACAGTCACGCATCATGTGTCCATATCCCTTGCACCGGTGACATTGTATGTTGCTTGTTCTACCCGTCGATGCCACGGATGAAGTACTCGCAGCAGGCTTTTGCATCGTCTTTGCAACTGAATTTGTGGGAGCAGCTCGAGTCTTGTCACTAGATGATGGCGTAGACATACGTGTAGATGGAGTTGTAGTCATGCGTTGCTGCCATGAATTAGCCTTCCCTGCAGAAATATTAGTCCTTGCGCTAGCACGTCGTCCCTGCACTTCCCTTTCAGCTTTACAAGCAAGATGAAACAAACGGGTTACACTATTGTATTCCTTGTAAGCGAGGATGTCCTGAATTTCCCGATTTAACCCACCCAAAAATCTAGCCATAGCCGGTTCCTCATCCTCCTCTAGGTTACAACGCAACATACCCGTTTGTAATTCCTGATAATATTCTTCTACACTTTTAGCGCCTTGTCTCAATTGCTGCAACTTATTTATCATATCACGGGCATAGTAAGATGGAACAAATCTAGCTCTCATGGCTCGTTTCAGCGCATCCCAAGTTCTAGGTAAGTTATTAGGATTTTTCTTGCCATATTCTATCCACCAAACAGAAGCAAAATCTGTAAACTCACTAGTAGCAGCCCTAACACGTGTAGTCTCAGGAAATTCATGACATGCAAACTTTTGATCAACAGCAATCTCCCAAGTAATGTAGGCATCAGGGTCATATTTACCATCAAAAGGAGGTATCTTAAATTTAATCTTACTGAAAGCATCATCATTATTGTGTACCTCGCGTCGGCGGTTGCCACCCATACCTCTACGGTTGTGACGTAGGCGTCGTCGATCACGAGCGTCTTGATCATCATGCTCAGTATCAGCAGTGTAGTCATCTTCATGACTACCGTGCTCTCGATCTCCCTCCTTTTCTTCTTTATGCTTCTCTTTATCTTCGGTGTGGAAGTCATCAAATCGCCTTAGGAGAGCAGCAAGGCTTTTGTCCACACTAGCAACGGATTCCTCCAAACTTGTAAGCTTGTTGTTTGTGGCAATCTGCGTAGCCTCCAACTGTCCCAGCTTTTCATTTGTCACCTGCAAGTCATTATCAAGTCCCTCTGTGTGCAGCTTCACCTTCCTTTCAAAATGCTGTATGATGCCCTTAGTGCGAGGTGTATGTAGTGTTTCGTTGTCATCATCTCCCCCTGTCATGGTTCAAAAACAAAGACAACAAGAAAGGCAAGTGAAGAAATAAAAGCCCTACAACTACTAGGATGTAGCTATAGCAAGTCTCTCACACTCAACTTGTTACACAAGTTCTTACCAATTCTTACCTTGCTTGACAGGAGGGGTCGTCTACCAACAAGTCTTCAGCAATGGATGAAGTGTATCGGTGCTGCGGCACAAGACCTGTCAAGCTGTAGAGTATGTGGAGCTATAGGTGGGCTGAAACAAGGAACGAACTAGCACCACGTTAGTTATAAAGGCGAGCTGAATAAACGTTCGACGACGGTACTGTGCTGGTCCTAGGCTAGACCGTGCTAGAGACGCGAGCCTGGACACAAAGGAAAACCACAGCACACCCCTGAAAACAAGATGGAACAAACCTAAAATCAATATGAAAAACAGCCCTTTTCTTTTGAATCTTTTCTCTTTTTTTTTTTTTTTTTTTTTTTTTTTTTTTTGGGCAACCTCAAAAACTGATTATATGAACAAAAGAATACAAAGGAGCAATTCGGTACACACACTTTTTCCGAAAGTACAGGGGTATTCCGGTAAGAAGAAGATACTCTCTCTCTCTCTCTCTCTAGAGTAAGGCCGATCAAGTATGGAGTTATCTTTCTTTTGGATCACAGAAGGACTCACGTAGATGGAGTTCAGGATATATTAACAAGCGGACTCCAAGTTCTACTCGGTTTCCACTCAGAACCAACCACAACGGATTCCACCTATTGCCGAGTTCTACTCGGTTTCCTTTTTTTTATCACGTTGGTGGAACTCAGATTGGAACTCAACTAGATCCGGACCAAAACCACAGACAGTTCAAATCGGACTTCACAACAGATTCGACAGAGAGAAGATATGGTAATACTCGGCTGTGTATAGATGGTGACAAGAACTCGAAACTCTAAAGGACTAGACACTAAGACCAGCAACTCGACACAAACCGAAGCAACGCAAATTCAACAAGCCCTAACTAAACGGTACTAGCCAAGGCACAAAGGTTTAATAGGATTATGGAAAAACTAATCTACTATATTTTTTTTGGCTTTTCTGGACTATAGGAAATTAATTAAAAACAGCAATGGATTAGAAGTCTCTCACCGAAGAACCTTGCTCTGATTACCAACTGATGCGAACCCGCTAGGGTTTTTGCCCGATCTTTCGATGAGAAACGGGGATAACTCGATTGGTGGATGGAGATGACGTTCACGGCCCGACTACAGCCCTCAAGACCGCGCCTTAGCAACCGATACACCACGTCCAATAGCCGTCACGATCTTGTGGAGCGCGACAACCAGCCCCTAGGGCTCCCGTCCTGCAAGCAATCGAAGAACTAGCAAGAACGAGGAAACAAGCACTGAATTTGCAAGATGAAATTGAAGGTTTCAAACTGAATCTTAATCTACAATGGGGTTCCGAAGACAAGGAGACGGGCGGCTGATCCTGCACGCGCGCCTACAAGCAAGTAGCTAAGGCTAAACTCGATCTAAACAAAACCCAAACCGACCATGGCGGCTATAGAGGGATATAAGTAGATGGATTGACGACCAAAAGAGTGTTGGGGTCGTCCTCCAACCCTAGGACGCGTCCCTAATGGACCCAACTTGATACATGGGCCATAAGCCCAAAATGAGGTGACGCAGCACCCTGGACAGCAAGACCTGTCGACGGTAATTGGATCATTGCCACTGCTGCCGAACAGATATTGACGTGGGACTTGATTCATATGAAAGTAAACTTGATAAGCTTTCCAACAAGTCCTGAAGCGCCTGAATCCGAATCCGTATGCAACCGTGGTGGCGGTCACAAGTTGGCGCTTTGCTGCAGTCCGAATCCAGCTACCGCGAGTCCTTCTCCCTTTCGGTCTTCTCCTCGGTTCCTAATCAAAACAAGAGTGCACGCGTTTCCATTGTCTAAACAAGATGGACAAGAGCTTATCATGGAACTCACTTGATGATTAAGTTGACGAGCACGAGCACGAGTAAGAGGGCCAGCTATAGGTTGTGTCGGAGAGGATGTATCGCTGGTGTTAATGTCCTCATCATAGGATGTGGTTGTTGTAAATATAATTCTCTCACTCTCAACCTGTTCAAACGAGCTCTTACCAATTCTTACCAAGCCAAACAAGAGGTGGCAGCAACCAACAAGTTGGAAACCCTGGAAAAAGTGTATCGGTGCCACAGCAACAATTCCTTTCAAGTTGTAGTTGGATATGTGGAGCTGTAGGAAGGCTGAAATTAATGTGCAAGGAAGTACTAGCACCACATTAGTCACAAAGCAAGTTGAGAAATCGTTCAACGGTGGTACCGTGCTGGTCCTAGGCTAGACCGTGCTAGAGACGCGAGCCTAGACACAAACAAAGTCACGGTACAATAGGAAACAAAAAAGAACAAGAACAGCAAGTTATCACTCCCTTTTTCTCTTCCTCCTCACTTTTTTTTGCCTCTTTCTCTTTCTTTTTTCTTTTCTTTTCTTTCTGATTTTTCTTCTTCTTTTCTTTTACTTTGCACAACTAGAACAAATCTGAATTTTGACAAATCAGATTTTAAAAGAAACGACTTACAATCTATTTCTCTTTCTTTTCAGGTAGTAACAAGAATAGAGCTAGCAACTCAGATTTTTAAATGTGCCCAAAACAGATTTGCTAGTGTTAAAAAAAAGCAGGGATAGATATGTGCAGCAAAGATGGTGATTACAACGGAGATGTATATGCTGTAGTGGATATTAATATGGTGGTGGTGATGGCAGCGGAGATGGGTATGATTGACAATGACCGAAACGTGACGAGAACTCGAAACTCTAAAAGTCTAACCCTAAGACCAGCAACTTGACTCAACCGATGTAAACCAAACTCAATAAGCCCTAACTAAGAAGTACCAGCAAAGGCTCAAAAAGATTTATAGGATTATGGAAAAACTAATCTACTATTTTTTGGCTTTTTTGGACTATAGGAAAAATAAAACAGCGAAGGATTGGAAATCTCTCACCGATAAACCTTGCTCTGAATACCAACTGATAAGAGCCCGCTAGGGTTTTTGCCCGATCTTTCGATGAGAAGCGGGGGATAACTTCGATTTGGACTGAAATGACGTTCACGACCCGACTACAACCATCCAAGGATGCTGCGCCTTAGCAATCGATACACCAATTCCAGCGGTTGCTCGCGATCTTGTGGATGCACGACCAACCAAACCACTAGGGTTATTCCTGCAAGCAATCGAAGAACAAGCAAGAACAAGTAGAACAAGAACTCTATTGCAAAATAAGAGATGAAGGTTCAAATCTGATACACATGAAGGTGGGGTTCCGAAATCAAGTAGAACGGATGGTCTAGTCGACACAAACGTCTACCAGGAAGTAGCAATAGCTAAACTTACATCTAAACAAAACCCAATCTGTTTGTGGCGGCTATGGGGAGGTATTAAAGGAGGAGAGGACGACCAGGAGGGTGTTGGGGTCGTCCTCCAACCCTAGGACGTGTCCTTAATGGACCCAACTTGATACATGGGCCAATAGCCCAAGATATGGTGACGCAGCACCCTGGACAGCAAGATCTCTCGGTAATATTTGGATAATTGTCGCCGCTGTGTAGAAGATACGGACATGGGGCTGGATCCAAATGAAAGTAGACTTGTTAAGCTTTCCATCAAGTCCTGAACCATCCAAATCCGAGTCCGTTTGAAGTCGTGGTGACCGTAACAAGTTGGGACTTTTCTGCAGTCCGAATTCAACTTCCAAAACGTGTTGGACTTGGACTCTTTCCTTTCTTTTGCCAAAACTGACGTGGTGACTTTGTGGAGAACATTAAGAACACTTGGACTTGGTCCCCAATCAACTTCATTGATCTTCCAAACTTTCCTTATGCAATCAAACCTTCCCTTCATCCATGCAAGTAATTCTGAAAAAGACAATATACACATTTTATGGTGCAGCACCAATTCATCAAATGTATCAATAATAAGTCTCATATAGAATGGTTGCACCTTTGGTTTAGAAGTGGATAAGATGGTCATATTTGAACCGGTGATGCCCTCATCACATGAGTTTTGGGTCAAACGGAGATGATTGGGTGCGTCCGTTGTGAAATATTCAACTGCGAGTTTTTCGGTGCATCTGTGGGAAAAACGGCCCTCCCGCACGAGTTTTCCAGCACCGTTCCTTCGAAAATGAAAGTGGCACAAACCCATCAAACGTGAGTTTTCGGTCAAATGGAGATGATTGGGTACGTCTGTTGCGAAAAATTCAACTGCGAGTTTTTTCGTCCATCGGTGGGAAAAACGGCCCTCCCGCACGAGTTTTCCGGCACCGTTCCTTCGAAATGAAAGTGCCAAAAACCCACCAAACATGAGTTTTGGGTCAAACGGAGATAATTGGGTGCGTTCGTTGTGAAAAATTCAACTGCGAGTTTTTTTCGTGCATCGGTGGGTAAAACGGCCCTCCTGCACGAGTTTTGCGGCACCGTTCCTTCGAAATGGAAGTGCCAAAAACCCATCAAACATGAGTTTTGGGTCAAATGGAGATGATTGGGTACGTCCGTTGCAAACAATTCAACTGCGAGTTTTTTCGTGCATCGGTGGGAAAACGGCCCTCCCGCACGAGTTTTGCGGCACCGTTCCGCCGGAAATGAAAGTGCCAAAAACCCACCAGACATGAGTTTTGGGTCAAACGGAGATGATTGGGTACGTCCGTTGTGAAATATTCAACTGCGAGTTTTTCGGTGCATCGGTGGGAGAAACGGCCCTCCCGCACGAGTTTTCCAGCACCGTTCCTTCGAAAATGAAAGTGCCAAAAACCCATCAAACGTGAGTTTTCGGTCAAATGGAGATGATTGGGTACGTCTGTTGCGAAAAATTCAACTGCGAGTTTTTTCGTCCATCGGTGGTAAAAACGGCCCTCCTGCACGAGTTTTGCGGCACCGTTCCTTCGAAATGAAAGTGCCAAAAACCCACCAAACATGAGTTTTGGGTCAAACGGAGATAATTGGGTGCGTTCGTTGTGAAAAATTCAACTGCGAGTTTTTTCGTGCATCGGTGGGAAAAACGGCCCTCCTGCACGAGTTTTGCGGCACCGTTCCTTCGAAATGGAAGTGCCAAAAACCCATCAAACATGAGTTTTGGGTCAAAGGGGGATGATTGGGTACGTCCGTTGCGAAAAATTCAACTGCGAGTTTTTTCGTGCATCGGTGGGAAAAACGGCCCTCCCGCACGAGTTTTGTGGCACCGTTCCGCCGGAAATGGAAGTGCCAAAAACCCACCAAACATGAGTTTTGGGTCAAACGGAGATGATTGGGTGCGTCCATTGTGAAATATTCAACTGTGAGTTTTTCGGTGCATCTATGTGGAAAACGCCCCCCCCCCCCCCCGCATGAGTTTTGGGTCAAATGGAGATGATTGGGTGCGTCCGTTGCGAAAAATTCAACAAAGAGTTTTTTTCGTGCATCGGTGGGTAAAACGGCCCTGCAGCATGAGTTTTGTGGCACCGTTCCGCCAGAAATGAAAGTGCCAAAAAACCCACCAAACATGAGTTTTGGGTCAAACGAAGATGATTGGGTGTGTCCATTGTGAAAACTTGAACTACGAGTTTTTCGGTGCATCATTGGGAAAAACAGCCCCCCCCCCCCCCGCACGAGTTTTGCGGCACCATTCCACTCGAAATGAAAGTGCCATAAACCCATCAAACATGAGTTTTGGGTCAAATGGAGATGATTGGGCGCGTCCGTTGCGAAAAAATCAACTGCGAGTTTTTTCGTGCATCGGTGGGAAAAACGGCCCTGCCGCACGAGTTTAGTGGCACCGTTCCGCCGGAAATGAAAGTGCTAAAAACCCACGAAACATGAGTTTTGGGTCAAACGGAGATGATTGGGTGCGTCCATTGTGAAATATTCAACTGCGAGTTTTTCGGTGCATCTGTGGGAAAAACGCCCCCCCCCCCGCATGAGTTTTGCGGCACCATTCCACTCGTAATGAAAGTGCCATAAACCCATCAAACATGAGTTTTGGGTCAAATGGAGATGATTGGGCGCGTCCGTTGCGAAAAATTCAACAAAGAGTTTTTTTCGTGCATCGGTGGGTAAAACGGCCCTGCCGCACGAGTTTTGTGGCACCGTTCCGCCGGAAATTAAAGTGCCAAAAACCCACCAAACATGAGTTTTGGGTCAAACGGAGATGATTGGGTGTGTCCATTGTGAAAACTTCAACTACGAGTTTTTCGGTGCATCAGTGGGAAAAACGCCCCCCCCCCCCCCGCACGAGTTTTGCGGCACCATTCCACTCGAAATAAAAGTGCCATAAACCCATCAAACATGAGTTTTGGGTCAAATGGAGATGATTGGGCGCGTCCGCTGCGAAAAATTCAACTGCGAGTTTTTTCGTGCATCGGTGGGAAAAACGGCCCTCCTCCACGAGTTTTGCGGCACTGTTCCGCCAGAAATGATGGCAAAAACCCACCAAACCTGAGTTTTCGGTCAAACGGAGATGATTGGGTGCGTCCGTTGCGAAAAATTCAACTGCGAGTTTTTTCGTAAATCGGTGGGAAAAACGGCCCTCCCGCACGAGTTTTGCGGTACCGTTCCTCCGAAAATGAAAGTGCCAAAAACCCATCAAACATGAGTTTTGGGTCAAGTGGAGATGATTGGGTGCGTCCGTTGCGAAAAATTCAACTGCGAGTTTTTTCGTGCATCGGTGGGAAAAACGGCCCTCCCGCACGAGTTTTCCGGCACCGTTCCTTCGAAAATGAAAGTGCCAAAAACCCATCAAACATGAGTTTTGGGTCAAATGGAGATGATTGGGTACGTCCATTGCGAAAAATTCAACTGCGAGTTTTTTCGTGCATCGGTGGGAAAAACGGCCCTCTCGCACAAGTTTTGTGGCACCGTTCCGCCGGAAATGAAAGTGCCAAAAACCCACCAAACATGAGTTTTGGGTCAAACGGAGATGATTGGGTGCGTCCGTTGCGAAAAATTCAACTTCGAGTTTTTTCGTAAATCGGTGGGAAAAACGGCCCTCCCGCACGAGTTTTACGGCACCGTTCCTTCGAAAATGAAAGTGCCAAAAACCCATCAAACTTGAGTTTTGGGTCAAATGGAGATGATTGGGTGCATCCGTTGCGAAAAATTCAACTGCGAGTTTTTTTGTGCATCGATGGGAAAAACGGCCCTCCCGCACGAGTTTTCCGGAACCGTTCCTTCAAAAATGAATGTGCCAAAAACCGATCAAACATGAGTTTTGGGTCAAATGGAGATGATTGGGTACGTCCGTTGGGAAAAATTCAACTGCGAGTTTTTTCGTGCATTAGTGGGAAAAATGGCCCTCCCGCACGAGTTTTGTGGCACCGTTCCGCCGGAAATGAAAGTGCCAAAAACGCACCAAACATGAGTTTTGGGTCAAATGGAGATGATTGGGTGCGTCCATTGTGAAATATTCAACTGCGAGTTTTTCGGTGCATCTATGGGAAAAACGCCCCCCCCCCTCGCATGAGTTTTGCGGCACCATTCCACTCGAAATTAAAGTGCCAAAAACCCATCAAACATGAGTTTTGGGTCAAATGGAGATGATAGGGCACGTCCGTTGCGAAAAATTCAACAAAGAGTTTTTTTCGTGCATCGGTGGGTAAAACGGCCCTGCCGCACGAGTTTTGTGGCACCGTTCCGCCGGAAATGAAAGTGCCAAAAACCCACCAAACATGAGTTTTGGGTCAAACAAAGATGATTGGGTGTGTCCATTGTGAAAACTTCAACTACGAGTTTTCGGTGCATCATTGGAAAAAACAGCCCCCCCGCACGAGTTTTGCGGCACCATTCCACTCGAAATGAAAGTGCCATAAACCCATCAAACATGAGTTTTGGGTCAAATGGAGATGATTGGGCGCGTCCGTTGCGAAAAAATCAACTGCGAGTTTTTTCGTGCATCGGTGGGAAAAACGGCCCTCCTGCACGAGTTTTGCGGCACGGTTCCGCCGGAAATAAAAGTGCCAAAAACGCACCAGACATGAGTTTTGGGTGAAATGGAGATGATTGGGTGCGTCCATTGTGAAATATTCAACTGCGAGTTTTTCGGTGCATCTATGGGAAAAATGCCCCCCCCCTCGCATGAGTTTTGCGGCACCATTCCACTCGAAATTAAAGTGCCAAAAACCCATCAAACATGAGTTTTGGGTCAAATGGAGATGATTGGGCGCGTCCGTTGCGAAAAATTCAACAAAGAGTTTTTTTCGTGCATCGGTGGGTAAAACGGCCCTGCCGCACGAGTTTTGTGGCACCGTTCCGCCGGAAATGAAAGTGCCAAAAACCCACCAAACATGAGTTTTGGGTCAAACAAAGATGATTGGGTGTGTCCATTGTGAAAACTTGAACTACGAGTTTTTCGGTGCATCATTGGGAAAAACAGCCCCCCCCCCCCCCCCCGCACGAGTTTTGCGGCACCATTCCACTCGAAATGAAAGTGCTATAAACCCATCAAACATGAGTTTGGTCAAATGGAGATGATTGGGCGCGTCCGTTGCGAAAAAATCAACTGCGAGTTTTTTCGTGCATCGGTGGGAAAAACGGCCGTGCCGCACGAGTTTAGTGGCACCGTTCCGCCGGAAATGAAAGTGCTAAAAACCCACGAAACATGAGTTTTGGGTCAAACGGAGATGATTGGGTGTGTCCATTGTGAAAACTTCAACTACGAGTTTTTTCGTGCATCGGTGGGAAAAACGGCCCTCCTGCACGAGTTTTGCGGCACGGTTCCGCCGAAAATGAAAGTGCCAAAAACCCACCAAACATGAGTTTTGGGTCAAACGGAGATGCTTGGGTGCGTCCATTGTGAAATATTCAACTGCGAGTTTTTCGATGCATCTGTGGAAAAAACGCCCCCCCCCCCGCATGAGTTTTGCGGCACCATTCCACTCGAAATGAAAGTTCCAAAAACCCATCAAACATGAGTTTTGGGTCAAATGGAGATGTTTGGGCGCGTCCGTTGCGAAAAATTCAACTGCGAGTTTTTTTTGTGCATCGGTGGGTAAAACGGCCCTGCCGCACGAGTTTTGTGGCACCGTTCGGCCGGAAATGAAAGTGCCAAAAACCCACCAAACATGAGTTTTGGGTCAAACGGAGATGATTGGGTGCGTCCATTGTGAAATATTCAACTGCGAGTTTTTCGGTGCATCTGTGGGAAAAACGCCCCCCCCCCCCCCCCCCCCCGCATGAGTTTTGCGGCACCATGCCACTCGAAATGAAAGTGCCATAAACCCATCAAACATGAGTTTTGGGTCAAGTGGAGATGATTGGGTGCGTCCGTTGCGAAAAATTCAACTGCGAGTTTTTTTGTGCATCGATGGGAAAAATGGCCCTCCCGCACGAGTTTTCCGGCACCATTCCTTCGAAAATAAATGTGCCAAAAACCGATCAAACATGAGTTTTGGGTCAAATGGAGATGATTGGGTACGTCCGTTGCGAAAAATTCAACTGCGAGTTTTTTCGTGCATTAGTGGGAAAAATGGCCCTCCCGCACGAGTTTTGCGGCACCATTCCGCCGGAAATGAAAGTGCCAAAAACCCACCAAACATGAGTTTTGGGTCAAACGGAGATAATTGGCTGCGTTCGTTGTGAAAAATTCAACTGCGAGTTTTTTCGTGCATCGGTGGGAAAAACGGCCCTCCTGCACGAGTTTTGCGGCACCGTTCCGCCAGAAATGATGGCAAAAACCCACCAAACCTGAGTTTTGGGTCAAACGGGGATGATTGGGTGCGTCCGTTGCGAAAAATTCAACTGCGAGTTTTTTCGTAAATCGGTGGGAAAAACGGCCCTCCCGCACGAGTTTTGCGGCACCGTTCCTTCGAAAATGAAAGTGCCAAAAACCCACCAAACCTGAGTTTTCGGTCAAACGGAGATGATTGGGTGCGTCCGTTGCGTAAAATTCAACTGCGAGTTTTTTTGTGCATCGATGGGAAAAACGGCCCTCCCGCACGAGTTTTCCGGCACCGTTCCTTCGAAAATGAATGTGCCAAAAACCGATCAAACATGAGTTTTGGGTCAAATGGAGATGATTGGGTACGTCCGTTGCGAAAAATTCAACTGCGAGTTTTTTCGTGCATTAGTGGGAAAAATGGCCCTCCCGCACGAGTTTTGCGGCACCATTCCGCCGGAAATGAAAGTGCCAAAAACCCACCAAACATGAGTTTTGGGTCAAACGGAGATAATTGGCTGCGTTCGTTGTGAAAAATTCAACTGCGAGTTTTTTCGTGCATCGGTGGGAAAAACGGCTCTCCTGCACGAGTTTTGCGGCACCGTTCCTTCGAAATGGAAGTGCCAAAAACCCATCAAACATGAGTTTTGGGTCAAATGGAGATGATTGGGTACGTCCGTTGCAAAAAATTCAACTGCGAGCTTTTTCGTGCATCGGTGGGAAAACGGCCCTCCCGCACGAGTTTTGCGGCACCGTTCCGCCGGAAATGAAAGTGCCAAAAACCCACCAGACATGAGTTTTGGGTCAAACGGAGATGATTGGGTGCGTCCATTGTGAAATATTCAACTGCGAGTTTTTCGGTGCATCGGTGGGAAAAACGGCCCTCCCGCACGAGTTTTCCAGCACCGTTCCTTCGAAAATGAAAGTGCCAAAAACCCATCAAACGTGAGTTTTCGGTCAAATGGAGATGATTGGGTACGTCTGTTGTGAAAAATTCAACTGCGAGTTTTTTCGTCCATCGGTGGGAAAAACGGCCCTCCCGCACGAGTTTTGTGGCACCGTTCCGCCGGAAATGAAAGTGCCAAAAACCCACCAAACATGAGATTTGGGTCAAACGGAGATGATTCGGTGCGTCCATTGTGAAATATTCAACTGCGAGTTTTTCGGTGCATCTGTGGGAAAAACGCCTCCCCCCCGCATGAGTTTTGCGGCACCATTCCACTCGAAATGAAAGTGCCATAAACCCATCAAACATGAGTTTTGGGTCAAATGGAGATGATTGGGCGCGTCCGTTGCGAAAAATTCAACAAAGAGTTTTTTTCGTGCATCGGTGGGTAAAACGGCCCTGCCGCACGAGTTTTGTGGCACCGTTCCGCAGGAAATGAAAGTGCTAAAAACCCACCTGTAACACCCTAGGTGTTAAGCATTCCCTAAATGCATAATTTGGCATGGCATAAGCATAGCATCTCATCATTTCATGTGCATAGGTTTGTTGAAGTGCTTAAGTCCTTGTTTGGTCTCTAGTGTAACCTTGTTTGCTTTCTGTTTCTGACCAAGTGCCTTATAACAAAGTTGTAGATCTTGATGAAGGGAACAACTTTGCTTTACAGCACTTTCTCAGAAAAAGCTGTTAAATTATGATTTCTTGCATTAGAAAAATGGTTTAGCACTAAAATTCTTTTAAACAACAGAATTTGGACTTGAGCCTTAAAGATGATTTGTTCCTTACAAAATTCTAAGCAACTTTGCTTTTAGGACCTTTTCCTAATTCGGCTTAGTTTAGGAGTTTTAGAGCATCAAAGTTTTTAACCAAACTTCATTAGTTTAACCCCAGTGGACCCCGCCTGTCAGTCTCTCCTTCTTCTCCTTCGCGGACGCCGCTCCCTCCGCGCCGGCAGAATCCGCCCGCAGCCGCGAGACCGCTTCGCCGGCCGGCCAAACCACCGACTTCGCCGCCCGTGGTTTGCGCCCGAACTCGCCACGTCGCTCCATGCACCGCGTCCTCGCCCGCCGCGTGTCGCGCGACGCCTGACGCCGCCGCGTCCGGTCGGAGTTCCCCCGACGGGAACCGGCCAGGTGCAATGCACCTAGCACTTCGTTCCTTTTGCCTTCGCTCCGCCCCGTGCTTGCAACCAGAGGAGCATTCCATTGCTCACCCTCTTCCTCGCTCCACTCCACTCCATCTTCACCAGAGCTCCGCGCCGCCGCCGCCCGCCGAACCTCAGCGAGCGATTACTCGCTCCACCGCTCACCGCCGTTCGATTCCTCCCGCCAGTTCCTCCGCCTTGACCTCCTCCTTCTCCGGTAAGGGTTGGTTTCCCCTCTCTCCCTCTCTAGCCGCCGGAACAGCGGATGCCACGCTTCCGCCATGGCCGCCACCGTGACCTTCATGTGGACCGGTCATCTCCGGCCAAGCTATCCCAAACCGAGCCCTGTTCTAGTCTTCTCTACCTCCGCAGTAGCTTAGAGTTAGTTGGAGACCTCTCTTTCGCCGTGTTTCAGCCGGAACCGAGCCGTGTCGCCGCCGTGTCCGCCATGGACCGCCGCCGTGCATCGCTCCGGGCAATGCTGGGGATGCCGAGGCCCAAAAGTTGCTCCAGTAGCTCGCTTAGGTCTTGCTTGGGCTAGTGTTAACCTCGCCGAGTCGCAAGCCGCCGGGAAGAGTTCCGCCGCCGAGTCACAGAGCCGCCGCTCCGCCATGGCCGCCGTCGAGCTTGCTCCGGTATCCCTCTGGCTCAGCAAGTTAGTCGGTCGTGTTCGTCTCGAAAACCCGCACCCAGGGATGGTCTCAGTGTCACCGGAAGCGTCGCCGTCGACGAGCTAGGGCCGGTCAACGACCACGACGCAAAACTCCGCCGTTGACTGCCGAGCCTGGCCTCGCGCGGTAACGTGCCGAGCTTGGCCTCGGAAGCTTGGTCGCCCTGACCAGCGGGCCCCGACTGGCAGTAAGAAAGAGAGGAAGGGAAGAGCTTGGGTGCCGTAGGCCTCGGAAAATCGGATGCGCCGAGCCTTCGCCTCGAGCCTCGACCGAGTCGGTTGAGTTAGTCTCGGTTGAGTCAGTAAGTCTCGGTTGAGTCAGTAGCCTCGGCTGAATAGGTTAGCCTCGGCTGTCAGTGTGCCTCGGCCGAATCGGTAAAAGGTGTCTGAGCCTCGGCCGAATCGGTCGAGTGCGTCTAACCTCGGCTGAGTTGAGCCGGGTGTGCCAAAGCCTTCGCCTCGAGCCTCGGCCGAGTCGCGCCGGGTGTGCCGAGCGTCTGTCTTGTGCCTCGGCCGAATCAAGAAGGGAGTCCGTACGTTAGGATTGAGTTTTCTTTTAAAATGTGTTTTGCAGAATTCATGTAAGGCTTCAAAAATTCATACAAGGCTCATTTTAAGTCCAAATGCTGTGAAACAAATTTTATTAGGTCAAGCATGTTTAGATCTATCAGTGAAAACTGTTGAATGCATTCTTGGTGATACTTTTATGTGTAGATTTATTTACATTAGAAAAGTGCTGATAACTTGGAAAATGCATAACTAATTATATATCAGTCAGAAAAATGTGATTCCAGTTTTGTTGGGTTTGTATGAATGTGTAGTTTTAGAGAAAAATATAATATGAGGTTGTTCTGTGAATTAATTTGACAGTAGCTTTTAAAATGGTTAAATGTCGTTTCCTTGTTTATTTTGTAGTAATTAAAATATGAGGAATATGAACCTGAGAATTTAAGCACATTGCTCTTGTACTAGGAAGCTCAGTAGAAAAATAAGAAATCTGTTGTTTGACACTTTTTGTTAGGGTGTGTAGTTCAAAGCACCTTTCCGTGATAGAATTTGTCTTTTTCATAAGAGAATGGAGTTTAAGTCCAAATGAGATGAAATTTGGACAGGGAGCTAGATTAGGTGTTGTTAACTCCCAGTAATTTCTGTAGATTTTTCTGAAGCTGCCTAGGTTAGGTTGCTGTTTAAAGCATGTGTAAATAGATTTATTTCAGCAAGTAATTAGAGGGTAATAAACTCACTAAGTAGACTTTGATGTGGTGACAACATCGCTTAACAAGTTGACTATGTTAGGTTAAATAGTGGGATGATGTTGACTACCTTGTTGAAGAGAATGCAGTAGATGACATGTGCCTATCTCCTGATTGCTGTCAATCATGTGCATCACATATGCATTCTATGTACATTCATCCTATTCATGCGCACTATGCATCATACAGGATCAGCGGAGGAGATCCAGACCCAGTCCAGTCGATACTGGAAGAGCCCAGTCCGGAGGAGAACCTGACAGAAGAAGCTGGACGGACCGACGCCGACGAGTTGCCCGAGTGCCGCGATCACCGTCCGTCGGACTTTGAGAAAGGCAAGCCCCGGAGCATTCTAACTCCTACGGTTAGCAAATGCTTTACAATTAACCTGACAATGGATGTTGCATTAGGTTATAGGAATTGATTGATACCGTTGATGCATTATTACTTATCCTTGTCCACCTGCAATATATCTTGATATCCCTGTTTAGGTCTAGGCTCGTTATATGCTTAGCCCTGCTTAGATCGGTAAAAGTCGGGTGATTCCCTGTCTCCCGCAATAGGTGGATACTGATCATGTTTAGCCTGTGCTATCATGAGATAACCATGTGATAATTAATCTGAGACGGAGTGATGCGAACCCGCTAGGGTTTTTGCCCGATCTTTCGATGAGAAACGGGGATAACTCGATTGGTGGATGGAGATGACGTTCACGGCCCGACTACAGCCCTCAAGACCGCGCCTTAGCAACCGATACACCACGTCCAATAGCCGTCACGATCTTGTGGAGCGCGACAACCAGCCCCTAGGGCTCCCGTCCTGCAAGCAATCGAAGAACTAGCAAGAACGAGGAAACAAGCACTGAATTTGCAAGATGAAATTGAAGGTTTCAAACTGAATCTTAATCAACAATGGGGTTCCGAAGACAAGGAGACGGGCGGCTGATCCTGCACGCGCGCCTACAAGCAAGTAGCTAAGGCTAAACTTGATCTAAACAAAACCCAACCCGACCATGGCGGCTATAGAGGGATATAAGTAGATGGATTGACGACGAAAAGAGTGTTGGGGTCGTCCTCCAACCCTAGGACGTGTCCCTAATGGACCCAACTTGATACATGGGCCATAAGCCCAAAATGAGGTGACGCAGCACCCTGGACAGCAAGACCTGTCGACGGTAATTGGATCATTGCCGCTGCTGCCGAACAGATATTGACGTGAGACTTGATTCATATGAAAGTAAACTTGATAAGCTTTCCAACAAGTCCTGAAGCGCTTGAATCCGAATCCGTATGCAACCGTGGTGGCGGTCACAAGTTGGTGCTTTGCTGCAGTCCGAATCCAGCTAGCGCGAGTCCTTCTCCCTTTCGGTCTTCTCCTTGGTTCCTAATCAAAACAAGAGTGCACGCGTTTCCATTGTCTAAACAAGATGGACAAGAGCTTATCATGGAACTCACTTGATGATTAAGTTGACGAGCACGAGCACGAGTAAGAGGACCAGCTATAGGTTGTGTCGGAGAGGATGTATCGCTGGTGTTGATGTCCTCATCATTCTCCCTTTCTTGCATTTGAGTCGTCCTCGACTCAAGCTCATCTTCCTCACCCAAATAAGGCTTCAAATCTGCAATGTTAAATGTGGGACTAACCCCAAAATCTGCAGGAAGATCAAGCTTATATGCATTCTCGTTAATTCGTTGCAGCACTTTAAAAGGACCATCAGCTCTAGGCATCAATTTGGATTTTCTCAGTTCTGGAAATCTATCTTTTCGCAAATGCAACCAAACCAAATCCCCAGGTTCCAGAATCAATTGCTTTCTACCTTTATCTCCAGCACATTTGTACTTAGCATTCATGCGCTCTATGTTTTCTTTAGTGGCTTCATGCAATTTTAACATCAATTCAGCACGTTGCTTAGCATCAAAATTCATTTTTTCAGAACTTGGCAAAGGCATTAAATCAATAGGAGCACGTGGCAAGAAGCCATAGACAATCTCGAAAGGACACATTTTTGTAGTAGAATGCAATGAACGATTATAAGCGAACTCAATATGAGGCAAACATTCTTCCCACATCTTAATATTCTTCTTTAAAACAGCCCTTAACATAGTGGATAAAGTTCTATTTACTACTTCAGTTTGACCATCAGTTTGGGGATGACAAGTGGTGGAAAATAAAAGCTTAGTCCCCAATTTAAACCACAAAGTCTTCCAAAAATGACTAAGAAATTTAGCATCACGATCAGAAACAATTGTGTTGGGCACACCATGTAAGCGAACAATTTCTCGAAAGAACAAATCAGCAATATTTGTAGCATCATCAGTTTTATGACATGGTATGAAATGTGCCATCTTAGAAAATCTATCAACAACCACAAACACACTATCACGTCCCCTCCTAGTCCTTGGTAATCCCAACACAAAATCCATAGATATATCCTCCCAAGGAGCATTAGGAACAGGAAGAGGTAGATACAAACCGTGGGGATTTAACCGTGACTTTGCCTTTTGACATGTTGTGCAACGAGCAACAAACCTCTCCACATCTCTCTTCATCCTTGGCCAAAAGAAATGACCAGCAAGTATGTCCTCGGTCTTCTTTGCTCCAAAATGTCCCATCAAGCCACCTCCATGTGCTTCCTGCAACAACAACAAACGAACAGAGCTAGCTGGAATGCATAGCTTGTTAGCTCTAAACACAAAACCATCACTAACGATGAATTTGTTCCATCCTTTTCCATCTTTACAATGCAGCAACACGTCTCTAAAATCAGCATCGTGAACATATTGGTCCTTAATTGTTTCTAACCCAAAGATCTTATAATCAAGTTGATTCAGCAAAGTATATCTCCGTGACAAAGCATCAGCAATAATATTCTCCTTCCCTTTCTTGTGTTTAATAATATAAGGAAAAGATTCAATAAATTCAACCCATTTTGCATGCCTACGATTCAGTTTTCCTTGACTACGAATATGTTTTAAAGATTCATGATCAGAATGGATAACAAACTCTTTGGGCCACAAATAATGCTGCCATGTCTCTAATGTTCGAACAAGAGCATAGAGTTCTTTATCATAAGTAGAATAATTGAGAACAGGCCCACTCAATTTCTCACTAAAATATGCAATAGGCTTTCCCTCTTGTAACAAAACACCTCCCAGACCAATTCCACTAGCATCACATTCAAGCTCAAAAGTCTTATTAAAATCAGGAAGTTGTAGGAGAGGCGCGTGAGTTAACTTATCTTTCAACATGTCGAATGAATTCTCTTGTGTTTTGGCCCACTCAAAAGGCACCCCCTTCTTGGTAAGCTCATTCAATGGTGCAGCAATGGTGCTGAAATCCTTCACAAAACGGCGATAGAATCCAGCAAGTCCTAGGAAACTCCGCACCTGGGTGATAGTCTTTGGAACAGGCCATCCCTGTATAGCTTCCACCTTGGCTTGATCAACCTCAATTCCCTGTGGAGTTACAACATAACCAAGAAAAGACACTCGATCGGTGCAAAAGGTGCACTTCTCAAGGTTACCAAATAAGCGTGCCTCGCGTAGTGCATTAAAAACAGCACGTAAATGATCAAGATGTTCATCCAATGATTTGCTGTAAATTAATATATCATCAAAATATACGACAACGAATTTCCCAATGAAAGCACGCAAAACCTCGTTCATTAATCTCATGAAAGTACTAGGTGCATTAGTTAACCCAAAAGGCATGACTAACCACTCATATAAACCGAACTTAGTTTTGAAAGCAGTTTTCCATTCATCTCCCAATTTCATACGAATCTGGTGGTACCCACTACGTAAATCAACTTTTGAAAACACAACAGCACCACTCAGTTCATCTAGCATATCATCTAATCGAGGAATAGGGTGTCGATATCGAATGGTGATATTATTAATAGCTCTACAATCAACACACATACGCCATGTTCCATCTTTCTTAGGCACTAAAATTACTGGAACAGCACAAGGGCTAAGGGATTCTCGCACATAACCTTTGTCCAGTAGTTCTTGCACTTGTCGCTGAATTTCCTTTGTTTCTTCCGGGTTTGTCCTGTATGGCGCACGGTTTGGCAAAGATGCACCAGGAATAAGATCAATTTGGTGCTCAATCCCGCGTAGTGGTGGCAGCCCCGCTGGTACCGCACTTGGAAACACATCGGAATACTCCTGCAAAACGTTAGCAACAGCAGGGGGCAAAGAACATTGCATATCCTCAATTGAAATCAAAGCATCCTTGCATATCAAAGCATAAGCAACAGAAGTGGATGCATTGAACTCATTAATATCTGATTTGGTAGCTATCATACAACGTCCTTTCAGTTTTATCTCATCTTTGTTACCAATTACAGATTTATCATTTTTATTGCTCTCGCTCTTTGCTTTAGTAGCCCTTGCAACATCAGTTTGCATAATAGTTTCAGGGGACATAGGATGCAGCACAATTTTGCGATCATGGTATAGAAAAGAATACTGATTTGATCTACCATGATGCATAGAATCTCTATCAAATTGCCAAGGTCTACCTAGCAGAATGTTACAAGCTTGCATAGGCACAACATCACATTCAACAATATCTTTGTAGGATCCGATGGAAAAATTGATTCTCACAAGTCTAGTTACCTTTGCCTTACCACTGTTGTTCAGCCATTGGATGTAGTAGGGATGCGGGTGTGGTTTGGTGTTGAGGGCAAGTTTCTGCACCATATCGCTGCTTGCCAAGTTGTTGCAGCTACCTCCATCAATGATCATGCGGCAGGAACGCTCTTTGATGACACACTTTGTTTGGAATAAAATATGTCGCTGATTTTGCTCCGCCTTCTCCATTTGTGCACTAAGCACTCGCTGCACGATCAAGCTTTCATAGTGGTCCGCTTCACCTGCATTAATATGTTCTTCTATTTGTTCTTCATTACCTGCATGGTCAGTCGCAAGCAGTGCAAGCGTGTCTTCATCAAAATCACTAGCAGATGAGCACTCACCATCATCTTTGACAATCATAACTCGCTTGTTTGGACAGTCACGCATCATGTGTCCATATCCCTTGCACCGGTGACATTGTATGTTGCTTGTTCTACCCGTCGATGCCACGGATGAAGTACTCGCAGCAGGCTTTTGCATCGTCTTTGCAACTGAATTTGTGGGAGCAGCTCGAGTCTTGTCACTAGATGATGGAGTAGACATACGTGTAGATGGAGTTGTAGTCATGCGTTGCTGCCATGAATTAGCCTTCCCTGCAGAAATATTAGTCCTTGCGCTAGCACGTCGTCCCTGCACTTCCCTTTCAGCTTTACAAGCAAGATGAAACAAACGGGTTACACTATTGTATTCCTTGTAAGCGAGGATGTCCTGAATTTCCCGATTTAACCCACCCAAAAATCTAGCCATAGCCGGTTCCTCATCCTCCTCTAGGTTACAACGCAACATACCCGTTTGTAATTCCTGATAATATTCTTCTACACTTTTAGCACCTTGTCTCAATTGCTGCAACTTATTTATCATATCACGGGCATAGTAAGATGGAACAAATCTAGCTCTCATGGCTCGTTTCAGCGCATCCCAAGTTCTAGGTAAGTTATTAGGATTTTTCTTGCCATATTCTATCCACCAAACAGAAGCAAAATCTGTAAACTCACTAGTAGCAGCCCTAACACGTGTAGTCTCAGGAAATTCATGACATGCAAACTTTTGCTCAACAGCAATCTCCCAAGTAATGTAGGCATCAGGGTCATATTTACCATCAAAAGGAGGTATCTTAAATTTAATCTTACTGAAAGCATCATCATTATTGTGTACCTCGCGTAGGCGTCGTCGATCACGAGCGTCTTGATCATCATGCTCAGTATCAGCAGTGTAGTCATCTTCATGACTACCGTGCTCTCGATCTCCCTCCTTTTCTTCTTTATGCTTCTCTTTATCTTCGGTGTGGAAGTCATCAAATCGCCTTAGGAGAGCAGCAAGGCTTTTGTCCACACTAGCAACGGATTCCTCCAAACTTGTAAGCTTGTTGTTTGTGGCCATCTGCGTAGCCTCCAACTGCCCCAGCTTTTCATTTGTCACCTGCAAGTCATTATCAAGTCCCTCTGTGTGCAGCTTCACTTTCCTTTCAAAATGCTGTATGATGCCCTTAGTGCGAGGTGTATGTAGTGTTTCGTTGTCATCATCTCCCCCTGTCATGGTTCAAAAACAAAGACAACAAGAAAGGCAAGTGAAGAAATAAAAGCCCTACAACTACTAGGATGTAGCTACAGCAAGTCTCTCACACTCAACTTGTTACACAAGTTCTTACCAATTCTTACCTTGCTTGACAGGAGGGGTCGTCTACCAACAAGTCTTCAGCAATGGATGAAGTGTATCGGTGCTGCGGCACAAGACCTGTCAAGCTGTAGAGTATGTGGAGCTATAGGTGGGCTGAAACAAGGAACGAACTAGCAGCACGTTAGTTATAAAGGCGAGCTGAATAAACGTTCGACGACGGTACTGTGCTGGTCCTAGGCTAGACCGTGCTAGAGACGCGAGCCTGGACACAAAGGAAAACCACAGCACACCCCTGAAAACAAGATGGAACAAACCTAAAATCAATATGAAAAACAGCCCCTTTTCTTTTGACTCTTTTCTCTCTTTTTTTTTTTTTTTTTTTTTTGGGCAACCTCAAAAACTGATTATATGAACAAAAGAATACAAAGGAGCAATTCGGTACACACACTTTTTCCGAAAGTACAGGGGTATTCCGGTAAGAAGAAGATACTCTCTCTCTCTCTCTCTCTAGAGTAAGGCCGAACAAGTATGGAGTTATCTTTCTTTTGGATCACAGAAAGACTCACGTAGACGGAGTTCAGGATATATTAACAAGCGGACTCCAAGTTCTACTCGGTTTCCACTCAGAAACAACCACAAACGGATTCCACCTATTGCCGAGTTCTACTCGGTTTCCTTTTTTTTTATCACGTTGGTGGAACTCAGATTGGAACTCAACTCGATCCGGACCGACCAAGACCACAGACAGTTCAATTCCGACTTCACAACAGATTCGACAGAGAGAAGATATGGTAATACTCGGCTGTGTATAGATGGTGACAAGAACTCGAAACTCTAAAGGACTAGACACTAAGACCAGCAACTCGACACAAACCGAAGCAACGCAAATTCAACAAGCCCTAACTAAACGGTACTAGCCAAGGCACAAAGGTTTAATAGGATTATGGAAAAACTAATCTACTATATTTTTTTTTGGCTTTTCTGGACTATAGGAAATTAATTAAAAACAGCAATGGATTAAAAACTAAGTTATTTGGACAATCTGATATGCCAAGTCCTTTTGATGTTAGTTTTCATTTCATTAGCAAATACGACAGCGATAACAAATACGTGGTGCATAAAGTATATATTTGTTCAGATTTGAAATCGGCTTTCCCATGTGATCAACTAATGACTTGCATCCGAGCTAACCACACCCAATCTAGTTTTTCTACTTTTGATTACATGTTGCAGGTCAATTTTCGAGAGAAATTCTTGTTGCCATGTGCTTCATCAGAAATTTTAGGAGCATATATGGAGGATCTTGAGAAAAACCTACTCCCGAACATCCATCGTAATATCAAACCGAGGACGGTTTGCTGTCAAGAAGGGGAGAATGATGAGGACATGACCGGCTTAGATACGCCCAATTTAACCACTTCTAAACCAAAGGTGAAACCATTCTATTTGTGGTTTATCATTGATATATTTGATGAATTGGTGCTGCACCATAAAGTGTGTATATTTTTATTTTCAGAATTACTTATATGGATCAAGGGAAGGTTTGGTTGCATATGCAAAGTATGGAATGTTAATAAAGTTGATTGGGGACCAAATCCAAGTGTTCCTAATATCCTTCACCAGGTCACCACGTCAGTTTTGGCACAAGAAAGGAAAGAGTCCAAGTCCAACACGTTTTGGAAGTTGAATTCGGATGGCAGAACAGTCCCAACTTGTTACGGTCACCACGACTTCATACGGACTCGGATTTGGACGGTTCAGGACTTGATGGAAAGCTTAATAAGTCTACTTTCATTTGGATCCAGCCCCATGTCCATATCTTCTACACAGCGGCGGCAATCATCCAAATACTACCGAGAGGTCTTGCTGTCCAGGGTGCTGCGTCACCATATCTTGGGCTGTTGGCCCATGTATCAAGTTGGGTCCATTTGGGACGCGTCCTAGGGTTGGAGGACGACCCCAACACCCTCCTAGTCGTCCTCTCCTCCTCTAATACCCCCCATAGCCGCCACAAACAGATTGGGTTTTGTTTAGATGTAAGTTTAGCCATTGCTACTTCCTGGTAGACGTTTGTGTCGACTAGACCATCCGTTCTACTTGATTTCGGAACCCCACCTTCATGTCTATCAGATTTGAACCTTCATCTCTTATTTTGCAATAGAGTGCTTGTTCTACTTGTTCTTGCTTGTTCTTCGATTGCTTGCAGGAATAACCCTAGTGGTTTGGTTGGTCGTACATCCACAAGATCGCGAGCAACCGCTGGAATTGGTGTATCGATTGCTATGGTGCAGCATCCTTGGATGGTTGTAGTCGGGTCGTGAACGTCGTTTCAGACCAAATCGAAGTTATCCCTCTCCACCTAAAGATCGGGGCACCCATACTCTTATCAGCCATAAACCCATCAAACATGAGTTCTGGGTCAAATGGAGATGATTGGGCGCGTCCGTTGCGAAAAAATCAACTGCAAGTTTTTTCGTGCATCGGTGGGAAAAACGACCCTCCTGCACGAGTTTTGCGGCACGGTTCCGCCGGAAATGAAAGTGCCAAAAACCCACCAAACATGAGTTTTGGGTCAAACGGAGATGATTGGGTGCGTCCATTGTGAAATATTCAACTGCGAGTTTTTCGGTGCATCTGTGGGAAAAACGCCCCCCCCCCCCCGCACGAGTTTTGCGGCACCATTCCACTCGAGATGAAAGTGCCAAAAACCCATCAAACATGAGTTTTGGGTCAAATGGAGATGATTGGGTACGTCCGATGCGAAAAATTCAACAGCGAGTTTTTTCGTGCATCGGTGGGAAAAACGACCCTCCCGCACGAGTTTTGTGGCACCGTTCCGCCGGAAATGAAAGTGCCAAAAACCCACCAAACATGAGTTTTGGGTCAAACGGAGATGATTGGGTGTGTCCATTGTGAAAACTTCAACTACGAGTTTTTCGGTGCATCAGTAGGAAAAACGCCCCCCCCCCCCCCGCATGAGTTTTGCGGCACCATTCCACTCGAAATGAAAGTGCCATAAACCCATCAAACATGAGTTTTGGGTCAAATGGAGATGATTTGGCGTGTCCGCTGCGAAAAATTCAACTGCGAGTTTTTTCGTGCATCGGTGGGAAAAACGACCCTCCTGCACGAGTTTTGCGGCACCGTTCCGCTAGAAATGATGGCAAAAACCCACCAAACATGAGTTTTGGGTCAAACGGAGATGATGGAGTGCGTCTGTTGCGAAAAATTCAACTGCGAGTTTTTTCGTAAATCGGTGGGAACAACGGCCCTCCCGCACGAGTTTTGCGGCACCGTTCCTTCGAAAATGAAAGTGCCAAAAACCCATCAAACATGAGTTCTGGGTCAAATGGAGATGATTGGGTACGTCTGTTGCAAAAAATTCAACTGCGAGTTTTTTCGTGCATCGGTGGGAAAACGGCCCTCCCGCACGAGTTTTGCGGCACCGTTCCGCCGGAAATGAAAGTGCCAAAAACCCATCAAACATGAGTTTTGGGTCAAATGGAGATGATTGGGTACGTCCGTTGCGAAAAATTCAACTGCGAGTTTTTTCGTGCATCGGTGTGAAAAACGGCCCTCCCGCACGAGTTTTGTGGCACCGTTCCGCCGGAAATGAAAGTGCCAAAAACCCACCAAACATGAGTTTTGGGTCAAACGGAGATGATTGGGTGCGTCCATTGTGAAATATTCAACTGCGAGTTTTTCGGTGCATCTATGGGAAAAACGCCCCCCCCCCCCGCATGAGTTTTGCGGCACCATTCCACTCGAAATGAAAGTGCCAAAAACCCATCAAACATGAGTTTTGGGTCAAATGGAGATGATTGGGCGCGTCCGTTGCGAAAAATTCAACAAAGTGTTTTTTTCGTGCATCGGTGGGTAAAACGGCCCTGCCGCACGAGTTTTGTGGCACTGTTCCGCCGGAAATGAAAGTGCCAAAAACCCACCAAACATGAGTTTTGGGTCAAACGAAGATGATTGAGTGTGTCCATTGTGAAAACTTCAACTACGAGTTTTTCGGTGCATCATTAGGAAAAACAGCCCCCCCGCACGAGTTTTGCGGCACCATTCCACTCGACATGAAAGTGCCATAAACCCATCAAACATGAGTTCTGGGTCAAATGGAGATGATTGGGCGCGTCCGTTGCGAAAAAATCAACTGCAAGTTTTTTCGTGCATCGGTGGGAAAAACGACCCTCCTGCACGAGTTTTGCGGCACGGTTCCGCCGGAAATGAAAGTGCCAAAAACCCACCAAACATGAGTTTTGGGTCAAACGGAGATGATTGGGTGCGTCCATTGTGAAATATTCAACTGCGAGTTTTTGGTGCATCTGTGGAAAAAACGCCCCCCCCCCCCCCCCGCATGAGTTTTGCGGCACCATTCCACTCGAAATGAAAGTGCCATAAACCCATCAAACATGAGTTTTGGGTCAAATGGAGATGATTTGGCGTGTGCGCTGCGAAAAATTCAACTGCGAGTTTTTTCGTGCATCGGTGGGAAAAACGACCCTCCTGCACGAGTTTTGCGGCACCGTTCCGCCAGAAATGATGGCAAAAACCCACCAAACATGAGTTTTGGGTCAAGCGGAGATGATTGGGTGCGTCCGTTGCGAAAAATTCAACTGCGAGTTTTTTCGTAAATCGGTGGGAAAAACGGCCCTCACGCACGAGTTTTGCGGCACCGTTCCTTCGAAAATGAAAGTGCCAAAAACCCATCAAACATGAGTTTTGGGTCAAATGGAGATGATTGGGTGCGCCCGTTGCGAAAAATCAACTGCGAGTTTTTTTGTGCGTCGGTGGGAAAAACGGCCCTCCCGCACGAGTTTTCCGTCACCGTTCCTTCAAAAATGAATGTGCCAAAACCAATCAAACCTGAGTTTTGGGTCAAATGGAGATGATTGGGTACGTCCGTTGCGAAAAATTCAACTGCGAGTTTTTTCGTGCATTAGTGGGAAAAATGGCCCTCCCGCACGAGTTTTGCGGCACCATTCCGCCGAAATTGAAAGTTCCAAAAACCCAACAAACATGAGTTTTGGGTCAAATGGAGATGATTGGGCGCGTCCGTTGCGAAAAAATCAACTGCGAGTTTTTTCGTGCATCGGTGGGTAAAACGGCCCTGCCGCACGAGTTTTGTGGCACCGTTCCGCCGGAAATGAAAGTGCCAAAAACACACCAAACATGAGTTTTCGGTGAAACGGAGATGATTTGGTGTGTCCATTGTGAAAACTTCAACAACGAGTTTTTCGGTGTATCAGTGGGAAAAACGCCCCCCCCCCCCCCCGCACGAGTTTTGCGGCACCATTCCACTCAAAATGAAAGTGCCATAAACCCATCAAACATGAGTTTTGGGTCAAATGGAGATGATTGGGCGCGTCCGTTGCGAAAAATTCAACTGCGAGTTTTTTCGTGCATCGGTGGGAAAACGGCCCTCCTGCACGAGTTTTGCGGCACCGTTCCGCCAAAAATGATGGCAAAAACCCACCAAACCTGAGTTTTGGGTCAAACGGAGATGATGGGGTGCGTCCGTTGCGAAAAATTCAACTGCGAGTTTTTTCGTAAATTGGTGGGAAAAACGGCCCTCCCGCACGAGTTTTCCGGCACCGTTCCTTCGAAAATGAAAGTGCCAAAAACCCATCAAACATGAGTTTTGGGTCAAATGGAGATGATTGGGTGCGTCCGTTGCGAAAAAATCAACTGCGAGTTTTTTTGTGCATCAGTGGGAAAAACGGCCCTCCGGCACGAGTTTTCCGGCACCGTTCCTTCGAAAATGAATGTGCCAAAAACCGATCAAACATGAGTTCTGGGTCAAATGGAGATGATTGGGTACGTCCGTTGCGAAAAATTCAACTGCGAGTTTTTTCGTGCATTAGTGGGAAAAATGGCCCTCCCGCACGAGTTTTGCGGCACCATTACGCCAGAAATGAAAGTGCCAAAAACCCACCAAACATGAGTTTTGGGTCAAACGGAGATAGTTGGGTGCGTTCGTTGTGAAAAATTCAACTGCGAGTTTTTTCGTGCATCGGTGGGAAAAACGGCCCTCCCGCACGAGTTTTACGGCACCGTTCCTTCGAAATGGAAGTGCCAAAAACCCATCAAACATGAGTTTGGGGTCAAATGGAGATGATTGGGTACGTCCGTTGCAAAAAATTCAACTGCGAGTTTTTTCGTGCATCGGTGGGAAAACGGCCCTCCCGCACGAGTTTTGCGGCACCGTTCCGCCGGAAATGAAAGTGCCAAAAACCCACCAAACATGAGTTTTGGGTCAAACGGAGATGATTGGGTGCGTACATTGTGAAATATTCAACTGCGAGTTTTTCGGTGCATCGGTGGGATAAAGGGCCCTCCCGCAGGAGTTTTCCAGCACCGTTCCTTCGAAAATGAAAGTGCCAAAAACCCATCAAACATGAGTTTTGGGTCAAATGGAGATGATTGGGTACGTCCGTTGCGAAAAATTCAACTGCGAGTTTTTCGTGCATCGGTGGGAAAAATGGCCCTCCCGCACGAGTTTTGCGGCACCTTTCCGCCGAAAATGAAAGTGCCAAAAACCCAACAAACATGAGTTTTGGGTCAAATGGAGATGATTGGGCGCGTCCGTTGCGAAAAATTCAACTGCGAGTTTTTTCGAGCATCGGTGGGTAAAACGGCCCTGCCGCACGAGTTTTGTGGCACCGTTCCGCCGGAAATGAAAGTGCCAAAAACCCACCAAACATGAGTTTTGGGTCTAACGGAGATGATTGGGTGTGTCCATTGTGAAAACTTCAACTACGAGTTTTTTGGTGCATCAGTGGGAAAAACGCCCCCCCCCCCCCGCACGAGTTTTGCGGCACCATTCCACTCGAAATGAAAGTGCCATAAACCCATCAAACATGAGTTTTGGGTCAAATGGAGATGATTGGGCGCGTCCGCTGCGAAAAATTCAACTGCGAGTTTTTTCGTGCATCGGTGGGAAAAACGGCCCTCCCGCACGAGTTTTGCGGCACCGTTCCGCCAGAAATGATGGCAAAAACCCACCAAACCTGAGTTTTGGGTCAAACTGATTATATGAACAAAAGAATACAAAGGAGCAATTCGGTACACACACTTTTTCCGAAAGTACAGGGGTATTCCGGTAAGAAGAAGATACTCTCTCTCTCTCTCTCTCTAGAGTAAGGCCGAACAAGTATGGAGTTATCTTTCTTTTGGATCACAGAAGGACTCACGTAGATGGAGTTCAGGATATATTAACAAGCGGACTCCAAGTTGTACTCGGTTTTCACTCAGAACCAACCACAAACGGATTCCACCTATTGCCGAGTTCTACTCGGTTTCCTTTTTTTTTTATCACGTTGGTGGAACTCAGATTGGAACTCAACTCGATCCGGACCAAGACCACAGACAGTTCAATTCCGACTTCACAACAGATTCGACAGAGAGAAGATATGGTAATACTCGGCTGTGTATAGATGGTGACAAGAACTCGAAACTCTAAAGGACTAGACACTAAGACCAGCAACTCGACACAAACCGAAGCAACGCAAATTCAACAAGCCCTAACTAAACGGTACTAGCCAAGGCACAAAGGTTTAATAGGATTATGGAAAAACTAATCTACTATATTTTTTTTGGCTTTTCTGGACTATAGGAAATTAATTAAAAACAGCAATGGATTAGAAGCCTCTCACCGAAGAACCTTGCTCTGATTACCAACTGATGCGAACCCGCTAGGGTTTTTGCCCGATCTTTCGATGAGAAACGGGGATAACTCGATTGGTGGATGGAGATGACGTTCACGGCCCGACTACAGCCCTCAAGACCGCGCCTTAGCAACCGATACACCACGTCCAATAGCCGTCACGATCTTGTGGAGCGCGACAACCAGCCCCTAGGGCTCCCGTCCTGCAAGCAATCGAAGAACTAGCAAGAACGAGGAAACAAGCACTGAATTTGCAAGATGAAATTGAAGGTTTCAAACTGAATCTTAATCAACAATGGGGTTCCGAAGACAAGGAGACGGGCGGCTGATCCTGCACGCGCGCCTACAAGCAAGTAGCTAAGGCTAAACTTGATCTAAACAAAACCCAACCCGACCATGGCGGCTATAGAGGGATATAAGTAGATGGATTGACGACGAAAAGAGTGTTGGGGTCGTCCTCCAACCCTAGGACGTGTCCCTAATGGACCCAACTTGATACATGGGCCATAAGCCCAAAATGAGGTGACGCAGCACCCTGGACAGCAAGACCTGTCGACGGTAATTGGATCATTGCCGCTGCTGCCGAACAGATATTGACGTGAGACTTGATTCATATGAAAGTAAACTTGATAAGCTTTCCAACAAGTCCTGAAGCGCCTGAATCCGAATCCGTATGCAACCGTGGTGGCGGTCACAAGTTGGTGCTTTGCTGCAGTCCGAATCCAGCTAGCGCGAGTCCTTCTCCCTTTCGGTCTTCTCCTTGGTTCCTAATCAAAACAAGAGTGCACGCGTTTCCATTGTCTAAACAAGATGGACAAGAGCTTATCATGGAACTCACTTGATGATTAAGTTGACGAGCACGAGCACGAGTAAGAGGACCAGCTATAGGTTGTGTCGGAGAGGATGTATCGCTGGTGTTGATGTCCTCATCACGGAGGCGGGATGTAAGAGCAGCAGGACATGGGTTCTGTGTGCTAGTAGGCTCCCGTCTGTGTCGCATAGGACCCGTTCGGGAATGTCCCTTCAGTCAAATTGAACGCGTCGATCACTTAACGGAGTTGGTCTAAGTACCTCCCGTGAAGCCGAGTAAGGTTATTCGAGCCGGTGATGGAGATGTTGACGCCTAACACCCAGGGCCTCAGCTGTACCGTGGGCAACTATTCTGATAAACCTGGCATGGTCCGAGGGCAGGCAGGGCCTGATCGACCTGGCATGACCGTGGGCAGTTATAGATTGAGCGACCTGGCACTGAGATAACCCCCGGTGTAGAAGGGCCCATGGCCGTCCCGCGCTTTGTGTTCTCGAATCTCCTGACTGGCAGCTTACGACTGCCGTAGCCGGACGTGCCGGGCGAGTGTGAGACATTTTATCCCCAGCTGGGTAGGAATCGATTATAATCGCCATCGCTCCTGGACAGTGAGCAGTTGACTTTAGATCATCTCCCGTAGAACTTATGGAACTAAAATGGTTATGGAATCTGAAAGGCTATTGATGAAATAGTCACTCTTGATTGATTAAGTAGCAAGTGCTTGTTTAGTACAGGTGCAAATCTAGTAAGGTAGAGTTAATGACTAAAAGCAATTGGCAACATCTGAAACTGAGTTTTATTACTAAAGCTTTCATGCAAAGGAGTATGTACAGCCAACCCCACTTATATAGCCTACATGATCCTTGGTGTCTCATTATTTCTGGTTTTGACGGGTAAGTCTAGCTGAGTACCTTCTCGTACTCAGGGTTTTATTCCCTTGTTGTTGCAGATGGCCAGTGCTTTTATGGTTACTGCAAGAATTGCTTGTACCCGGTAACGGGTGATGACTAGACCAAGGGCATGGTCAACACTTATCTCATCTGTTGCTTTTGTGGACCCGGTCAACTGATGGCACCGTATCTATGAACAATCCAAACTTATGTTTTAAAGACTATGTTGCTTCCGCTACTACTATCAAACTATGTTTGTAATATTATTTCGTACTCCGATGTAATTTGAACTGTGTGCAACTGTGTTGTAACCCGTGAGCATGTTCGTGGAACAAGTACGATCTTGGCTGGATGTCGTTGAATGATTTGAAATCCTTCGAGATTTCCGGACTACCGGGTTTGTACGAGCTTAAGTACTCGATGATTTCTGCGAGAGCGGAGGTTTTCAGTGCTTAATCTGGTGCAAATTGGTCGGTTCTGTTACAGCTGGCATCGGAGCAAGTTCTGCGTTATTGTTCATGGGTGTATTTTAAAAACAACATTTTATAAAGGATAAAGCTGTATTTGCCAACTTATAGTTATATTAGGATTTGGAAAATCTTAAGGATTAAAGCTAAGTTGTGCCAGTGACCAAGTCCTTATGCCCAATAGGAAATTAGGTGGCTATTTAAGTACTAACTTGGGGGTTGTGCATCATATTTAAATTCTGTTAATTCTGTCGTCCATACGGCACGGGTGAAATTGTATGGGTGCTATTCTTCGGAATAGTAATGTATGGATCATTTGCCTCTACGCCAAGGTAATAAGTGAGTTGTGAGAGCATGATTGGACAACCGCCAATCTAGAGGAGTGCTTGAATGATGCTGACATGTATACCTGTTGCACACAAGTATATGTGAAAGTATTAATTGTGGGAGTAATACTTTTTTGATGGGTGCATATACTGCTTACGTGTATACTGGGTGTGCACCTAAGCCAGTATTAGATTTAATTTTCAGAAATGCATGAAATTCATATTGTGGGCAGGGCTGAAATGAACTTTCTGCAGGTACACTAACTTGCGAACGTGTAGTACGCTAGTTAACGCTATGAGTGAACGTTGTATGCCACCGTCTAACCGTTAGATTGTTAGGCAGTGAGGACGTATGTTACGCTCATGCATCATGATCATATAATCTTGCATTAATTTACTTCCTTCCTTATGTTATCCGTCCCGATCTTAAATAAAAGTTGTTCTCAACTAATTAAAAACTGTGTGGATACACTTCTTTCAAGATGGCCCGCACTAAGCGTACCGCCCGCAAGTCGACTGGAGGCAGGAGGCCCAATTACATGCTGGGTCCTTGGACCGAGGAGGGATCCGAGGATTTTCTGGAGGAGTTTGGCATGCCTACTCTTTTGTGGAGGGTGCTGCACTTAGTCGGATACCAGGAGGGCCAGGAGCCGCAATATGAGTGGCATCGAGTTCAGTTTTCAGAGGATCGCTACATGTACACAGTTGAGGTGGACGTGCCCAGCCGTGATCCGCAGGATCATGTGTGGTGCCGCAGGGTGTTTGCTCTTCAGGGCAGGACTCCTTGGGATGGAGCTAACCAGGTTGCTTACACTGTTCTTCGGGATATCATGGAGGATCATCCAGAGGTAGTTGCCCAGGCCACAGCCGGTGTCTTCCCTACAGCAGATCCGTACCAGTCCGTGTGGCGTCAGCCGGGTACCACTGTGTTGGGGACCAGTTCTTCAGAGCGTGAGCACTGCGCAGGACCAGCTGGGAGTGCGATGGCTGCACTCATGGCTACCTACGGGTGTCTGTCACGTAGCTACGACCACCTGGACCACATCCTCAGTGAGGAGATAGCTGCACATCACCAGGGTCAGGAGGCGCATGCTACAGAGGTCGACCTTCTTACCACTCAGCTAGCTCACTTGACCGTTGAGAGAGACCAGGCTCGTTAGAGGGAGCAGGAGACGGCACAGCAGCTTAGTGACCAGCAGGGTATGACGACCTTCTTATCCACCATCATGGCCGAGACTGAGGAGTCGCTACGTAATGTTTGTCTCGAGGGTATGCGCGCGACTGAGCAGAACAGGCTTCTCAGGCTACAGGTGGGAGATTTGGAGCTGCAACTTCATCATCTCCAGGACTACAATGATCGCCTACATGAGGAGATTCATCACCGTGAGAATGAGAGGAACCCTATCTTTCCTCAAGAGGACCCGGATTCTCATGCTTCGTCCAGTGGTTCTTCGGACATCTCGAGTGATGATGATGACAACGACGATGATGACGAGGGTGCCATTAGGGAGTAGACTAGTTAGTGTTAGCATGTAGTGATCTTGTCTCATGTCCTAGTGCTTGATCTTTTGGGGTTATCACGTGGATGTAAGGATGTGTGTTGGACCTATGTGCGTATGGCGCAAGACCTTGAAAAGTCCCATATGTATGGGCACCTATGGATGTTATGTTGACTTTTGTATGTTATGTGATGAGCACTTTTTATCATGTGATGATGCGTTGTGGATCGAAATTTATTATGCCTCTGTAATTGTTTGGTGAATTCATTTTCCGAATAATTTCTGTTGGCATGGTTTATTGTTCTCCGCAATTTTGGCAACGTCGTTTAATGATTATTGCTATCGCTACATGCAGATGACGATGACTCGCAGTGGAGCGGGTGGTAGTGGTGGTAATGATGGTAACAGGGAAAACCGCAATCCACCACCTCCTCCACCACCCACGGCCGAGCAACTCTTCGCTCAGTTCTTGGGAAGCCAACGCAACATCGAGGCGCTTCTGCGAGAGAATTTAGCGCATAACAATCAACGCCCTGAGCCGAATCAGTACAGCTCGTTCAAGGATTTTCTGGACACAAGGCCGCCGATTTTCAAGAAAGCCACAGAACCTCTAGAAGCAGAAGAATGGCTGCATACAATCGAGCAGAAGTTTCGACTGCTCAGGCTTACAGAAGAATTAAAGGCAGAGTATGCTGCACATCAGCTACAGGGGCCAGCCGAAATTTGGTGGGGACATCACCGTACCACTTATCCAGCTCGTACACCTGTCACTTGGAGAATGTTCGCGGAAGCTGTTCGCGGGCACTATATTCCGCCAGGCTTGACTCAGATGAAGATGGCTGAATTCATGAGCTTAACACAAGGAACTCGATCAGTGACCGAGTATCATCACTTGTTCAACTCTTTATCTCGCTATGCACCAGACTTTGTTGATACCGATGCTAAGAAGATAGCTAGCTTTAAGAGAGGACTGAATACTAAGATGGGAAAATCAGTGGGTACTTCATCCCGCACAATTTTCAATGACTTCATCAGTGACTGCCTGATCGAGGAGAATCACAACAATAAGCATGCTGCAAGCAAGGCTAGGAAGAGGACCCTGGAACCTGGATCATCTCAGTTTAGAGGACCACCAGCCCAGCGTTCTCAATACCGACCACCAGCACCTGGGGCTCGTTTCAGGCCGCCTCAGAAGAAAGGACAGCAGCAAGCTCAGTGTGGTCAACGACCATACAAGGTGGTAGCAAGTCAGGCTCGAGCAGGACAAGGCAGCTCAACTAGGACCAAGCCAATAGTTCGGGGACCGTGCTTCAATTGCAACCAAGATGGGCACTTTGCAAGGTATTGCCCACACCCCAAGAAGCAGCAGGCTAATTACCCAGCGCGTCTGCATAACATGACTGCTGAAGAAGCTCGTGCAGGAGAGCCCGTGACTGCCGGTATGTGTCTCGTGAACCATCATCCTGCAGTTGTTTTATTTGATACTGGATCATCGCATTCTTTCATGAGCAAGGCATTTGCACAAAAGTATAATCAAGAAATCTCTGAAATGGATTATGGGTTTCGCGTGAGCTCCGTAGGGAGTAGCGTGTTGTCTAGACAGATGGTGTGTAATGTGACCATCGACATTGGAGGGCATAAATTTGGAGCCAACTTAGTGGTTTTGCCGGGACTAAGTATGGATGTAGTCTTAGGCATGAGTTGGATGACCATGTGGAGTGCGGTGTTAGACACTACAAACAGGACTCTTACCTTATCTGATAGTCGGACAGGTAACAAGCTTCGCGTATCTCTTCCTCGAGGTGCCGATCTTGTTGACTTATCTTGTACTTTTGCTATAGAAGACCTCTCCAAAATTCCAGTTGTTAGAGATTTTCCGGACATTTTTCCAGATGAGTTACCAGGGTTACCACCGAAGAGAGCAGTGGAGTTTGTGATAGAGTTGTTACCAGGAACTGCACCAATCTCTAGGAGACCGTATCGAATGCCGCCCAATGAGCTGGCAGAACTCAAGACCCAGATCAAGGAACTCTTGGACAAGGGATTCATTCAACCCAGTGTATCAGAATGGGGTTGCCCAGCTTTGTTTGTCAAAAAGAAGGATAAGTCCTTGCGCATGTGTGTGGATTATCGTCCACTCAATGCCGTGACTGTTAAGAATAAGTATCCATTACCTAGGATAGACATCCTTTTTGATCAGTTATCAAGGGCCAAGGTGTTTTCTAAGATTGATCTAAGGTCAGGGTATCATCAGATTCGAATCAGACCACAGGATATTCCAAAGACCGCTTTCTCAACCAGATACGGGTTATACGAGTATCTTGTTATGTCCTTTGGATTAACCAATGCTCCAGCATATTTTATGAGTTTGATGAACTCTGTGTTCATGCCAGAATTAAACAAGTTTGTGGTAGTGTTCATTGACGATATTCTGGTTTACTCGGAAAATGCAGAAGATCATGCAGAACATTTGAGGGTTTTGTCTTATCTAGACTCAGGGAACACAAGCTCTATGCTAAATTCAGCAAGTGCGAGTTTTGGATGAAGAAAGTACAATTTCTTGGTCATATTCTGTCAGAAGAAGGAATCTCAGTAGACCCTAGTAAAGTACAAGAAGTCATGGACTGGGAAGCTCCTACTTCAGTTGGTGAAATCCGGAGTTTTCTCGGGTTTAGCGGGATATTATCGTCGATTTATTCCCGATTTCTCCAAAATTGCAAAGCCAATGACAAGTTTGTTGCAAAAGAATCAGAAATTTGAATGGACGGAGAAGTGCGAAACTGCTTTCCGTACCTTGCGGAAGCTGTTGACCACTGCTCCTGTTTTAGCTCAACCGGATGTTGAGAAACCCTTTGATGTCTTTTGTGATGCGTCAAAGGTAGGCCTAGGTTGTGTTCTCATGCAAGAAGGCAGAGTGATTGCTTATGCTTCGCGGCAATTGCGAAAGCAATGAAGTGAATTACCGACCCATGATTTGGAATTAGCTGCCGTTGTACATGCTTTGAAGATTGGAGACACTATCTGCTTGGGAATGTCTGCAATATGTACACCGACCACAAGAGTCTTAAATATATTTTCACGCAAGCAGAATTGAATATGAGGCAAAGAAGATGGCTTGAATTGATAAAAGATTACAATCTTCAGATTCACTATCATCCAGGCAAGGCGAATGTTGTGGCCGATGCTCTGAGCCGGAAATCACACTGTAATGCTATGAAGCTTCTACCAGAGGATGAGTTCAGCTTAACACATGGCTGCAGTGCTACATGATTTAAAGTTGCGCAATGTGTTAGTTGACCAAATTATAGAAGGCCAGAAAACCGATAAAGGGATCTATCATATTAAGGAAAGGCTCAAGATGAAAAAGAGGCCGATAAGCATTTTCGAGTTGACGAAAATGGAGTTCTATGGTTTAACCAGCGATTAGTGGTGCCTAAGGATAGAGAACTCAGGAATCGGATCATGGATGAAGCACATTTGTCCAAATTATCTATTCATCCTGGAAGTACAAAATGTACCAAGATTTGCGTCCGAGATTTTGGTGGACCAAAATGAAGAAAGAAATTCCTGCTTATGTGGCCAGATGCGATACGCTTGTTGTCGAGTAAAGGCTATTCACTTAAAACCAGCCGGAATGCTTCAGCCATTAGCCATACCAGAATGGAAGTGGGAAGAAGTAAGCATGGATTTTATCGTTGGTTTACCCACTACTCAGAAGGGTAATGATTCAATTTGGGTAATTGTGGATCGTCTCACAAAGACCGCACATTTCATTCCAGTCAAGACCATCTATAAAGCCCCAGATTATGCAGAGATCTACATAAGTCAGATTTTGCGACTGCACGGTGTACCAAAGGTTATAGTCTCTGATCGCGGACCACAGTTTACTGCACCGTTTTGGGAAAAGTTGCAGAAGGAATTAGGCACGAATTTAGTCCGAAGCTCAGCTTACCATCCGCAAACGTCAGGACAGACAGAAAGAGTAAATGAAGTCTTAGAAGATATATTAAGAGCTTGTGTTTTATCAGCAAAAGGTTCTTGGGAGAAATGGTTACCATTGGCAGAGTTTGCTTATAACAACAGTTCAAGAAAGTATACAGATGGCTCCTTTGAAGCTCTGTATGGTAGAAGATGCAGGACACCGATAAACTGGGTAGACCAGGGGAACGTCGATACTATGGTATTGACTTTGTGAAAGAAGTAGAAGAACAAGTTAGAACGATTCAGCAACATATCGCGTCTGCACAATCTCGCCAGAAACTATGCTGATAAACGAAGGAAACGCTTGAGTTTAATGTTGGTGACTATGTCTATTTGAAGGTTTCACCAATGAAGGGTGTAAAACGTTTTGGAGTCAAAAGGAAGTTAGCACCAAGGTTCGTGGGACCTTATAGAATTGTGCAAAGAAGGGAGAAGTGGCTTATCAACTGCAATTGCCAGAGCATTTGAAGGCTATTTTTCCAGTGTTCCATGTCTCTCAACTGAAGAAATGTCTTCGAGTACCAGAAGAAGAGGTACAACCACTCGTATCAAATTGCAATCTGATCTCACTTACTCAATTACACCATGTCGAGTGCTCGATGAAAAAGAAGAGAGCGACCCGCGGAAGAATCGTGAAGCAATATAAGGTATCTTGGAGTGAGCAAGATGACCGGATGCTACTTGGGAGACGGATGACTATCTAAAGGACGTATACCCACACTTTTATAAGAAATGGTTCGTAATCCAAATCTCGGGAAGAGATTTCTTTTAAGGAGGGGAGGGCTGTAACACCCTAGGTGTTAAGCATTCCGTAAATGCATAATTTGGCATGGCATAAGCATAGCATCTCATCATTTCATGTGCATAGGTTTGTTGAAGTGCTTAAGTCCTTGTTTGGTCTCTAGTGTAACCTTGTTTGCTTTCTGTTTCTGACCAAGTGCCTTATAACAAAGTTGTAGATCTTGATGAAGGGAACAACTTTGCTTTACAGCACTTTCTCAGAAAAAGCTGTTAAATTATGATTTCTTGCACTAGAAAAATGGTTTTAGCACTAAAATTCTTTTAAACAACAGAATTTGGACTTGAGCCTTAAAGATGATTTGTTCCTTACAAATTCTAAGCAACTTTGCTTTTAGGACCTTTTCCTAATTCGGCTTAGTTTAGGAGTTTTAGAGCATCAAAGTTTTTAACCAAACTTCATTAGTTTAACCCCAGTGGACCCCGCCTGTCAGTCTCTCCTTCTTCTCTCTTCGCGGACGCCGCTCCCTCCGCGCCGGCAGAATCCGCCCGCAGCCGCGAGACCGCTTCGCCGGCCGGCCAAACCACCGACTTCGCCGCCCGTGGTTTGCGCCCGAACTCGCCACGTCGCTCCATGCACCGCGTCTCGCCCGCGCGTGTCGCGCGACGCCTGACGCCGCCGCGTCCGGTCGGAGTTCCCCCGACGGGAACCGGCCAGGTGCAATGCACCTAGCACTTCGTTCCTTTTGCCTTCGCTCCGCCCCGTGCTTGCAACCAGAGGAGCATTCCATTGCTCACCCTCTCCTCGCTCCACTCCACTCCATCTTCACCAGAGCTCCGCGCCGCCACCGCCCGCCGAACCTCAGCGAGCGATTACTCGCTCCACCGCTCACCGCCGTTCGATTCCTCCCGCCAGTTCCTCCGCCTTGACCTCCTCCTTCTCCGGTAAGGGTTGGTTTCCCCTCTCTCCTCTCTAGCCGCCGGAACAGCGGATGCCATCCGCAAGCTTCCGCCATGGCCGCCACTGTGACCTTCATGTGGACCGGTCATCTCCGGCCAAGCTATCCCCAACCGAGCCCTGTTCTAGTCTTCTCTACCTCCGCAGTAGCTTAGAGTTAGTTGGAGACCTCTCTTTCGCCGTGTTTCAGCCGGAACCGAGCCGTGTCGCCGCCGTGTCCGCCATGGACCGCCGCCGTGCATCGCTCCGGGCAATGCTGGGGATGCCGAGGCCCGAAAGTTGCTCCAGTAGCTCGCTTAGGTCTTGCTTGGGCTAGTGTTAACCTCGCCGAGTCGCAAGCCGCCGGAAAGTTCCGCCGCCGAGTCACAGAGCCGCCGCTCCGCCATGGCCGCCGTCGAGCTTGCTCCGGTATCCCTCTGGCTCAGCAAGTTAGTCGGTCGTGTTCGTCTCGAAAACCCGCACCCAGGGATGGTCTCAGTGTCACCGGAAGCGTCGCCGTCGACGAGCTAGGGCCGGTCAACGACCACGGCGCAAAACTCCGCCGTTGACTGCCGAGCCTGGCCTCGCGCGGTAACGTGCCGAGCTTGGCCTCGGAAGCTTGGTCGCCCTGACCAGCGGGCCCCGACTGGCAGTAAGAAAGAGAGGAAGGGAAGAGCTTGGGTGCCGTAGGCCTTGGAAAACCGGATGCGCCGAGCCTTCGCCTCGAGCCTCGACCGAGTCGGTTGAGTTAGTCTCGGTTGAGTCAGTAAGTCTCGGTTGAGTCAGTAGCCTCCTCGCTGAATAGGTTAGCCTCGGCTGTCAGTGTGCCTCGGCCGAATCGGTAAAAGGTGTCTGAGCCTCGGCCGAATCGGTCGAGTGCGTCTAACCTCGGCTGAGTTGAGCCGGGTGTGCCAAAGCCTTCGCCTCGAGCCTCGGCCGAGTCGCGCCGGGTGTGCCGAGCGTCTGTCTTGTGCCTCGGCCGAATCAGGAAGGGAGTCCGTACGTTAGGATTGAGTTTTCTTTTAAAATGTGTTTTGCAGAATTCATGTAAGGCTTCAAAAATTCATACAAGCTCATTTAAGTCCAAATGCTGTGAAACAAATTTTATTAGGTCAAGCATGTTTAGATCTATCAGTGAAAACTGTTGAATGCATTCTTGGTGATACTTTTATGTGTAGATTTATTTACATTAGAAAAGTGCTGATAACTTGGAAAATGCATAACTAATTTATATCAGTCAGAAAAATGTGATTCCAGTTTTGTTGGGTTTGTATGAATGTGTAGTTTTAGAGAAAAATATAATATGAGGTTGTTCTGTGAATTAATTTGACAGTAGCTTTTAAAATGGTTAAATGTCGTTTCCTTGTTTATTTTGTAGTAATTAAAATATGAGGATATGAACCTGAGAATTTAAGCACATTGCTCTTGTACTAGGAAGCTCAGTAGAAAAATAAGAATCTGTTGTTTGACACTTTTTGCTAGGGTGTGTAGTTCAAAGCACCTTTCCGTGATAGAATTTGTCTTTTTCATAAGAGAATGGAGTTTAAGTCCAAATGAGATGAAATTTGGACAGGGAGCTAGATTAGGTGTTGTTAACTCCCAGTAATTTCTGTAGATTTTTCTGAAGCTGCCTAGGTTAGGTTGCTATTTAAAGCATGTGTAAATAGATTTATTTCAGCAAGTAATTAGAGGGTAATAAACTCACTAAGTAGACTTTGATGTGGTGACAACATCGCTTAACAAGTTGACTATGTTAGGTTAAATAGTGGGATGATGTTGACTACCTTGTTGAAGAGAATGCAGTAGATGACATGTGCCTATCTCCTGATTGCTGTCGATCATGTGCATCACATATGCATTCTATGTACATTCATCCTATTCATGCGCACTATGCATCATACAGGATCAGCGGAGGAGATCCAGACCCAGTCGATACTGGAAGAGCCCAGTCCGGAGGAGAACCTGACAGAAGAAGCCGGAGGGACCGACGCCGACGAGTTGCCCGAGTGCCGCGATCACCGTCCGTCGGACTTTGAGAAAGGCAAGCCCCGGAGCATTCTAACTCCTACGGTTTGCAAATGCTTTACAATTAACCTGACAATGGATGTTGCATTAGGTTATAGGAATTGATTGATACCGTTGATGCATTATTACTTATCCTTGTCCACCTGCAATATATCTTGATATCCCTGTTTAGGTCTAGGCTCGTTATATGCTTAGCCCTGCTTAGATCGGTAAAAGTCGGGTGATTCCCTGTCTCCCGCAATAGGTGGATACTGATCATGTTTAGCCTGTGCTATCATGAGATAACCATGTGATAATTAATCTGAGACGGAGGCGGGATGTAAGAGCAGCAGGACATGGGTTCTGTGTGCTAGTAGGCTCCCGTCTATGTCGCATAGGACCCGTTCGGGAATGTCCCTTCAGTCAATTGAACGCGTCGATCACTTAACGGAGTTGGTCTGAGTACCTCCCGTGAAGCCGAGTAAGGTTATTCGAGCTGGTGATGGAGATGTTGACGCCTAACACCCAGGGCCTCAGCTGTACCGTGGGCAACTATTCTGATCAACCTGGCATGGTCCGAGGGCAGGCAGGGCCTGATCGACCTGGCATGACCGTGGGCAGTTATAGATTGAGCGACCTGGCACTGAGATAAACCCCGGTGTAGAAGGGCCCATGGCCGTCCCGCGCTTTGTGTTCTCGAATCTCCTGACTGCAGCTTACGACTGCCGTAGCCGGACGTGCCGGGCGAGTGTGAGACATTTTATCCCCAGCTGGGTAGGAATCGATTATAATCGCCATCGCTCCTGGACAGTGAGCAGTTGACTTTAGATCATCTCCCGTAGAACTTATGGAACTAAAATGGTTATGGAATCTGAAAGGCTATTGATGAAATAGTCACTCTTGATTGATTAAGTAGCAAGTGCTTGTTTAGTACAGGTGCAAATCTAGTAAGGTAGAGTTAATGACTAAAAGCAATTGGCAACATCTGAACTGAGTTTTATTACTAAAGCTTTCATGCAAGGAGTATGTACAGCCAACCCCACTTATATAGCCTACATGATCCTTGGTGTCTCATTATTTCTGGTTTTGACGGGTAAGTCTAGCTGAGTACCTTCTCGTACTCAGGGTTTTATTCCCTGTTGTTGTTGCAGATGGCCAGTGCTTTTATGGTTACTGCAAGAATTGCTTTTACCCGGTAACGGGTGATGACTCCAAGGGCATGGTCAACACTTATCTCATCTGTTGCTTTTGTGGACCCGGTCAACTGATGGCACCGTATCTATGAACAATCCAAACTTATGTTTTAAAGACTATGTTGCTTCCGCTACTACTATCAAACTATGTTTGTAATATTATTTCGTACTCCGATGTAATTTGAACTGTGTGCAACTGTGTTGTAACCCGTGAGCATGTTCGTGGAACAAGTACGATCTTGGCTGGATGTCGTTGAATGATTTGAAATCCTTCGAGATTTCCGGACTACCGGGTTTGTACGAGCTTAAGTACTCGATGATTTCTGCGAGAGCGGAGGTTTTCAGTGCTTAATCTGGTGCAAATTGGTTGGTTCTGTTACACCACCAAACATGAGTTTTGGGTGAAACGGAGATGATTGGGTCTGTCCATTGTGAAAACTTCAACTATGAGTTTTTCGGTGCATTAGTGGGAAAACGCCCCCCCCCCCCCCGCCACGAGTTTTGCGGCACCCATTCCACTCGAAATGAAAGTGCCATAAACCCATCAAACATGAGTTTTGGGTCAAATGGAGATGATTGGGCGCGTCCGCTGCGAAAAATTCAACTGCGAGTTTTTTCGTGCATCGGTGGGAAAACGGCCCTCCTCCACGAGTTTTGCGGCACCGTTCCGCCAGAAATGATGGCAAAAACCCACCAAACCTGAGTTTTCGGTCAAACGGAGATGATTGGGTGCGTCCGTTGCGAAAAATTCAACTGCGAGTTTTTTCGGTGCATCGGTGGGAAAACGGCCCTCCCGCACGAGTTTTCCAGCACCGTTCCTTCGAAAATGAAAGTGCCAAAAACCCATCAAACGTGAGTTTTGGGTCAAATGGAGATGATTGGGTACGTCCGCTGCGAAAAATTCAACTGCGAGTTTTTTCGTGCATCGGTGGGAAAAACGGCCCTCCCGCACGAGTTTTGTGGCACCGTTCCGCCGGAAATGAAAGTGCCAAAACCCACCAAACATGAGATTTGGGTCAAACGGAGATGATTCGGTGCGTCCATTGTGAAATATTCAACTGCGAGTTTTTCGGTGCATCTGTGGGAAAAATGCCTCCCCCCCCCCCGCATGAGTTTTGCGGCACCATTCCACTCGAAATGAAAGTGCCATAAACCCATCAAACATGAGTTTTGGGTCAAATGGAGATGATTGGGCGCGTCCGTTGCGAAAAATTCAACAAAGAGTTTTTTTCGTGCATTGGTGGGTAAAACGGCCCTGCCGCACGAGTTTTGTGGCACCGTTCCGCCGGAAATGAAAGTGCCAAAAACCCACCAAACATGAGTTTTGGGTCAAACGGAGATGATTGGGTGTGTCCATTGTGAAAACTTCAACTACAAGTTTTTCGGTGCATCAGTGGGAAAAACGCCCCCCCTCCGCACGAGTTTTGCGGCACCATTCCACTCGAAATGAAAGTGTCATAAACCCATCCAACATGAGTTTTGGGTCAAATGGAGATGATTGGGCGCGTCCGCTGCGAAAAATTCAACTGCGAGTTTTTTCGTTCATCGGTGGGAAAAACGGCCCTCCTGCACGAGTTTTGCGGCACCGTTCCGCCAGAAATGATGGCAAAAACCCACCAAACCTGAGTTTTGGGTCAAACGGAGATGATTGGGTGCGTCCGTTGCGAAAAATTCAACTGCGAGTTTTTTCGTAAATCGGTGGGAAAAACGGCCCTCCCGCACGAGTTTTGCGGCACCGTTCCTTCGAAAATGAAAGTGCCAAAAACCCATCAAACATGAGTTTTGGGTCAAATGGAGATGATTGGGTGCGTCCGTTGCGTAAAATTCAACTCCGAGTTTTTTTGTGCATCGATGGGAAAAACGGCCCTCCCGCACGAGTTTTCCGGCACCGTTCCTTCGAAAATGAATATGCCAAAAACCGATCAAACATGAGTTTTGGGTCAAATGGAGATGATTGGGTACGTCCGTTGCGAAAAATTCAACTGCGAGTTTTTTCGTGCATTAGTGGGAAAATGGCCCTCCCGCACGAGTTTTGCGGCACCATTCCGCCGGAAATGAAAGTGCCAAAAACCCACCAAACATGAGTTTTGGGTCAATCGGAGATAATTGTGATGCGAACCCGCTAGGGTTTTTGCCCGATCTTTCGATGAGAAGCGGGGGATAACTCGATTGGTGGTTGGAGATGATGTTCACGGCCCGACTACAGCCCTCAAGACCGCGCCTTAGCAACCGATATACCACGTCCAGTAGCCGTCACGATCTTGTGGAGCGCGACAACCAGCCCCTAGGGCTCCCGTCCTGCAAGCAATCGAAGAACTAGCAAGAACGAGGAAACAAGCACTGAATTGCAAGATGAAATTGAAGGTTCCAAACTGAATCTTAATCAACAATGGGGTTCCGAAGACAAGGAGACGGGCGGCTGATCCAGCACGCGCGCCTAGAAGCAAGTAGCGAAGGCTAAACTTGATCTAAACAAAACCCAACCCGACCATGGCGGCTATAGAGGGATATAAGTAGATGGATTGACGACCAAAAGAGTGTTGGGGTCGTCCTCCAACCCTAGGACGCGTCCCTAATGGACCCAACATGATACATGGGCCATCAGCCCAAAATGAGGTGACGCAGCACCCTGGACAGCAAGACCTGTCGACGGTAATTGGATCATTGCCGCTGCTGCCTAACAGGTATTGACGTGGGACTTGATTCATATGAAAGTAGACTTGATAAGCTTTCCAACAAGTCCTGAAGCGCCTGAATCCGAATCCGTATGCAACCGTGGTGACGGTCACAAGTTGGTGCTTTGCTGCAGTCCGAATCCAGCTAGCGCGAGTCCTTCTCCCTTTCGGTCTTCTCCTCGGTTCCTAATCAAACCAAGAGTGCACGCGTTTCCATTGTCTAAACAAGATGGACAAGAGCTTATCAAGGAACTCACTTGATGATTAAGTTGACGAGCACGAGCACGAGTAAGAGGACCAGCACGATTAAGAGGACCAGCTATAGGTTGTGTCGGAGAGGATGTATCGCTGGTGTTGATGTCCTCATCAAATTGGGTGCGTTCGTTGTGAAAAATTCAACTGCGAGTTTTTTTGTGCATTGGTGGGAAAAATGGCCCTCTTGCACGAGTTTTGCGGCACCGTTCCTTCGAAATGGAAGTGCCAAAAACCCATCAAACATGAGTTTTGGGTCAAATGGACATGATTGGGTACGTCCGTTGCAAAAATTCAACTGCGAGTTTTTTCGTGCATCGGTGGGAAAACGCCCTCCCGCACGAGTTTTGCGGCACCGTTCCGCCGGAAATGAAAGTGCCAAAAACCCACAAAACATGAGTTTTGGGTCAAACGGAGATGATTGGGTGCGTCCATTGTAAAATATTCAACTGCGAGTTTTTCGGTGCATCGGTGGGAAAAACGGCCCTCTCGCACGAGTTTTCCAGCACCGTTCCTTCAAAAATGAAAGTGCCAAAAACCCATCAAACATGAGTTTTGGGTCAAATAATGATTGGGTACGTCCGTTGCGAAAAATTCAACTGCGAGTTTTTTCGTGCATCGGTGGGAAAAATGGCCCTCCCGCACGAGTTTTGCGGCACCGACCTTCCTTCGAAATGGGAAGTGCCAAAAACCCATCAAACATGAGTTTTGGTCAATGGAGATGATTGGCGCGTCCGTGCGAAAATTCAACAAAGAGTTTTTCGTGCATCGGTGGGTAAAACGGCACTGCCGCACGAGTTTTCTGCTTGCACCGTTCCGCCAGAAATGAATGTGCCAAAAACCCACCAAACATGAGTTTTCGGTCAAACGAAGATGATTTGTGTGTCCTTGTGAAAAACTTCAACTACGAGTTTTTTCGGTGCATCATTGGGAAAACAACCACCCCCCCCCGCACGGAATTTTGCGGCAAACACCATTCCACTCGAATGAAAGTGCCATAAACCCCCTCAAACATGAGTTTTGGGTCAAATGGAGATGATTGGCGCGTCGTTGCGAAAAAATCAACTGCGAGTTTTTTCGTGCACGTGGGAAAAACGGCCCTCCTGCACGAGTTTTGCGGCACGGTTCCGCCGAAATGAAAGTGCCAAAAAACCCACCAAACATGAGTTTTGGGTCAAACGAGATGATTGGGTGCGTCATTTGTGAAATATTCAACTGCGAGTTTTTCGTCGTCCATCATTGGGTAAAACAGCCCCCCCGCACGAGTTTTGCGACACCATTCCACCGAAATGAAAGTGCCATAAACCCATCAAACATGAGTTTTGGGTCAAATGGAGATGATTGGGCGCGTCCGTTTGCGAAAAAATCAACTGCGAGTTTTTTCGTGCATCGGTGGGAAAAACGCCCTCCTGCACGATTTTGGCGGCAGACGGCCGTTCCGCCGGAAATGAAAGTGCCAAAAACCCACCAAACATGAGTTTTGGGTCAAACGGAGATGATTGGGTGCGTCCATGTGAATATTCAACTACGAGTTTTTCGGTGCATCTGTGGAAAAAACGCCCCGCCCCCCCCGCATGAGTTTTGCGGCACCCTTCCACTCGAAATGAAAGTGCCAAAAACCCATCAAACATGAGTTTTGGGTCAAATGGAGATGATTGGGCACGTTCCGTTGCGAAAAATTCAACTGCGAGTTTTTTTGTGCATCGGTGGCTAAAAACGGCCCTGCCGCCCGAGTTTTCTGGCACCGTTCGGCCGGAAATGAAAGTGCCAAAAACCCACCAAACATGAGTTTTGGTCAATCGGAGATGATTGGGTGCGTCCGTCCGTTGCGAAAAATTCAACTTCGAGTTTTTTCGTAAATCGGTGGGAAAAACGGCCCTCCCCGCACGAGTTTTGCGTCACCGTTCCTTTCGAAATGAAAGTGCCAAAAACCCATCAACATGAGTTTGGGTCCAAATGGAGATGATTGGTTGCGTCCTTGCGAAAAATTCACTGCGAGTTTTTTTTGTGCATCGATGGGAAAAGCGGCCCTCCCGCACGAGTTTTCCGGCACCGTTCCTTCGAAAATGAATGTGCCAAAAACCGATAAAAACATGAGTTTTGGGTCAAATGGAGATGATTGGGTACGTCCGTTGCGTAAAATTCAACTGCGAGTTTTTTCGTGCATTAGTGGGAAAAATGGCCCTCCCGCACGTGTTTTGCGGCACCATTCCGCCAGAAATGAAAGTGCCAAAAACCGACCAAACATGAGTTTTGGGTCAAACAGAGATAATTGGGTGCGTTCGTTGTGAAAAATTCAACTGCGAGTTTTTTCGTGCATCGGTGGGAAAAACGGCCCTCCCGCACGAGTTTTGCGGCACCGTTCCTTCGAAATGGAAGTGCCAAAAACCCATCAAACATGAGTTTTGGGTCAAATGGAGATGATTGGGTACGTCCATTGCGAAAAATTCAACTCCTAGTTTTTTCGTGCATCGGTGGGAAAACGGCCCTCCCGCACGAGTTTTGCAGCACCGTTCCGCCGGAATGAAAGTGCCAAAAACCCACCAAACATGAGTTTTGGGTCAAACGAGATGATTGGGTGCGTCCATTGTGAAATATTCAACTGCGAGTTTTTCGTCGGTGCATCGGTGGAAAACGGCCCACCCACACGAGTTTTTCCAGCATCGTTCCTTCGAAAATGAAAGTGGCCAAACACCCATCAAACATGAGTATTGGGTCAAATGGAGATGATTGGGTATGTCCGTTGCGAAAAATTCAACTGCGAGTTTTTTCGTGCATCGGTGGGAAAAACGGCCCTCCCGCACGAGTTTTGTGGCACCGTTCCGCCGGAAATGAAAGTGCCAAAAACCCACCAAACATGACTTTTGGTCAAATGGAGATGATTGGGTGCGTCCGTTGCGAAAAATTCAACTGCGAGTTTTTTTGTGCATCGGTGGGAAAACGGCCCTCCCGCACGAGTTTTCCGGCACCGTTCCTCCTTCGAAAATGAATGTGCAAAAAACCGATCGAACATGAGTTTTGGGTCAAATGGAGATGATTGGGTACGTCCGTTGCCAAAATTCAACTGCGAGTTTTTTCGTGCATTATTGGGAAAATGGCCCTCCCGCACGAGTTTTGCGGCACCATTCCGCCGGAAATGAAAGTGCCAAAAACCCACCAAACATGAGTTTTGGGTCAAACGGATATAATTGGGTGCGTTCGTTGTGAAAAATTCAAGTGCGAGTTTTTTCGTGCATCGGTGGGAAAAACGCCCCCCCTCCGCACGAGTTTTGCGGCACCGTTCCTTCGAAATGGAAGTGCCAAAACCCATCAAACATGAGTTTTGGGTCAAATGGAGATGATTGGGTACGTCCGTTGCAAAAAATTCAAACTGCGAGTTTTTTTCTTGCATCGGTGGGAAAACGGCCCTCCCGCACGAGTTTGCGGGCACCGTTCCGCCGGAAATGAATGTGCCAAAACCCACCAGACATGAGTTTTGGGTCATACGGAGATGATTGGGTGCGTCCATTGTGAAAATTCAACTGCGAGTTTTTTTCGGTGCATCGGTGGGAAAAACGGCCCTCGCGCACAAGTTTTCCAGCACGTTCCTTCGAAAATGAAAGTGCCAAAACCCATCAAACGTGAGTTTTGGTCAAATGGAGATGATTGGTACGTCCTTGCGAAAAATTCAACTGCAAGTTTTTTCGTGCATCGGTGGGAAAAACGGCCCTCCCGTACGAGTTTTGTGGCACCGTTCCGCCGGAAATGAAAGTGCCAAAAACCCACCAAACATAGTTTTGGGTCAAACGGAGATGATTGGGTGCGTCCATTGTGAATATTCAACTGCGAGTTTTTTCTGCATCGTGTGGGAAAAACGGCCCACCCACACGAGTTTTCCAGCGCATCGTTCCTTCGAAAATGAAAGTGCGAAAAACCCATCAAACATGAGTATTGGGTCAAATGGAGATGATTGGGTATGTCCGTTGCGAAAAATTCAACTGCGAGTTTTTTCGTGCATCGGTGGGAAAAACGGCCCTCCCGCACCGAGTTTTGTGGCACCGTTCCGCCGGAAATGAAGTGCCAAAACCCACCAAACATGACTTTGGGTCAAATGGAGATGATTGGGTGCGTCCGTTGCGAAAAATTCAACTGCGAGTTTTTTTTGAGCATCGGTGGGAAAAACGGCCCTCCCGCACGAGTTTTCCGGCACCGTTCCTTCGAAAATGAATGTGCCAAAAACGATCGAACATGAGTTTTGGGGTCAAATGGAGATGATTGGGTACGTCCGTTGCCAAAAATTCAACTGCGAGTTTTTTTTCGTGGCATTATTGGGAAAAATGGCCCTCCCGCACGAGTTTTGCGGCACCATTCCGCCGGAAATAAAGTGCCAAAAACCCACCAAACATGAGTTTTTGGTCAAACGGATATAATTGGGTGCGTTCGTTGTGAAAATTTCAAGTGCGAGTTTTTTCGTGCATCGGTGGGAAAAACGCCCCCCCTCCGCACGAGTTTTGCGGCACCGTTCCTTCGAAATGGAAGTGCGAAAAACCCATCAAACATGAGTTTTGGGTCAAATGGAGATGATTGGGTACGTCCGTTGCAAAAAATTCAACTGCGAGTTTTTTCTTGCATCGGTGGGAAACGGCCCTCCCGCACGAGTTTTGCGGCACCGTTCCGCCGGAAATGAATGTGCCAAAAACCCACCAGACATGAGTTTTGGGTCATACGGAGATGATTGGGTGCGTCCATTGTGAAATATTCAACTCTGCGAGTTTTTCGGTGCATCGGTGGGAAAACGGCCCTCGCGCACAAGTTTTCCAGCACCGTTCCTTCCTTCGAAAATGAAGTGCCAAAACCCATCAAACGTGAGTTTTGGGTCAAATGAGATGATTGGGTACGTCCGTTGCGAAAAATTCAACTGCAAGTTTTTTCGTGCATCGTGGGAAAAACGGCCCTCCCGTACGAGTTTTGTGGCACCGTTCCGCCGGAAATGAAAGTGCCAAAACCCACCAAACATGAGTTTTGGGTCAAACGGAGATGATTGGGTGCGTCCATTGTGAAATATTCAACTGCGAGTTTTTTCGTTGCATCTGTGGGAAAAACGCCTCCCCCCCCCGCATGAGTTTTGCGGCACCATTCCACTCGAATGAAAGTGCCATAAACCCGTCAAACATGAGTTTTGGGTCAAATGGAGATGATTGGCGCGTCCTTGTGAAAAATTCAACTGCGAGTTTTTCGTGCATCGGTGGAAAAACGACCCTCCCCGCACGAGTTTTGTGGCACCGTTCCGCCGGAAATGAAAGTGCCAAAAACCAACCAAACATGAGTTTTGGGTCAAACGGAGATGATTGGGTGCGTCCGTTGCGAAAAATTCAACTTCGAGTTTTTTTCGTAAATCGGTGGGAAAAACGGCCCTCCCGCACGAGTTTTGCGGCACCGTTCCTTCGAAACGAAAGTGCCAAAAACCCATCAAACATGAGTTTTGGGTCAAATGGAGATGATTGGGTGCGTCCGTTGCGAAAAATTCAACTGCGAGTCTTTTCGTGCATCGGTGGAAAAACGGCCCTGCTGCACGAGTTTTGCGGCACGGTTCCGCCGGAAATGAAAGTGCCAAAAACCCACCAAACATGAGTTTTGGGTCAAACGGAGATGATTGGGTGCGTCCATTGTGAAATATTCAACTGCGAGTTTTTCGGTGCATCTGTGGAAAAAACGCCCCCCCCCCCCCCCGCATGAGTTTTGCGGCACCATTCCACTCGAAATGAAAGTGCCAAAACCATCAAACATGAGTTTTGGATCAAATGGAGATGATTGGGCACGTCCGTTGCGAAAAATTCAACTGCGAGTTTTTTTTGTGCATCGGTGGCTAAAACGGCCCTGCCGCCCGAGTTTTCTGGCATCGTTCGGCCGGAAATGAAAGTGCCAAAAACCCACCAAACATGAGTTTTGGGTCAAACGGAGATGATTGGATGCGTCCGTTGCGAAAAATTCAACTTCGAGTTTTTTCGTAAATCGGTGGGAAAAACGGCCCTCCCGCACGAGTTTTGCGGCACCGTTCCTTTGAAATGAAAGTGCCAAAAACCCATCAAACATGAGTTTTGGGTCAAATGGAGATGATTGGGTGCGTCCGTTGCGAAAAATTCAACTGCGAGTTTTTTTGTGCATCGATGGGAAAAGCGGCCCTCCCGCACGAGTTTTCCGGCACCGTTCCTTCGAAAATGAATGTGCCAAAAACCGATAAAAACATGAGTTTTGTGTCAAATGGAGATGATTGGGTGCGTCTGTTGCGTAAAATTCAACTGCGAGTTTTTTCGTGCATTAGTGGGAAAAATGGCCCTCCCGCACGAGTTTTGCGGCACCATTCCGCCGGAAATGAAAGTGCCAAAAACCGACCAAACATGAGTTTTGGGTCATGATACGAACCCGCTAGGGTTTTTGCCCGATCTTTCGATGAGAAGCGGGGGATAACTTCGATTTGGACTGAAATGACGTTCACGACCCGACTACAACCATCCAAGGATGCTGCGCCTTAGCAATCGATACACCAATTCCAGCGGTTTGCTCGCGATCTTGTGGATGCACGACCAACCAACCACTAGGGTTATTCCTGCAAGCAATCGAAGAACAAGCAAGAACAAGTAGAACAAGCACTCTATTGCAAAATAAGAGATGAAGGTTCAAATCTGATACACATGAAGGTGGGGTTCCGAAATCAAGTAGAACGGATGGTCTAGTCGACACAAACGTCTACCAGGAAGTAGCAATAGCTAAACTTACATCTAAACAAAACCCCCCATCTGTTTGTGGCTTCTCTGGGGAGGTATTAGAGGAGGAGAGGACGACCAGGAGGGTGTTGGGGTCGTCCTCCAACCCTAGGACGTGTCCTTAATGGACCCAACCTGATACATGGGCCAATAGCCCAAGATATGGTGACGCAGCACCCTGGACAGCGAGATCTCTCGGTAATATTTGGATAATTGTCGCCGCTGTGTAGAAGATACGGACATGGGCTGGATCCAAATGAAAGTAGACTTGTTAAGCTTTCCATCAAGTCTGAACCATCCAAATCCGAGTCCGTATGAAGTCGTGGTGACCGTAACAAGTTGGGACTTTTCTTGCAGTCCGAATTCAACTTCCAAAACGTGTTGGACTTGGACTCTTTCCTTTCTTTTGCCAAAACTGACGTGGTGACTTTGTGGAGAACATTAAGAACACTTGGACTTGGTCCCCAATCAACTTCATTGATCTTCCAAGCTTTCCTTATGCAATCAAACCTTCCCTTGATCCATGCATGTATTCTGAAAATGACAATACACATATTTTATGGTGCAACACCCATCATCAAATGTATCAATATAAGTCTCATATAGAATGGTTGCACCTTTGTTTAGAATTGATAAGATACTCATATATGAATCGGTGATGTCCTCATCATTCTCCCTTTCTTGGCTGCAAGTCGTCCTCGACTTGCTCCAGTGGTATTCAAATGTGGTTATATTGATATCAGAAACCGAAGGACGACCATGTTGCATGTCAACAACAAACAATACTTCCCTTCTTAGGATGGCCCTGTTGCATATAAGAAAAACTAGGGATACTTTGTTGGACATTATTAGTGTTAGTGCATCCCTTGATTTGATCATGGTATTGTAGCTCCAAAGTAGATTTCATATTAGAGCAAATATAAACTTTATGCACCAAATAATTTCCTTTGCTATCATATTGGCCAATTGCATAAAGTGAACATTGAATAAAGCTTGGCAAAACAGATTTCATAGATATATCATTCTCCAAACTATTCAGGTCACAAAGAAAATCAAATTCGATATAACCTAAGCAATTTAAAGATGATATGATATTCAGCTCCTCTTTCTCACTAGCAATGCGACAAACTCTCCTTACTTTAGCATGCATGTCGTTAAGAATAGAATTATCATGTCCAGCACTAGTCGTGTTGTAGATATAAGTGAAGCATGGTCATACTCACATGGAGTGATTGCAGCATCATATGTGTTGCTTTTCTCTCCTCCTCCCTGACATGGTGGATGTTGCACAAAAAGTCTTTTTCCAACTTTTGTAGTGGGTGTAGCTGCTCAAAAATGGCTCAATGCATTCAATAGTATTGCTCTCTCTCCTCCTGCAAATGTTATGGACAGCAAGGGAAAAAGAGGTGCTCTATCTCTAGTCGTGGTGATGAAGTTAGAGAAGAAGTATCACACACAACTTCTTCTTTGTCACAAGGTACAACAAGCAATCATGTTGTGACAAAGGCATATCATCAACAAGTTCCACTATATTTTGCTCCCTTTCACATTTAATGTAGATAATTGCTGGCTATAATGTGTCATATACCATTCTTGCAAGTATTCAAAGCTGAAAGAATCTGATTTTCAACTTTACAAGCAAGACAAAACAAGCAAGATATATGATTATATGTTTCACTGATGAGCAAAGTTTGAATTTCGGAATTGAGCCCTTTCATGAACCTACTCATAATATCTTCCATGCATTCATCCAAGCCACCAAAACAGGATACAAATTTTAAAATCATGATAGTATTGTCTCACGGTCCTACTACCCTGTTTTAAATCCTCTAGTTTGGTAAGCAAGTAATCAGCATAATATGCAGGAACATATACACCTCTAAAATGCATTTTGAAGTCTTTCCATGTTTGCGGAACAATGTCATGCCTACAAAGATATTTCCATTCATACAAAGCATCCTTAGTTAAAGCACTAGAGGCAGCAAAAACCATTGTTTTCTCTGACAAATCATACTCAACAAATTCCTTATCTACAGCTAGCTCCCATTCAATATATGCATGAGGATCGTAGTTTCCTTCAAGTAAGGTATTGCAGATTTTATTGTATCAAGTAAAACATTGCAAACCTCATGAGTGCCAGCTTGTTACCATCCATTTGTTGAGCAAATTGCGAATACACAACCTGAGTAAGGCCATGCTTATTTTCCACGTGAATCCCTGCCATGATTAGAAGAAAACCAAAAACATCCACAATAATATCTATGCTGCAATCAACTACTAGGATGTGGTTGTTGTAAATATAATTCTCTCACTCTCAACCTGTTCAAACGAGCTCTTACCAATTCTTACCAAGCAAACAAGAGGTGGCAGCAACCAACAAGTTGGAAACCCCTGAAAAAGTGTATCGGTGCCACAGCAACAATTCCTTTCAAGTTGTAGTTGGATATGTGGAGCTGTAGGAAGGCTGAAATTAATGTGCAAGGAAGTACTAGCACCACATTAGTCACAAAGCAAGTTGAGAAATCGTTCAACGGTGGTACCGTGCTGGTCCTAGGCTAGACCGTGCTAGAGACGCGAGCCTAGACACAAACAAGTCACGGTACAATAGGAAACAAAAAAGAACAAGAACAGCAAGTTATCACTCCCTTTTTCTCTTCCTCCTCACTTTTTTTTGCCTCTTTCTCTTCTTTTTTTTCTTTTCTTTTCTTTCTGATTTTTTCTTCTTCTTTTCTTTTACTTTGCACAACTAGAACAAATCTGAATTTTGACAATCAGATTTTAAAAGAAACGACTTACAATCTATTTCTCTTTCTTTTCAGGTAGTAACAAGAATAGAGCTAGCAACTCAGATTTTTAAATGTGCCCAAAACAGATTTGCTAGTGTTAAAAAAAAGCAGGGATAGATATGTGCAGCAAAGATGGTGATTACAACGGAGATGTATATGCTGTAGTGGATATTAATATGGTGGTGTGTGGCAGCGGAGATGGGTATGATTGACAATGACGAAATGTGACGAGAACTCGAAACTCTAAAAGTCTAACCCTAAGACCAGCAACTTGACTCAACCGATGTAAACCAAACTCAATAAGCCCTAACTAAGAAGTACCAGCAAAGGCTCAAAAAGATTTATAGGATTATGGAAAACTAATCTACTATTTTTGGCTTTTTTGGACTATAGGAAAAATAAAACAGCGAAGGATTGGAAATCTCTCACCGAAAACCTTGCTCTGAATACCAACTGATACGAACCCGCTAGGGTTTTTGCCCGATCTTTCGATGAGAAGCGGGGGATAACTTCGATTTGGGACTGAAATGACGTTCACGACCCGACTACAACCATCCAAGGATGCTGCGCCTTAGCAATCGATACACCAATTCCAGCGGTTGCTCGCGATCTTGTGGATGCACGACCAACCAAACACTAGGGTTATTCCTGCAAGCAATCGAAGAACAAGCAGAAAAGTAGAACAAGCACTCTATTGCAAAATAAGAGATGAAGGTTCAATCTGATACACATGAAGGTGGGGTTCCGAAATCAAGTAGAACGGATGGTCTAGTCGACACAAACGTCTACCAGGAAGTAGCAATAGCTAACTTACATCTAAACAAAACCCCCCATCTGTTTGTGGCTTCTCTGGGGAGGTATTAGAGGAGGAGAGGCGACCAGGAGGGTGTTGGGGTCGTCCTCCAACCCTAGGACGTGTCCTTAATGGACCCAACCTGATACATGGGCCAATAGCCCAAGATGGTGACGCAGCACCCTGGACAGCGAGATCTCTCGGTAATATTTGGATAATTGTCGCCGCTGTGTAGAAGATACGGACATGGGCTGGATCCAAATGAAAGTAGACTTGTTAAGCTTTCCATCAAGTCCTGAACCATCCAAATCCGAGTCCGTATGAAGTCGTGGTGACCGTAACAAGTGGGACTTTTCTGCAGTCCGAATTCAACTTCCAAAACGTGTTGGACTTGGACTCTTTCCTTTCTTTTGCCAAAACTGACGTGGTGACTTTGTGGGAGAACATTAAGAACACTTGGACTTGGTCCCCAATCAACTTCATTCATTGATCTTCCAAGCTTTCCTTATGCAATCAAACCTTCCCTTGATCCATGCATGTAATTCTGAAAATGACAATACACATATTTTATGGTGCAACACCCATTCATCAAATGTATCAATAATAAGTCTCATATAGAATGGTTGCACCTTTGGTTTAGAAGTTGATAAGATACTCATATATGAATCGGTGATGTCCTCATCAGGTCAAACGGAGATATTGGGTGCGTTCGTTATGAAAAATTCAACTGCGAGTTTTTTCGTGCATCGGTGGGAAAAACGGCCCTCCCCCACGAGTTTTTGCGGCACCGTTCCTTCGAAATGGAAGTGCCAAAAACCCATCAAACATGAGTTTTGGGTCAATGGAGATTTATTGGGTACGTCCATTGCGAAAAATTCAACTCCTAGTTTTTTCGTGCATCGGTGGGAAAACGGCCCTCCCGCACGAGTTTTGCAGCACCGTTCCGCCGGAAATGAAAGTGCCAAAAACCCACCAAACATGAGTTTTGGGTCAAACGGAGATGATTGGGTGCGTCCATTGTGAAATATTCAACTGCGAGTTTTTCGGTGCATCGGTGGGAAAAACGGCCCACCCACACGAGTTTTCCAGCATCGTTCCTTCGAAAATGAAAGTGCGAAAAACCCATCAAACATGAGTATTGGGTCAAATGGAGATGATTGGGTATGTCCGTTGCGAAAAATTCAACTGCGAGTTTTTTCGTGCATCGGTGGGAAAAACGGCCCTCCCGCACGAGTTTTGTTGCACCGTTCCGCCGGAAATGAAAGTGCCAAAAACCCACCAAACATGACTTTTGGGTCAAATGGAGATGATTGGGTGCGTCCGTTGCGAAAAATTCAACTGCGAGTTTTTTTGTGCATCGGTGGGAAAAACGGCCCTCCCGCACGAGTTTTCCGGCACCGTTCCTTCGAAAATGAATGTGCCAAAAAACCGATCAAACATGAGTTTTGGGTCAAATGGAGATGATTGGGTACGTCCGTTGCAAAATTCAACTGCGAGTTTTTTTCGAGCATTAGTGGGAAAATGGCCCTCCCGCACGAGTTTGCGGCACCTATTCCGCCGGAATGAAAGTGCCAAAAACCCACCAAACATGAGTTTTGGGTCAAACGGAGATGATTGAGTGCGTCCATTGTGAAATATTCAACTGCGAGTTTTTCGGTGCATCGGTGGGAAAAACGGCCCACCCGCACGAGTTTTCCAGCACCGTTCCTTCGAAAATGAAAGTGCCAAAAAACCCATCAAACATGAGTTTGGTCAAATGGAGATGATTGGGTATGTCCGTTGCGAAAAATTCAACTGCGAGTTTTTCGTGCATCGGGGGAAAACGGCCCTCCCGCACGAGTTTGCGGCACCATTCCGCCGGAAATGAAGTGCCAAAAACCCACCAAACATGAGTTTGGGTCAAACGGAGATGATTGGGTGCGTCCATTGTGAAAATTCAACTGCGAGTTTTTCGGTGCATCGGTGGGAAAAACGGCCACCCACACGAGTTTTCCAGCACCGTTCCTTCGAAAATGAAAGTGCGAAAAACCCATCAAACATGAGTATTGGGTCAAATGGAGATGATTGGGTATGTTCCGTTGCGAAAAATTCAACTGCGAGTTTTTTTCGTGCATCGGTGGGAAAAACGGCCCTCCCGCACGAGTTTTGTGGCACCGTTCCGCCGGAAATGAAAGTGCCAAAAAACCCCCCAACATAGTTTTGGGTCAAATTGGAGATGATGGGTGCGTCCGTTGCGAAAAATTTCAACTGCGAGTTTTTTGTGCATCGGTGGGAAAACGGCCCCCCGCACGAGTTTTCCGGCACCGTTCCTTCGAAAATGAAATGTGCCAAAAACCGATCGAACATGAGTTTTGGGTCAAATGGAGATGATTGGGTATGTCCGTTGCCAAAAATTCAACTGCGAGTTTTTTCGTGCATTAGTGGGAAAATGGCCCTCCCCGCACGAGTTTTGCGGCACCATTCCGCCGGAAATGAAACTGCCAAACACCCACCAAACATGAGTTTTGGGTCAACAGATGATTGGGTGCGTTTGTTGTCAAAAATTCAACTGCGAATTTTTTCGTGCATCGGTGGGAAAAACGGCCCTCCTGCACGAGTTTTGAGGCACCGTTCCTTCGAAATGGAAGTGCCAAAAACCCATCAAACAGAGTTTTGGGTCAAATGGAGATGATTGGGTACGTCCGTTGCAAAAAATTCAACTGCGAGTTTTTTTCGTGCTTCGGTGGGAAAACGGCCCTCCTGCACAAGTTTTGTGGCACCGTTCCGCCGGAAATGAAAGTGCCAAAAACCCACCAAACATGAGTTTTGGGTCAAACGGAGATTTGGGTGCGTCCATTGTGGAAATTCAACTGCGAGTTTTTCGGTGCATCTGTGGGAAAACGGCCCCTCCCCCCCCCACGCATGAGTTTTGCGGCACCATTCCACTCGAAATGAAAGTGCCAAAAACCATCAAACATGAGTTTTGGTCAAATGGAGATGATTGGGCGCGTCCGTTGCAAAAAATTTAACAAAGAGTTTTTTCGTGCATCGGTGGGTAAAACGGCCCTCCGCACGAGTTTTGTGGCACCGTTCCGCCGGAAATGAAAGTGCCAAAACCCACCAAACATGAGTTTTAGGTCAAACGGAGATGATTGGGTGCGTCCATTGTGAAATATTCAACTGCGAGTTTTTTCGTGCATCGCTGGGAAAAACGGCCCCCCGCACGAGTTTTGTAGCACCGTTCCGCCGGAAATGAAAGTGCCAAAAACCCACCAAACATGAGTTTTGGGTCAAACGGAGATGATTGGGTGCGTCCATTGTGAAATATCAACTGCGAGTTTTTCGGTGCATCTGTGGGAAAAACGCCCCCTCCCCCCCGCATGAGTTTTGCGGCACCATTCCACTCGAAATGAAAGTGCCAAAAACCATCAAACAAGAGTTTTGGGTCAAATGGAGATGATTGGGCGCGTCCGTTGCAAAAAAATTAACAAAGAGTTTTTTTCGTGCATCGTTGGGTAAAACGGCCCTGCCGCACGAGTTTTGTGGCACCGTTCCGCCGGAAATGAAAGTCCAAAAACCCACCAAACATGAGTTTTGGGGTCAAACGGAGATGATTGGGTGCGTCCATTGTGAAATATAATTCTCTCACTCTCAACCTGTTCAAACGAGCTCTTACCAATTCTTACCAAGCCAACAAGAGGTGGCAGCAACCAACAAGTTGGAAACCCTGGAAAAAAGTGTATCGGTGCCACAGCAACAATTCCTTTCAAGTTGTAGTTGGTATGTGGAGCTGTAGAAGGCTGAAATTAATGTGCAAGGAAGTACTAGCACACATTAGTCACAAAGCAAGTTGAGAAATCGTTCAACGGTGGTACCGTGCTGGTCCTAGGCTAGACCGTGCTAGAGACGCGAGCCTAGACACAACAAAGTCACGGTACAATAGGAAACAAAAAGAACAAGAACAGCAAGTTATCACTCCCTTTTTCTCTTCCTCCTCACTTTTTTTTTGCCTCTTTCTCTTTCTTTTTTCTTTCTTTCTTTCTGATTTTTCTTCTTCTTTTTCTTTTACTTTGCACAACTAGAACAAATCTGAATTTTGACAAATCAGTTTTAAAGAAACGACTTACAATCTATTTCTCTTTCTTTTCAGGTAGTAACAAGAATAGAGCTAGCAACTCAGATTTTTAAATGTGCCCAAAACATTTGCTAGTGTTAAAAAAAAGCAGGGATAGATATGTGCAGCAAAGATGGTGATTACAACGGAGATGTATATGCTGTAGTGGATATTAATATGGTGGTGGTGATGGCAGCGGAGATGGGTATGATTGACAATGACCGAAATGTGACGAGAACTCGAAACTCTAAAAGTCTAACCCTAAGACCAGCAACTTGACTCAACCGATGTAAACCAAACTCAATAAGCCCTAACTAAGAAGTACCAGCAAAGGCTCAAAAAGATTTATAGGATTATGGAAAACTAATCTACTATTTTTTGGCTTTTTGGACTATAGGAAAAATAAACAGCGAAGGATTGGAAATCTCTCACCGATAAACCTGCTCTGAATACCAACTGATACAACCCGCTAGGGTTTTTTTGCCCGATCTTTCGATGAGAAGCGGGGGATAACTTCGATTTGGACTGAAATGACGTTCACACGACCCGACTACAACCATCCAAGGATGCTGCGCCTTAGCAATCGATACACCAATTCCATCCAGCGGTTGCTCGCGATCTTGTGGATGCACGACCAACCAAACCACTAGGGTTATTCCTGCAAGCAATCGAAGAACAACAAGAACAATAGACAAAGCACTCTATTGCAAAAATAAGAGATGAAGGTTCAAATCTGATCACATGAAGGTGGGGTTCCGAAATCAAGTAGAACGGATGGTCTAGTCGACACAAACGTCTACCAGGAAGTAGCAATAGCTAAACTTACATCTAAACAAACCCCCCATCTGTTTGTGGCTTCTCTGGGAGGTATTAGAGGAGGAGAGGACGACCAGGAGGGTGTTGGGGTCGTCCTCCAACCCTAGGACGTGTCCTTAATGGACCCAACCTGATACATGGGCCAATAGCCCAAGATATGGTGACGCAGCACCCTGGACAGCGAGGATCTCTCGGTAATATTGGGATAATTGTCGCCGCTGTGTAGAAAATAGGACATGGGCTGGATCCAAATGAAAGTAGACTTGTTAAGCTTTCCATCAAGTCCTGAACCATCCAAATCCGAGTCCGTATGAAGTCGTGGTGACCGTAACAAGTTGGGGACTTTTCTGCAGTCCGAATTCAACTTCCAAAACGTGTTGGACTTGACTCTTTCCTTTCTTTTGCCAAAACTGACCGTGGTGACTTTGTGGAGAACATTAAGAACACTTGGACTTGTCCCCAATCAACTTCATTGATCTTCCAAGCTTTCCTTATGCAATCAAACCTTCCCTTGATCCATGCATGTAAAAAATTCGAATGACATACACATATTTTATGGTGCAACACCCATTCATCAATGTATCAATAATAAGTCTCATATAGAATGGTTGCACCTTTGGTTTAGAAGTTGATAAGATACTCATATATGAATCGGTGATGTCCTCATCAGGTCAAACGGAGATAATTGGGTGCGTTCGTTATGAAAAATTCAACTGCGAGTTTTTTCGTGCATCGGTGGGAAAAACGGCCCTCCCGCACGAGTTTTGCGGCACCGTTCCTTCGAAATGGAAGTGCCAAAAACCCATCAAACATGAGTTTTGGGTCAAATGGAGATTATTGGGTACGTCCATTGCGAAAAATTCAACTCCTAGTTTTTCGTGCATCGGTGGGAAAACGGCCCTCCCGCACGAGTTTTGCACACCGTTCCGCGGAAATGAAAGTGCCAAAAACCCACCAAACATGAAGTTTTGGGTCAAACGGAGATGATTGGGTGCGTCCATTGTGAAATATTCAACTGGCGAGTTTTTCGGTGCATCGTGGGAAAAACGGCCCACCCACACGAGTTTTCCAGCATCGTTCCTTCGAAAATGAAAGTGCGAAAAACCCATCAAACATGAGTATTGGGTCAAATGGAGATGATTGGGTATGTCCGTTGCGAAAAATTTCAACTGCGAGTTTTTTCGTGCATCGGTGGGAAAAACGGCCCTCCCGCACGAGTTTTGTTCAACGTTTCCGCCGGGAAATGAAAGTGCCAAAAACCCACCAAACATGACTTTTGGGTCAAAATGGAGATGATTGGGTGCGTCCGTTGCGAAAAATTCAACTGCGAGTTTTTTTGTGTGCTCGGTGGGAAAAACGGCCCTCCCGCACGAGTTTTCCGGCACCGTTCCTTCGAAAATGAATGTGCCAAAAACCGATCAAACATGAGTTTTTGGGTCAAATGGAGATGATTGGGTACGTCCGTTGCAAAAAATTCAACTGCGAGTTTTTTCGAGCATTAGTGGGAAAAATGGCCCTCCCGCACGAGTTTTTGCGGCACCATTCCGCCGGAAATGAAGTGCCAAACCCACCACAACATGAGTTTTGGGTCAAACGGAGATGATTGATTGCGTCCATTGTGACATATCAACTGCGAGTTTTTCGGTGCATCGGTGGGAAAAAACGGCCCCCCGCACGAGTTTTCCAGCACCGTTCCTTCGAAAAGAAAGTGCCAAAAACCCATCAAACATGAGTTTTGGGTCAAAATGGAGATGATTGGGTATGTCCGTTGCGAAAAATTCAACTGCGAGTTTTTTCCGTGCATCGTGGGAAACGGCCCTCCCGCACGAGTTTTGCGGCACCGTTCCGCCGGAAATGAAAGTGCCAAAAACCCACCAAACATGAGTTTTGGGTCCAACGTTAATTGGGTGCGTCCATTGCGAAATATTCAACTGCGAGTTTTTCGGTGCATCGGTGGGAAAAACGCCCCCCACCGAGTTTCCCAGCACCGTTCCTTCAAAATGAAAGTGCGAAAAACCCATCAAACATAGTATTGGGGTCAAATGGAGATGATTGTTAGGTCCGTTGCGAAAAATTCAACTGCGGTTTTTCGTGCATCGGTGGAAAAACGCCCTCCCGCACGAGTTTGTGGCACCGTTCCGCCGGAAATGAAAGTGCCAAAAACCCACCAAACATGAGTTTTGGGTCAAATGGAGATGATTGGGTGCGTCCGTTGCGAAAAATTCAACTGCGAGTTTTTTTGTGCATCGGTGGGAAAAACGGCCCTCCCGCACGAGTTTTCCGGCACCGTTCCTTCGAAAATGAATGTGCCAAAAACCGATCGAACATGAGTTTTGGGTCAAATGGAGATGATTGGGTATGTCCGTTGCCAAAAATTCAACTGCGAGTTTTTTCGTGCATTAGTGGGAAAAATGGCCCTCCCGCACGAGTTTTGCGGCACCATTCCGCCGGAAATGAAACTGCCAAACACCCACCAAACATGAGTTTTGGGTCAAACGGAGATGATTGGGTGCGTTTGTTGTCAAAAATTCAACTGCGAATTTTTTCGTGCATCGGTGGGAAAAACGGCCCTCCTGCACGAGTTTTGAGGCACCGTTCCTTCGAAATGGAAGTGCCAAAAACCCATCAAACATGAGTTTTGGGTCAAATGGAGATGATTGGGTACGTCCGTTGCAAAAAATTCAACTGCGAGTTTTTTCGTGCTTCGGTGGGAAAACGGCCCTCCTGCACAAGTTTTGTGGCACCGTTCCGCCGGAAATGAAAGTGCCAAAAACCCACCAAACATGAGTTTTGGGTCAAACGGAGATGATTGGGTGCGTCCATTGTGAAATATTCAACTGCGAGTTTTTCGGTGCATCTGTGGGAAAAACGGCCCCTCCCCCCCCACGCATGAGTTTTGCGGCACCATTCCACTCGAAATGAAAGTGCCAAAAACCATCAAACATGAGTTTTGGGTCAAATGGAGATGATTGGGCGCGTCCGTTGCAAAAAATTTAACAAAGAGTTTTTTTCGTGCATCGGTGGGTAAAACGGCCCTGCCGCACGAGTTTTGTGGCACCGTTCCGCCGGAAATGAAAGTGCCAAAAACCCACCAAACATGAGTTTTGGGTCAAACGGAGATGATTGGGTGCGTCCATTGTGAAATATTCAACTGCGAGTTTTTCGGTGCATCTGTGGGAAAAACGCCTCGCCCTCCCGCACGAGTTTTGCGGCCCCGTTCCACTCGAAATGAAAGTGCCATAAACCCATCAAACATGAGTTTTGGGTCAAATGGAGATGATTGGGCGCGTCCGTTGCGAAAAATTCAACTGCGAGTTTTTTTCGTGCATCGGTGGGTAAAACGGCCCTGCCGCACGAGTTTTGTGGCACCGTTCCGCCGGAAATGAAAGTGCCAAAAACTCACCAAACATGAGTTTTGGGTCAAACGGAGATGATTGGGTGTGTCCATTGTGAAAACTTCAACTACGAGTTTTTCGGTGCATCATTGGGAAAAACAGCCCCCCGGCACGAGTTTTGCGGCACCATTCCACTCGAAATGAAAGTGCCATAAACCCATCAAACATGAGTTTTGGGTCAAATGGAGATGATTGGGCGCGTCCGTTGCGAAAAATTCAACAAACAGTTTTTTTCGTGCATCGGTGGGTAAAACGGCCCTGCCGCACGAGTTTTGTGGCACCGTTCCGCCAGAAATGAAAGTGCCAAAAACCCACCAAACATGAGTTTTGGGTCAAACGAAGATGATTGGGTGTGTCCATTGTGAAAACTTCAACTACGAGTTTTTCGGTGCATCATTGGGAAAAACAGCCCCCCCGCACGAGTTTTGCGGCACCATTCCACTCGAAATGAAAGTGCCAAAAACCCATCAAACATGAGTTTTGGGTCAAATGGAGATGATTGGGTGCGTCCGTTGCGAAAAATTTAACTGCGAGTTTTTTTGTGCATCGGTAGGAAAAACGGCCCTTCCGCACGAGTTTTCCGGCACCGTTCCTTCGAAAATGAATGTGCCAAAAACCGATCGAACATGAGTTTTGGGTCAAATGGAGATGATTGGGTACGTCCGTTGCAAAAAATTCAACTGCGAGTTTTTTCGTGCATTAGTGGGAAAAATGGCCGTCCCGCACGAGTTTTGCGGCACCATTCCGCCGGAAATGAAAGTGCCAAAAACCCACGAAACATGAGTTTTGGGTCAAACAGAATTGGGTGCGTTCGTTGTGAAAAATTCAACTGCGAGTTTTTTCGTGCATCGGTGGGAAAAACGGCCCTCCTGCACGAGTTTTGCGGCACCGTTCCTTCGAAATGGAAGTGCCAAAAACCCATCAAACATGAGTTTTGGGTCAAATGGAGATGATTGGGTACGTCCATTGCGAAAAATTCAACTCCGAGTTTTTTCGTGCATCGGTGGGAAAACGGCCCGCCGGCACGAGTTTTGCGGCACCGTTCCGCCGGAAATGAAAGTGCCAAAAACCCACCAAACATGAGTTTTGGGTCAAACGGAGATGATTGGGTGCGTCCATTGTGAAATATTCAACTGCGAGTTTTTCGGTGCATCGGTGGGAAAAACGGCCCACCCGCACGAGTTTTCCAGCAATGTTCCTTCGAAAATGAAAGTGCCAAAAACCCATCAAACATGAGTTTTGGGTCAAATGGAGATGATTGGGTATGTCCGTTGCGGAAAATTCAACAGCGAGTTTTTTCGTGCATCGGTGGGAAAAACGGCCCTCCCGCACGAGTTTTGTAGCACCGTTCCGTCGGAAATGAAAGTGCCAAAAACCCATCAAACATGAGTTTTGGGTCAAACGGAGATGATTGGGTGCGTCCATTGTGAAATATTCAACTGCGAGTTTTTCGGTGCATCTGTGGGAAAAACGCCCCCTCCCCCCCCCCCCCCCCCGCATGAGTTTTGCGACACCATTCCACTCGAAATGAAAGTGCCAAAAACCATCAAACATGAGTTTTGGGTCAAATGGAGATGATTGAGCGCGTCCGTTGTGAAATATTCAACTGCGAGTTTTTCGGTGCATCGGTGGGAAAAACGGCCCACCCGCACGAGTTTTCCAGCACCGTTCCTTCGAAAATGAAAGTGCAAAAAACCCATCAAACATGAGTTTGGGGTCAAATGGAGATGATTGGGTAGGTCCGTTGCGAAAAATTCAACTGCGAGTTTTTTCGTGCATCGGTGGGAAAAACGGCCCTCCCGCACGAGTTTTGTAGCACCGTTCCGCTGGAAATGAAAGTGCCAAAAATCCACCAAACATGAGTTTTGGGTCAAACGGAGATGATTGGGTGCGTCCATTGTGAAATATTCAACTGCGAGTTTTTCGGTGCATCTGTGGGAAAAACAGCCCCCCCCGCACGAATTTTGCGGCACCATTCCACTCAAAATGAAAGTGCCAAAAACCCATCAAACATGAGTTTTGGGTCAAATGGAGATGATTGGGTGCGTCCGTTGCGAAAAATTGAACTGCGAGTTTTTTTGTGCATCGGTGGGAAAAACGGCCCTCCCGCACGAGTTTTCCGGCACCGTTCCATCGAAATTGAATGTGCCAAAAACCGATCAAACATGAGTTTTGGGTCAAATGGAGATGATTGGGTACGTCCGTTGCAAGAAATTCAACTGCGAGTTTTTTCGTGCATTAGTGGGAAAAATGGCCCTCCCGCACGAGTTTTGCAGCACCATTCCGCCGGAAATGAAAGTGCCAAAAACCCACCAAACATGAGTTTTGGGTCAAACGGAGATAATTGGGTGCGTTGGTTGTGAAAAATTCAACTGCGAGTTTTTTCGTGCATCGGTGGGAAAAACGGCCCTCCTGCACGAGTTTTGCGGCACCGTTCCTTCAAAATGGAAGTGCCAAAAACCCATCAAACATGAGTTTTGGGTCAAATGGAGATGATTGGGTACGTCCATTGCGAAAAATTCAACTCCGAGTTTTTTCGGGCATCGGTGGGAAAACGGCCCTCCGGCACGAGTTTTGCGGCACTGTTCCGCCGGAAATGAAAGTGCCAAAAACCCACCAAACATGAGTTTTGGGTCAAACGGAGATGATTGGGTGCGTCCATTGTGAAATATTCAACTGTGAGTTTTTCGGTGCATCGGTGGGAAAAACGGCCCACCCGCACGAGTTTTCCAGCACCGTTCCTTCGAAAATGAAAGTGCCAAAAACCCATCAAACATGAGTTTTGGGTCAAATGGCGATGATTGGGTATGTCTGTTGCGAAAAATTCAATTGCGACTTTTTTCGTGCATCGGTGGGAAAAACGGCCCTCCCGCACGAGTTTTGTAGCACCGTTCCACCGGAAATGAAAGTGCCAAAAACCCACCAAACATGAGTTTTGGGTCAAACGGAGATGATTGGGTGCGTCCATTGTGAATATTCAACTGCGAGTTTTTCGGTGCATCTGTGGGAAAAACGCCCCCTCCCCCCCCTCGCATGAGTTTTGCGACACCATTCCACTCGAAATGAAAGTGCCAAAAACCATCAAACATGAGTTTTGGGTCAAATGGAGATGATTGGGCGCGTCCGTTGTGAAATATTCAACTACGAGTTTTTCGGTGCATCGGTGGGAAAAACGGCCCACCCGCACGAGTTTTCCAGCACCGTTCCTTCGAAAATGAAAGTGCAAAAAACCCATCAAACATGAGTTTTGGGTCAAATGGAGATGATTGGGTATGTCCGTTGCCAAAAATTCAACTGCGAGTTTTTTCGTGCATCGGTGGGAAAAACGGCCCTCCCGCACGAGTTTTGTAGCACCGTTCCGCCGAAAATGAAAGTGCCAAAAACCCACCAAACATGAGTTTTGGGTCAAACGGAGATGATTGGGTGCGTCCATTGTGAAATATTCAACTGCGAGTTTTTCGGTGCATCTGTGGGAAAAACGCCCCCTCCCCCACCCCCCCTCCCCCCGCATGAGTTTTGCGGCACCATTCCACTCGAAATGAAAGTGCCAAAAACCATCAAACATGAGTTTTGGGTCAAATGGAGATGATTGGGCGCGTCCGTTGCAAAAAATTTAACAAAGAGTTTTTTTCGTGCATCGGTGGGTAAAACGGCCCTGCCGCACGAGTTTTGTGGCACCGTTCCGCCGGAAATGAAAGTGCCAAAAACCCACCAAACATGAGTTTTGGGTCAAACGGAGATGATTGGGTGCGTCCATTGTGAAATATTCAACTGCGAGTTTTTCGGTGCATCTGTGGGAAAAACGCCCCCCCCCCCGCATGAGTTTTGCGGCACCATTCCACTCGAAATGAAAGTGCCATAAACCCATCAAACATGAGTTTTGGGTCAAATGGAGATGATTCGGCGCGTCCGTTGTGAAAAATTCAACTGCGAGTTTTTTTCGTGCATCGGTGGGTAAAACGGCCCTGCCGCACGAGTTTTGTGGCACCGTTCTGCCGGAAATGAAAGTGCCAAAAACCCACCAATCATGAGTTTTGGGTCAAACGGAGATGATTGGGTGTGTCCATTGTGAAAACTTCAACTACGAGTTTTTCGGTGCATCATTGGGAAAAACAGACCCCCGGCACGAGTTTTGCGGCACCATTCCACTCGAAATGAAAGTGCCATAAACCCATCAAACATGAGTTTTGGGTCAAATGGAGATGATTGGGCGCGTCCGTTGTGAAAAATTCAACAAACAGTTTTTTTCGTGCATCGGTGGGTAAAACGGCCCTGCCGCACGAGTTTTGTGGCACCGTTCCGCCGGAAATGAAAGTGCCAAAAACCCACCAAACATGAGTTTTGGGTCAAACGAAGATGATTGGGTGCGTCCATTGTGAAAACTTCAACTACGAGTTTTTTGGTGCATCATTGGGAAAAACAGCCCCCCCACACGAGTTTTGCGGCACCATTCCACTCGAAATGAAAGTGCCAAAAACCATCAAACATGAGTTTTGGGTCAAATGGAGATGATTGGGCGCGTCCGTTGTGAAATATTCAACTACGAGTTTTTCGGTGCATCGGTGGGAAAAACGGCCCACCCGCACGAGTTTTCCAGCACCGTTCCTTCGAAAATGAAAGTGCAAAAAACCCATCAAACATGAGTTTTGGGTCAAATGGAGATGATTGGGTAGGTCCATTGCGAAAAATTCAACTGCGAGTTTTTTCGTGCATCGGTGGGAAAAACGGCCCTCCCGCACGAGTTTTGTAGCACCGTTCCGCCAGAAATGAAAGTGCCAAAAACCCACCAAACATGAGTTTTGGGTCAAACGGAGATGATTGGGTGCGTCCATTGTGAAATATTCAACTGCGAGTTTTTCGGTGCATCTGTGGGAAAAACAGCCCCCCCGCACGAGTTTTGCGGCACCATTCCACTCGAAATGAAAGTGCCAAAAACCCATCAAACATGAGTTTTGGGTCAAATGGAGATGATTGGGTGCGTCCGTTGCGAAAAATTGAACTGTGAGTTTTTTTGTGCATCGGTGGGAAAAACGGCCCTCCCGCACGAGTTTTCCGGCACCGTTCCTTCGAAAATGAATGTGCCAAAAACCGATCAAACATGAGTTTTGGGTCAAATGGAGATGATTGGGTACGTCCGTTGCAAAAAATTCAACTGCGAGTTTTTTCGTGCATTAGTGGGAAAAATGGCCCTCCCGCACGAGTTTTGCGGCACCATTCCGCCGGAAATGAAAGTGCCAAAAACCCACCAAACATGAGTTTTGGGTCAAACGGAGATAATTGGGTGCGTGCGTTGTGAAAAATTCAACTGCGAGTTTTTTCGTGCATCGGTGGGAAAAACGGCCCTCCTGCACGAGTTTTGCGGCACCGTTCCTTCGAAATGGAAGTGCCAAAAACCCATCAAACATGAGTTTTGGGTCAAATGGAGATGATTGGGTACGTCCATTGCGAAAAATTCAACTCCGAGTTTTTTCGAGCATCTGTGGGAAAACGGCTCTCCGGCACGAGTTTTGTGGCACTGTTCCGCCGGAAATGAAAGTGCCAAAAATCCACCAAACATGAGTTTTGGGTCAAACGGAGATGATTGGGTGCGTCCATTGTGAAATATTCAACTGCGAGTTTTTCGGTGCATCGGTGGGAAAAACGGCCCACCCGCACGAGTTTTCCAGCACCGTTCCTTCGAAAATGAAAGTGCAAAAAACCCATCAAACATGTGTTTTGGGTCAAATGGAGATGATTGGGTATGTCCGTTGCGAAAAATTCAACTGCGAGTTTTTTCGTGCATCGGTGGGAAAAACGGCCCTCCCGCATGAGTTTTGTAGCACCGTTCCGTCAGAAATGAAAGTGCCAAAAACCCACCAAACATGAGTTTTGGGTCAAACGGAGATGATTGGGTGCGTCCATTGTGAAATATTCAACTGCGAGTTTTTCGGTGCATCTGTGGGAAAAACGCCTCGCCCTCCCGCACGAGTTTTGCGGCCCCGTTCCACTCGAAATGAAAGTGCCATAAACCCATCAAACATGAGTTTTGGGTCAAATGGAGATGATTGAGCGCGTCCGTTGCGAAAAATTCAACTGCGAGTTTTTTTCGTGCATCGGTGGGTAAAACGGCCCTGCCGCACGAGTTTTGTGGCACCGTTCCGCCGGAAATGAAAGTGCCAAAAACTCACCAAACATGAGTTTTGGGTCAAACGGAGATGATTGGGTGTGTCCATTGTGAAAACTTCAACTACGAGTTTTTCGGTGCATCATTGGGAAAAACAGCCCCCGGCACGAGTTTTGCGGCACCATTCCACTCGAAATGAAAGTGCCATAAACCCATCAAACATGAGTTTTGGGTCAAATGGAGATGATTGGGCGCGTCCGTTGCGAAAAATTCAACAAACAGTTTTTTTCGTGCATCGGTGGGTAAAACGGCCCTGCCGCACGAGTTTTGTGGCACCGTTCCGCCAGAAATGAAAGTGCCAAAAACCCACCAAACATGAGTTTTGGGTCAAACGAAGATGATTTGGTGTGTCCATTGTGAAAACTTCAACTACGAGTTTTTCGGTGCATCATTGGGAAAAACAGCCCCCCCGCACGAGTTTTGCGGCACCATTCCACTCGAAATGAAAGTGCCAAAAACCCATCAAACATGAGTTTTGGGTCAAATGGAGATGATTGGGTGCGTCCGTTGCGAAAAATTTAACTGCGAGTTTTTTTGTGCATCGGTAGGAAAAACGGCCCTTCCGCACGAGTTTTCCGAAACCGTTCCTTCGAAAATGAATGTGCCAAAAACCGATCGAACATGAGTTTTGGGTCAAATGGAGATGATTGGGTACGTCCGTTGCAAAAAATTCAACTGCGAGTTTTTTCGTGCATTAGTGGGAAAAATGGCCGTCCCGCACGAGTTTTGCGGCACCATTCCACCGGAAATGAAAGTGCCAAAAACCCATGAAACATGAGTTTTGGGTCAAACAGAATTGGGTGCGTTCGTTGTGAAAAATTCAACTGCGAGTTTTTTCGTGCATCGGTGGGAAAAACGGCCCTCCTGCACGAGTTTTGCGGCACCGTTCCTTCGAAATGGAAGTGCCAAAAACCCATCAAACATGAGTTTTGGGTCAAATGGAGATGACTGGGTACGTCCGTTGCGAAAAATTCAACTGCGAGTTTTTTCGTGCATCGGTGGGAAAAACGGCCCTCCCGCACGAGTTTTGTGGCACCGTTCCGCCGGAAATGAAAGTGCCAAAAACCCACCAAACATGAGTTTTGGGTCAAATGGAGATGATTGGGTGCGTCCATTGCGAAAAATTCAACTGCGAGTTTTTTTGTGCATCGGTGGGAAAAACGGCCCTCCCGCACGAGTTTCCCGGCACCGTTCCTTCGAAAATGAATGTGCCAAAAACCGATCGAACATGAGTTTTGGGTCAAATGGAGATGATTGGGTACGTCCGTTGCCAAAAATGCAACTGCGAGTTTTTTCGTGCATCGGTGGGAAAAACGGCCCTCCCGCACGAGTTTTGTGGCACCGTTCCGCCGGAAATGAAAGTGCCAAAAACCCACCAAACATGAGTTTTGGGTCAAACGGAGATGATTGGTTGCTTCCATTGTGAAATATTCAACTGCGAGTTTTTCGGTGCATCTGTGGGAAAAACGCCTCCCCCCCCCCGCATGAGTTTTGCGGCACCATTCCACTCGAAATGAAAGTGCCATAAACCCATCAAACATGAGTTTTGGGTCAAATGGAGATGATTGGGCGCGTCCGTTGCGAAAAATTCAACAAAGAGTTTTTTTCGTGCATCGGTGGGTAAAACGGCTCTGCCGCACGAGTTTTGTGGCACCGTTCCGCCGGAAATGAAAGTGCCAAAAACCCACCAAACATGAGTATTGGGTCAAACGGAGATGATTGAGTGTGTCCATTGTGAAAACTTCAACTATGAGTTTTTCGGTGCATCAGTGGGAAAAACGCCCCCCCCCCCCCCTCCGCACGAGTTTTGCGGCACCATTCCACTCGAAATGAAAGTGCCATAAACGCATCAAACATGAGTTTTGGGTCAAATGGAGATGATTGGGTGCGTCCGTTGCGAAAAATTCAACTGCGAGTTTTTTGTGCATCGGTGGGAAAAACGGCCCTCCTGACGAGTTTTGCGGCACCGTTCCGCCGGAAATGAAAGTGCCAAAAACCCACCAGACATGAGTTTTGGGTCAAACGGAGATGATTGAGTGCGTCCATTGTGAAATATTCTGATGAGGACATCAACACCAGCGATACATCCTCTCTGACACAACCTATAGCTGGCCCTCTTACTCGTGCTCGTGCTCGTCAACTTAATCATCAAGTGAGTTCCATGATAAGCTCTTGTCCATCTTGTTTAGACAATGGAAACGCGTGCACTCTTGTTTTGATTAGGAACCGAGGAGAAGACCGAAAGGGAGAAGGACTCGCGTTAGCTGGATTCGGACTGCAGCAAAGCGCCAACTTGTGACCGCCACCACGGTTGCATACGGATTCGGATTCAGGCGCTTCAGGACTTGTTGGAAAGCTTATCAATTTTACTTTCATATGAATCAAGTCCCACGTCAATATCTGTTCGGCAGCAGCGGCAATGATCCAATTACCGTCGATAGGTCTTGCTGTCCAAGATGCTGCGTCACCTCATTTTGGGCTTATGGCCCATGTATCAAGTTGGGTCCATTAGGGACGCGTCCTAGGGTTGGAGGACGACCCCAACAATCTTTTGGTCGTCAATCCATCTACTTATATCCCTCTATAGCCGCCATGGTCGGGTTGGGTTTTGTTTAGATCAAGTTTAGCCTTAGCTACTTGCTTGTAGGCGCGCGTGCAGGATCAGTCGCCCGTCTCCTTGTCTTCAGAACCCCATTGTAGACTAAGATTCAGTTTGAAACCTTCAATTTCATCTTGCAAATTCAGTGCTTGTTTCCTCGTTCTTGCTAGTTCTTCGATTGCTTGCAGGACGGGAGCCCTAGGGGCTGGTTGTCGCGCTCCACAAGATCGTGACGGCTATCGGACGTGGTGTATCGGTTGCTAAGGCGCGGTCTTGAGGGCTGTAGTCGGGCCGTGAACGTCATCTCCATCCACCAATCGAGTTATCCCCGTTTCTCATCGAAAGATCGGGCAAAAACCCTAGCGGGTTCGCATCAGTTGGTAATCAGAGCAAGGTTCTTCGGTGAGAGACTTCTAATCCATTGTTGTTTTTAATTAATTTCCTATAGTCCAGAAAAGCCAAAAAAAATATAGTAGATTAGTTTTTCCATAATCCTATTAAACCTTTGTGCCTTGGCTAGTACCGTTTAGTTAGGGCTTGTTGAATTTGCGTTGCTTCGGTTTGTGTCGAGTTGCTGGTCTTAGTGTCTAGTCCTTTAGAGTTTCGAGTTCTTGTCACCATCTATACACAGCCGAGTATTACCATATCTTCTCTCTGTCGAATCTGTTGTGAAGTCCGAATTGAACTGTCTGTGGTCTTGGTCCGGATCGAGTTGAGTTCCAATCTGAGTTCCACCAACGTGATAAAAAAAAAGGAAACCGAGTAGAACTCGGCAATAGGTGGAATCCGTTTGTGGTTGGTTCTGAGTGGAAACTGAGTAGAACTTGGAGTCCGCTTGTTAATATATCCTGAACTCCGTCTACGTGAGTCCTTCTGTGATCCAAAAGAAAGATAACTCCATACTTATTCGGCCTTACTCTAGAGAGAGAGAGAAAGTGTGTGTAGCGAATTGCTCCTTTGTATTCTTTTGTTCATATAATCAGTTTTTGAGGTTGCCCAAAAAAAAGGAAAAAAAAGAGAAAAGATTCAAAAAAAGGGGCTGTTTTTCATATTGATTTTAGGTTTGTTCCACCTTGTTTTCAGGGGTGTGCTGTGGTTTTTCCTTTGTGTCCAGGCTCGCGTCTCTAGCACGGTCTAGCCTAGGACCAGCACAGTACCGTCGTCGAACATTTATTCAGCTCGCCTTTATAACTAACGTGGTGCTAGTTCGTTCCTTGTTTCAGCCCACCTATAGCTCCACATACTCTACAGCTTGACAGGTCTTGTGCCGCAGCACCGATACACTTCATCCATTGCTGAAGACTTGTTGGTAGACGACCCCTCCTGTCAAGCAAGGTAAGAATTGGTAAGAACTTGTGTAACAAGTTGAGTGTGAGAGACTTGTTGTAGCTACATCCTAGTAGTTGTAGGGCTTTTATTTCTTCACTTGCCTTTCTTGTTGTCTTTGTTTTTGAACCATGACAGGGGGAGATGATGATAACGAAACACTACATACACCTCGCACTAAGGGCATCATACAGCATTTTGAAAGGAAAGTGAAGCTGCACACAGAGGGACTTGATAATGACTTGCAGGTGACAAATGAAAAGCTGGGGCAGTTGGAGGCTACGCAGATTGCCACAAACAACAAGCTTACAAGTTTGGAGGAATCCGTTGCTAGTGTGGACAAAAGCCTTGCTGCTCTCCTAAGGCGATTTGATGACTTCCACACTGAAGATAAAGAGAAGCATAAAGAAGAAAAGTAGGGAGATCGAGAGCACGGTAGTCATGAAGATGACTACACTGCTGATACTGAGCATGATGATCAAGACGCTCGTGATCGACGACGCCTACGTCACAACCGTAGAGGTATGGGTGGCAACCGCCGACGCGAGGTACATAATAATGATGATGCTTTCAGTAAGATTAAATTTAAGATACCTCCTTTTGATGGTAAATATGACCCTGATGCCTACATTACTTGGGAGATTGCTGTTGATCAAAAGTTTGCATGTCATGAATTTCTTGAGACTACACGTGTTAGGGCTGCTACTAGTGAGTTTACAGATTTTGCTTCTGTTTGGTGGATAGAATATGGCAAGAAAAATCCTAATAACTTACCTAGAACTTGGGATGCGCTGAAACGAGCCATGAGAGCTAGATTTGTTCCATCTTACTATGCCCGTGATATGATAAATAAGTTGCAACAATTGAGACAAGGTGCTAAAAGTGTAGAAGAATATTATCAGGAATTACAAACGGGTATGTTGCGTTGTAACCTAGAGGAGGATGAGGAACCGGCTATGGCTAGATTTTTGGGTGGGTTAAATCGGGAAATTCAGGACATCCTCGCTTACAAAGAATACAATAGTGTAACCCGTTTGTTTCATCTTGCTTGTAAAGCTGAAAGGGAAGTGCAGGGACGACGTGCTAGCGCAAGGACTAATATTTCTGCAGGGAAGGCTAATTCATGGCAGCAACGCATGACTACAACTCCATCTACACGTATGTCTACTCCATCATCTAGTGACAAGACTCGAGTTGCTCCCACAAATTCAGTTGCAAAGACGATGCAAAAGCCTGCTGCGAGTACTTCATCCGTGGCATCGACGGGTAGAACAAGCAACATACAATGTCACCGGTGCAAGGGATATGGACACATGATGCGTGACTGTCCAAACAAGCGAGTTATGATTGTCAAAGATGATGGTGAGTGCTCATCTGCTAGTGATTTTGATGAAGACACGCTTGCACTGCTTGCGACTGACCATGCAGGTAATGAAGAACAAATAGAAGAACATATTAATGCAGGTGAAGCGGACCACTATGAAAGCTTGATCGTGCAGCGAGTGCTTAGTGCACAAATGGAGAAGGCGGAGCAAAATCAGCGACATATTTTATTCCAAACAAAGTGTGTCATCAAAGAGCGTTCTTACCGCATGATCATTGATGGAGGTAGCTGCAACAACTTGGCAAGCAGCGATATGGTGCAGAAACTTGCCCTCAACACCAAACCACACCCGCATCCCTACTACATCCAATGGCTGAACAACAGTGGTAAGGCAAAGGTAACTAGACTTGTGAGAATCAATTTTTCCATCGGATCCTACAAAGATATTGTTGAATGTGATGTTGTGCCTATGCAAGCTTGTAACATTCTGCTAGGTGGACCTTGGCAATTTGATAGAGATTCTATGCATCACGGTAGATCAAATCAGTATTCTTTTCTATACCATTATCGCAAAATTGTGCTGCATCCTATGTCCCCTGAAACTATTATGCAAACTGATGTTGCAAGGGCTACTAAAGCAAAGAGCGAGAGTAATAAAAATGATAAATCTGTAATTGGTAACAAAGATGAGATAAAACTGAAAGGACGTTGTATGATAGCTACCAAATCAGATATTAATGAGTTCAATGCATCCACTTCTGTTGCTTATGCTTTGATATGCAAGGATGCTTTGATTTCAATTGAGGATATGCAATGTTCTTTGCCCCCTGCTGTTGCTAACGTTTTGCAGGAGTATTCCGATGTGTTTCCAAGTGCGGTACCAGCGGGGCTGCCACCACTACGCGGGATTGAGCACCAAATTGATCTTATTCCTGGTGCATTTTTGCCAAACCGTGCGCCATACAGGACAAACCCGGAAGAAACAAAGGAAATTCAGCGACAAGTGCAAGAACTACTGGACAAAGGTTATGTGCGAGAATCCCTTAGCCCTTGTGCTGTTCCAGTAATTTTAGTGCCTAAGAAAGATGGAACATGGCGTATGTGTGTTGATTGTAGAGCTATTAATAATATCACCATTCGATATCGACACCCTATTCCACGATTAGATGATATGCTAGATGAACTGAGTGGTGCTGTTGTGTTTTCAAAAGTTGATTTACGTAGTGGGTACCACCAGATTCGTATGAAATTGGGAGATGAATGGAAAACTGCTTTCAAAACTAAGTTCGGTTTATATGAGTGGTTAGTCATGCCTTTTGGGTTAACTAATGCACCTAGTACTTTCATGAGATTAATGAACGAGGTTTTGCGTGCTTTCATTGGGAAATTTGTTGTCGTATATTTTGATGATATATTAATTTACAGCAAATCATTGGATGAACATCTTGATCATTTACGTGCTGTTTTTAATGCACTACGCGAGGCACGCTTATTTGGTAACCTTGAGAAGTGCACCTTTTGCACCGATCGAGTGTCTTTTCTTGGTTATGTTGTAACTCCACAGGGAATTGAGGTTGATCAAGCCAAGGTGGAAGCTATACAGGGATGGCCTGTCCCAAAGACTATCACCTAGGTGCGGAGTTTCCTAGGACTTGCTGGATTCTATCGCCATTTTGTGAAGGATTTCAGCACCATTGCCGCACCATTGAATGAGCTTACCAAGAAGGGGGTGCCTTTTGAGTGGGGCAAAACACAAGAGAATTCATTCGACATGTTGAAAGATAAGTTAACTCAGGCGCCTCTCCTACAACTTCCTGATTTTAATAAGACTTTTGAGCTTGAATGTGATGCTAGTGGAATTGGTCTGGGAGGTGTTTTGTTACAAGAGGGAAAACCTATTGCATATTTTAGTGAGAAATTGAGTGGGCCTGTTCTCAATTATTCTACTTATGATAAAGAACTCTATGCTCTTGTTCGAACATTGGAGACATGGCAGCATTATTTGTGGCCCAAAGAGTTTGTTATCCATTCTGATCATGAATCTTTAAAACATATTCGTAGTCAAGGAAAACTAAATCGTAGGCATGCAAAATGGGTTGAATTTATTGAATCTTTTCCTTATATTATTAAACACAAGAAAGGGAAGGAGAATATTATTGCTGATGCTTTGTCACGGAGATATACTTTGCTGAATCAACTTGATTATAAGATCTTTGGGTTAGAAACAATTAAGGACCAATATGTTCACGATGCTGATTTTAGAGACGTGTTGCTGCATTGTAAAGATGGAAAAGGATGGAACAAATTCATCGTTAGTGATGGGTTTGTGTTTAGAGCTAACAAGCTATGCATTCCAGCTAGCTCTGTTCGTTTGTTGTTGTTGCAGGAAGCACATGGAGGTGGCTTGATGGGACATTTTGGAGCAAAGAAGACCGAGGACATACTTGCTGGTCATTTCTTTTGGCCAAGGATGAAGAGAGATGTGGAGAGGTTTGTTGCTCGTTGCACAACATGTCAAAAGGCAAAGTCACGGTTAAATCCCCACGGTTTGTATCTACCTCTTCCTGTTCCTAATGCTCCTTGGGAGGATATTGATGCGAACCCGCTAGGGTTTTTGCCCGATCTTTCGATGAGAAGCGGGGGATAACTTCAATTTGGACTGAAACGACGTTCACGACCCGACTACAACCATCCAAGGATGCTGCGCCTTAGCAATCGATACACCAATTCCAGCGGTTGCTCGCGATCTTGTGGATGTACGACCAACCAAACCACTAGGGTTATTCCTGCAAGCAATCGAAGAACAAGCAAGAACAAGTAGAACAAGCACTCTATTGCAAAATAAGAGATGAAGGTTCAAATCTGATACACATGAAGGTGGGGTTCCGAAATCAAGTAGAACGGATGGTCTAGTCGACACAAACGTCTACCAGGAAGTAGCAATGGCTAAACTTACATCTAAACAAAACCCAATCTGTTTGTGGCGGCTATGGGGAGGTATTAGAGGAGGAGAGGACGACCAGGAGGGTGTTGGGGTCGTCCTCCAACCCTAGGACGTGTCCTTAATGGACCCAAATTGATACATGGGCCAATAGCCCAAGATATGGTGACGCAGCACCCTGGACAGCAAGATCTCTCGGTAATATTTGGATAATTGTCGCCGCTGTGTAGAAGATACGGACATGGGGCTGGATCCAAATGAAAGTAGACTTGTTAAGCTTTCCATCAAGTCCTGAACCATCCAAATCCGAGTCCGTATGAAGTCGTGGTGACCGTAACAAGTTGGGACTTTTCTGCAGTCCGAATTCAACTTCCAAAACGTGTTGGACTTGGACTCTTTCCTTTCTTGTGCCAAAACTGACGTGGTGACTTTGTGGAGAACGTTAAGAACACTTGGACTTGGTCCCCAATCAACTTCATTGATCTTCCAAGCTTTCCTTATGCAATCAAACCTTCCCTTGATCCATGCATGTAATTCTGAAAATGACAATACACATATTTTATGGTGCAGCACCCATTCATCAAATGTATCAATAATAAGTCTCATATAGAATGGTTGCACCTTTGGTTAGAAGTTGATAAGATACTCATATATGAATCGGTGATGTCCTCATCATTCTCCCCTTCTTGGCTGCAAGTCGTCCTCGACTTGCTCCAGCGGCATTCAAATGTGGTTATATTGATATCAGAAAACCGAAGGACGACCATGTTGCATGTCAACAACAAACAATACTTCCCTTCTTTAGGCTGGCCCTGTTGCATATAAGAAAAACTAGGGATACTTTGTTGTACATTATTAGTGTTAGTGCATCCCTTGATTTGATCATGGTATTGTAGCTCCAAAGTAGATTTCATATTAGAGCAAATATAAACTTTATGCACCAAATAATTTCCTTTGCTATCATATTTGCCAATTGCATAAAGTGAACATTGAATAAAGCTTGGCAAAACAGATTTCATAGATATATCATTCTCCAAACTATTCAGGTCACAAAGAAAATCAAATTCGATATAACCTAAGCAATTTAAAGATGATATGATATTCAGCTCCTCTTTCTCACTAGCAATGCGACAAACTCTCCTTACTTTAGCATGCATGTCGTTAAGAATAGAATTATCATGTCCAAGCACTAGTCGTGTTGTAGATATAAGTGAAGCATGATCATACTCACATGGAGTGATTGCAGCATCATATGTGTTGCTTTTCTCGCTCTCCTCTGACATGGTGGGTGTTGCACAAAAAGTCTTTTCCAACTTTTGTAGTGGGTGTAGCTGCTCAAATGGCTCAATGCATTCAATAGTATTGCTCTCATCCTCCTGCAAAATGTTATGGACAGCAAGGGGAAAAAGAGGGTGCTCTATCTCTAGTCGTGGTGATGAAGTTAGAGAAGAAGTATCACACAACTCTTCTTTGTCACAAGGTACAACAAGCAAATCATGTTGTGACAAAGGCATATCATCAACAAGTTCCACTATATTTTGCTCCCTTTCAACATTTAATGTAGATAATTGCTGGCTATAATGTGTCATACCATTCTTGCAAGTATTCAAAGATGAAAGAATCTGATTTTCAACTTTACAAGCAAGACAAAACAAGCAAGATATATGATTATATGTTTCACTGATGAGCAAAGTTTGAATTTCGGAATTGAGCCCTTTCATGAACCTACTCATAATATCTTCCATGCATTCATCCAAGCCACCAAACAGGATACAAATTTTAAAATCATGATAGTATTGTCTCACGGTCCTACTACCCTGTTTCAATTTCTCTAATTTGGTAAGCAAGTAATCAGCATAATATGCAGGAACATATACACCTCTAAAATGCATTTTGAAGTCTTTCCATGTTTGCGGAACAATGTCATGCCTACAAAGATATTTCCATTCATACAAAGCATATTTGGTTAAAGCACTAGAAGCAACAAAAATCATTTGTTCTTCAGACAAGTCATGCTTATCAAATTCTTTATCTACAGCTAGCTCCCATTCAATATATGCATGAGGATCATAGTTTCCTTCAAAGTAAGGGTATTGCAGATTTTATTGTATCAAGAAAAAACATTGCAAACCTCATGAGTGCCATGCTTGTCACCATCCATTTGTTGAGCAAATTGCGAATACACAACCTGAGTAAGTCCACGCTTATTTTCCATGTGAATCCCTGCCATGATTAGAAGAAAACCAAAAATATCCACAATAATATCTATGCTCCAATCAACTACTAGGATGTGGTTGTTGTAAATATAATTCTCTCACTCTCAACCTGTTCAAACGAGCTCTTACCAGTTCTTACCAAGCCAAACAAGAGGGTGGCAGCAACCAACAAGTCAGAAACCTTAGAAAATAGTATATCGATACCGCAGCAACAACACCTTTAAGTTGTAGTTGGATATGTGGAGCTGTAGGAAGGCTGAAATTAATGTGCAAGGAAGTACTAGCACCACATTAGTCACAAAAGCGAGTTGAGAAATCGTTCAGCGGTGGCACCGTGCTGGTCCTAGGCTAGACCGTGCTAGAGACGCGAGCCTAGACACAAACAAAGTCACGGTACAATAGGAAACAAAAAAGAACAAGATGCGAACCCGCTAGGGTTTTTGCCCGATCTTTCGATGAGAAGCGGGGGATAACTTCAATTTGGACTGAAACGACGTTCACGACCCGACTACAACCATCCAAGGATGCTGCGCCTTAGCAATCGATACACCAATTCCAGCGGTTGCTCGCGATCTTGTGGATGTACGACCAACCAAACCACTAGGGTTATTCCTGCAAGCAATCGAAGAACAAGCAAGAACAAGTAGAACAAGCACTCTATTGCCAAAATAAGAGATGAAGGTTCAAATCTGATACACATGAAGGTGGGGTTCCGAAATCAAGTAGAACGGATGGTCTCGTCGACACAACGTCTACCAGGAAGTAGCAATGGCTTAAACTTACATCTAAACAAAACCCAATCTGTTTGTGGCGGCTATGGGGAGGTATTAGAGGAGGAGAGGACGACCAGGAGGGTGTTGGGGTCGTCCTCCAACCCTAGGACGTGTCCTTAATGGACCAAATTGATACATGGGCCAATAGCCCAGATTATGGTGACGCAGCACCCTGGACAGCAAGATCTCTCCGGTAATATTTGGATAATTGTCGCCGCTGTGTAGAAGATACGGACATGGGGCTGGATCCAAATGAAAGTAGACTTGTTAAGCTTTCCATCAAGTCCTGAACCATCCAAATCCGAGTCCGTATGAAAGTCGTGGTGACCGTAACAAGTTGGGACTTTTCTGCAGTCCGAATTCAACTTCCAAAACGTGTTGGACTTGGACTCTTTCCTTTCTTGTGCCAAAACTGACGTGGTGACTTTGTGGGAGAACGTTTAAGAACACTTGGACTTGGTCCCCAATCAACTTCCATTGATCTTCCAAGCTTTCCTTATGCAATCAAACCTTCCCTTGATCCATGCATGTAATTCTGAAAATGGACAATACACATATTTTTATGGTGCAGCACCCATTCATCAAATGTATCAATAATAAGTCTCATATAGAATGGTTGCACCTTTGGTTTAGAAGTTGATAAGATACTCATATATGAATCGGTGATGTCCTCATCAGATATATCTATGGATTTTGTGTTGGGATTACCAAGGACTAGGAGGGACGTGGATAGTGTGTTTGTGGTTGTTGATAGATTTTTCTAAGATGGCACATTTCATACCATGTCATAAAACTGATGATGCTACAAATATTGCTGATTGTTCTTTCGAGAAAATTGTTCCGCTTACATGGTGTGGCCCAACACAATTGTTTCTTGATCGTGATGCTAAATTTCTTAGTCATTTTTGGAAGACTTTGTGGTTTAAATTGGGGACTAAGCTTTTATTTTCTATCCACTTGTCATCCCCAAACTGATGGTCAAACTGAAGTTGTGAATAGAACTTTATCACTATGTTAAGGGCTATTTTAAAGAAGCGAATATTAAGCTGTGGGAAGCAAGTTTGCCTCATATTGAGTTCGCTTATAATCGTTCATTCCCAATCATTCCGTTGACCCAAAAACCCTAGGTTGTGGTGTGTGACGTAGATTTTTGTTGGCACTTTCATTTCCGATTTCCTGCGGAAACGGTGCCGACCCAACAACCTTCTCCACCTGCAGTTCCGCCCAAGCGGCTTCTCTCCACCTCCTCCTCCCACCCTTTCCCAACTCGTACGGGGGGCCGTTTTTCCACCGATGCACGAAAAAACTCGCAGTTGAATTTTTCGCAACGGACGTAACCAATCATCTCCATTTGACCCAAAACTCATGTTCGATCGGTTTTTGGCACATTCATTTTCGAAGGAACGGTGCCGGGAAACTCGTGCGGGACGGCCGTTTTTCCCATCGATGCACAAAAAAACTCGCAGTTGAATTTTTTCGCAACGGACGCACCCATCATCTCCATTTGACCCAAAACTCATGTTTGGTGGGTTTTGGCACTTCATTTCCGGCGGAAACGGTGCCACAAAACTCGTGCGGGAGGGCCGTTTTTCCCACCGATGCACGAAAAAACTCGCAGTTGAATTTTTCGCAACGGACGTACCCAATCATCTCCATTTGACCCAAAACTCATGTTGATGGGTTTTTGGCCCTTTCATTTTCCGAAGGAACGGTGCTGGAAAACTCGTGCGCGAGGGCCGTTTTTCCCACCGATGCACCGAAAAACTCGCAGTTGAATATTTCACAATGGACGCACCCAATCATCTCCGTTTGACCCAAAACTCATGTCTTGCGTGGGTTTTGGCACTTCATTTCCGGCGGAACGGTGCGACAAAACTCGTGCGGGAGGGCTTTTTTCCCACCGATGCACGAAAAAACTCTCCAGTTGAATATTTCACAATGGACGCACCCAATCATCTCCGTTTGACCCAAAACTCATGTTTGGTGGGTTTTGGCACTTCATTTCCGGCGGAACGGGTGCCGCAAAACTCGTGCGGGAGGGCCGTTTTTCCCACCGATGCACGAAAAAACTCGCAGTTGAATTTTTGGCAACGGACGTAACCAATCATCTCCATTTGACCCAAACTCATGTTCGATCGGTTTTTGGCACATTCATTTCGAAGGAACGGTGCCGGAAAACTCCGTGCGGGAGGGCCGTTTTTCCCACCGATGCACGAAAAAACTCGCAGTTGAATTTTTCGCAACGGACGTACCCAATCATCTCCATTTGACCCAAAACTCATGTTTGATGGGTTTTTGGCACATTCATTTTCGAAGGAACGGTGCTGGAAAACTCGTGCGCGAGGGCCGTTTTTCCCATCGATGCACCGAAAAACTCGCAGTTGAATATTTCACAATGGACGCACCCAATCATCTCCGTTTGACCCAAAACTCATGTCTGGTGGTTTTTTGGCACTTTCATTTCCGGCGGAACGGTGCCGCAAAACTCGTGCGGGAGGGCCGTTTTCCCACCGATGCACGAAAAAACTCGCACTTGAATTTTTTTGCAACGGACGTACCCAATCATCTCCATTTGACCCAAAACTCATGTTTGATGGGTTTTTTGGCACTTCCATTTCGAAGGAAACGGTGCCGCAAAACTCGTGCAGGAGGGCCGTTTTTCCCACCGATGCACGAAAAAACTCGCAGTTGAATTTTTCACAACGAACGCACCCAATTATCTCCGTTTGACCCAAAACTCATGTTTGGTGGGTTTTTGGCACTTTCATTTCCGGCGGAATGGTGCCGCAAAACTCGTGCGGGAGGGCCGTTTTTCCCACCGATGCACGAAAAAACTCGCAGTTGAATTTTTGGCAACGGACGTAACCAATCATCTCCATTTGACCCAAAACTCATGTTCGATCGGTTTTGGCACATTCATTTTCGAAGGAACGGTGCCGGGAAACTTGGCGGGACGGCCGTTTTTCCCATCGATGCACAAAAAAACTCGCAGTTGAATTTTTCGCAAACGGACGCACCCAATCATCTCCATTTGACCCAAAACTCATGTTGGTGGTTTTTGGCACTTTCATTTCCTTCCGGCGGAACGGTGCCACAAAACTCGTGCGGGAGGGCCGTTTTTCCCACCGATGCACGAAAAAACTCGCAGTTGAATTTTTCGCAACGGACGTACCCAATCATCTCCATTTGACCCAAAACTCATGTTTGATGGGTTTTTGGCACTTTCATTTTCGAAGGAACGGTGCTGGAAAACTCGTGCGCGAGGGCCGTTTTTCCCACCGATGCACCGAAAAACTCGCAGTTGAATATTTCACAATGGACGCACCCAATCATCTCCGTTTTGACCAAAACTCATGTCTGGTGGGTTTTTGGCACTTTCATTTCCGGCGGAACGGTGCTACAAAACTCGTGCGGGAGGGCCGTTTTTCCCACCGATGCACGAAAAAACTCGCAGTTGAATTTTTCGCAACGTACATACCCAATCATCTCCACTTGACCCAAAACTAATGTTTGATGGGTTTTTGGCAATTTCATTTTCGAAGGAACGGTGCTGGAAAACTCGTGCGGGTGGGCCGTTTTTCCCACCGATGCACCGAAAAACTCGCAGTTGAATATTTCACAATGGACGCACCCAATCATGTCCGTTTGACCCAAAACTCATGTTTGGTGGGTTTTTGGCACTTTCATTTCCGGCGGAACGGTGCCGCAAAACTCGTACGGGAGGGCCGTTTTTCCCACCGATGCACGAAAAAACTCGCAGTTGAATTTTTCGCAACGGACGTAACCAATCATCTCCATTTGACCCAAAACTCATGTTCGATCGGTTTTTGGCACATTCATTTTCGAAGGAACGGTGCCGGGAAACTCGTGCGGGAGGGCCGTTTTTCCCACCGATGCACAAAAAAACTCGCAGTTGAATTTTTCGCAACGGACGCACCCAATCATCTCCATTTGACCCAAAACTCATGTTTGGTGGGTTTTTGGCACTTTCATTTCCGGCGGAACGGTGCCACAAAACTCGTGCGGGAGGGCCGTTTTTCCCACCGATGCACGAAAAAACTCGCAGTTGAATTTTTCGCAACGGACGTACCCAATCATCTCCATTTGACCCAAAACTCACGTTTGATGGGTTTTTGGCACTTTCATTTTCGAAGGAACGGTGCTGGAAAACTCGTGCGCGAGGGCCGTTTTTCCCACCGATGCACCGAAAAACTCGCAGTTGAATATTTCACAATGGACGCACCCAATCATCTCCGTTTGACCCAAAACTCATGTCTGGTGGGTTTTTGGCACTTTCATTTCCGGCGGAACGGTGCCGCAAAACTCGTGCGGGAGGGCCGTTTTCCCACCGATGCACGAAAAAACTCGCACTTGAATTTTTTGCAACGGACGTACCCAATCATCTCCATTTGACCCAAAACTCATGTTTGATGGGTTTTTGGCACTTCCATTTCGAAGGAACGGTGCCGCAAAACTCGTGCAGGAGGGCCGTTTTTCCCACCGATGCACGAAAAAACTCGCAGTTGAATTGTTCACAACGAACGCACCCAATTATCTCCGTTTGACCCAAAACTCATGTTTGGTGGGTTTTTGGCACTTTCATTTCCGGCGGAACGGTGCCGCAAAACTCGTGCGGGAGGGCCGTTTTTCCCACCGATGCACGAAAAAACTCGCAGTTGAATTTTTGGCAACGGACGTAACCAATCATCTCCATTTGACCCAAAACTCATGTTCGATCGGTTTTTGGCACATTCATTTTCGAAGGAACGGTGCCGGGAAACTCGTGCGGGAGGGCCGTTTTTCCCACCGATGCACAAAAAAACTCGCAGTTGAATTTTTCGCAACGGACGCACCCAATCATCTCCATTTGATCCAAAACTCATGTTTGGTGGGTTTTTGGCACTTTCATTTCCGGCGGAACGGTGCCACAAAACTCGTGCGGGAGGGCCGTTTTTCCCACCGATGCACGAAAAAACTCGCAGTTGAATTTTTCGCAACGGACGTACCCAATCATCTCCATTTGACCCAAAACTCATGTTTGATGGGTTTTTGGCACTTTCATTTTCGAAGGAACGGTGCTGGAAAACTCGTGCGCGAGGGCCGTTTTTCCCACCGATGCACCGAAAAACTCGCAGTTGAATATGATGCGAACCCGCTAGGGTTTTTGCCCGATCTTTCGATGAGAAACGGGGATAACACAATTGGTGGATGGAGATGACGTTCACGGCCCGACTACAGCCCTCAAGACCGCGCCTTAGCAACCGATACACCACGTCCAATAGCCGTCACGATCTTGTGGAGCGCGACAACCAGCCCCTAGGGCTCCCGTCCTGCAAGCAATCGAAGAACTAGCAAGAACGAGGAAACAAGCACTGAATTTGCAAGTTGAAATTGAAGGTTTCAAACTGAATCTTAGTCTACAATGGGGTTCCGAAGACAAGGAGACGGGCGGCTGATCCTGCACGCGCGCCTACAAGCAAGTAGCTAAGGCTAAACTTGATCTAAACAAAACCCAACCCGACCATGGCGGCTATAGAGGGATATAAGTAGATGGATTGATGACCAAAAGAGTGTTGGGGTCGTCCTCCAACCCTAGGACGCGTCCCTAATGGACCCAACTTGATACATGGGCCATAAGCCCAAAATGAGGTGACGCAACACCCTGGACAGCATGACCTGTCGACGGTAATTGGATCATTGCCGCTGCTGCCGAATAGATATTGACGTGGGACTTGATTCATATGAAAGTAAACTTGATAAGCTTTCCAACAAGTCCTGAAGCGCTTGAATCCGAATCCGTATGCAACCGTGGTGGCGGTCACAAGTTGGCACTTTGCTGCAGTCCGAATCCAGCTACCGCGAGTCCTTCTCCCTTTCGGTCTTCTCCTCGGTTCCTAATCAAAACTAGAGTGCACGCGTTTCCATTGTCTAAACAAGATGAACAAGAGCTTATCATGGAACTCACTTGATGATTAAGTTGATGAGCACGAGCACGAGTAAGAGGACCAGCTATAGGTTGTGTCGGAGAGGATGTATCGCTGGTGTTGATGTCCTCATCATCCTCCCTTTCTTGCATTTGAGTCGTCCTCGACTCAAGCTCATCTTCCTCACCCAAATAAGGCTTCAAATCTGCAATGTTAAATGTGGGACTAACCCCAAAATCTGCAGGAAGATCAAGCTTATATGCATTCTCATTAATTCGTTGCAGCACTTTAAAAGGACCATCAGCTCTAGGCATCAATTTGGATTTTCTCAGTTCTGGAAATCTATCTTTTCGCAAATGCAACCAAACCAAATCCCCAGGTTCCAGAATCAATTGCTTTCTACCTTTATCTCCAGCGCATTTGTACTTAGCATTCATGCGCTCTATGTTTTCTTTAGTGGCTTCATGCAATTTTAACATCAATTCAGCACGTTGCTTAGCATCAAAATTCATTTTTTTAGAACTTGGCAAAGGCATTAAATCAATAGGAGCACGTGGCAAGAAGCCATAGACAATCTCAAAAGGACACATTTTTGTAGTAGAATGCAATGAACGATTATAAGCGAACTCAATATGAGGCAAACATTCTTCCCACATCTTAATATTCTTCTTTAAAATAGCCCTTAACATAGTGGATAAAGTTCTATTCACAACTTCAGTTTGACCATCAGTTTGGGGATGACAAGTGGTAGAAAATAAAAGCTTAGTCCCCAATTTAAACCACAAAGTCTTCCAAAAATGACTAAGAAATTTAGCATCACGATCAGAAACAATTGTGTTGGGCACACCATGTAAGCGAACAATTTCTCGAAAGAACAAATCAGCAATATTTGTAGCATCATCAGTTTTATGACATGGTATGAAATGTGCCATCTTAGAAAATCTATCAACAACCACAAACACACTATCACGTCCCCTCCTAGTCCTTGGTAATCCCAACACAAAATCCATAGATATATCTGATGAGGACATCACCGATTCATATATGAGTATCTTATCAACTTCTAAACCAAAGGTGCAACCATTCTATATGAGACTTATTATTGATACATTTGATGAATGGGTGCTGCACCATAAAATATGTGTATTGTCATTTTCAGAATTACATGCATGGATCAAGGGAAGGTTTGATTGCATAAGGAAAGCTTGGAAGATCAATGAAGTTGATTGGGGACCAAGTCCAAGTGTTCTTAACGTTCTCCACAAAGTCACCACGTCAGTTTTGGCACAAGAAAGGAAAGAGTCCAAGTCCAACACGTTTTGGAAGTTGAATTCGGACTGCAGAAAAGTCCCAACTTGTTACGGTCACCACGACTTCATACGGACTCGGATTTGGATGGTTCAGGACTTGATGGAAAGCTTAACAAGTCTACTTTCATTTGGATCCAGCCCCATGTCCGTATCTTCTACACAGCGGCGACAATTATCCAAATATTACCGAGAGATCTTGCTGTCCAGGGTGCTGCGTCACCATATCTTGGGCTATTGGCCCATGTATCAATTTGGGTCCATTAAGGACACGTCCTAGGGTTGGAGGACGACCCCAACACCCTCCTGGTCGTCCTCTCCTCCTCTAATACCTCCCCATAGCCGCCACAAACAGATTGGGTTTTGTTTAGATGTAAGTTTAGCCATTGCTACTTCCTGGTAGACGTTTGTGTCGACTAGACCATCCGTTCTACTTGATTTCGGAACCCCACCTTCATGTGTATCAGATTTGAACCTTCATCTCTTATTTTGCAATAGAGTGCTTGTTCTACTTGTTCTTGCTTGTTCTTCGATTGCTTGCAGGAATAACCCTAGTGGTTTGGTTGGTCGTACATCCACAAGATCGCGAGCAACCGCTGGAATTGGTTGGATCGATTGCTAAGGCGCAGCATCTTGGATTGGTTGTAGTCGGGTCGTGAACGTCGTTTCAGTCCAAATTGAAGTTATCCCCCGCTTCTCATCGAAAGATCGGGCAAAAACCCTAGCGGGTTGCTGTTCTTGTTCTTTTTTGTTTTCCTATTGTACCGTGACTTTGTTTGTGTCTAGGCTCGCGTCTCTAGCACGTCTAGCCTAGGACCAGCACGGTGCCACCGCTGAACGATTTCTCAACTCCTTTTGTGACTAATGTGGTGCTAGTACTTCCTTGCACATTAATTTCAGCCTTCCTACACTCCACATATCCAACTACAACTTAAAAGGTGTTGTTTGCTGCGGTATCGATATACTATTTTCTAGGTTTCTGACTTGTTGGTTGCTGCCACCTCTTGTTTGGCTTGTAAGAACTGGTAAGAGCTCGTTTGAACAGGTTAGAGAGTGAGAGAATTATTTATTTACAACAACCACATCCTAGTAGTTGATTGGAGCATAGATATTATTGTGGATATTTTTGGTTTTCTTCTAATCATGGCAGGGATTCACATGGAAAATAAGCGTGGACTTACTCAGGTTGTGTATTCGCAAATTTGCTCAACAAATGGATGGTGACAAGCTGGCACTCATGAGGTTTGCAATGTTTTTCTTGATACAATAAAATCTGCAATACCTTACTTTGAAGGAAACTATGATCCTCATGCATATATTGAATGGGAGCTAGCTGTAGATAAAGAATTTGATAAGCATGACTTGTCTGAAGAACAAATGATTTTTGTTGCTTCTAGTGCTTTAACCAAATATGCTTTGTATGAATGGAAATATCTTTGTAGGCATGACATTGTTCCGCAAACATGGAAAGACTTCAAAATGCATTTTAGAGGTGTATATGTTCCTGCATATTATGCTGATTACTTGCTTACCAAATTAGAGAAATTGAAACAGGGTAGTAGGACCGTGAGACAATACTATCATGATTTTAAAATTTGTATCTGTTTGGTGGCTTGGATGAATGCATGGAAGATATTATGAGTAGGTTCATGAAAGGGCTCAATTCCGAAATTCAACTTTGCTCATCAGTGAAACATATAATCATATATCTTGCTTGTTTTGTCTTGCTTGTAAAGTTGAAAATCAGATTCTTTCATCTTTGAATACTTGCAAGAATGGTATGACACATTATAGCCAGCAATTATCTACATTAAATGTTGAAAGGGAGCAAAATATAGTGGAACTTGTTGATGATATGCCTTTGTCACAACATGATTTGCTTGTTGTACCTTGTGACAAAGAAGAGTTGTGTGATACTTCTTCTCTAACTTCATCACCACGACTAGAGATAGAGCACCCTCTTTTTTCCCTTGCTGTCCATAACATTTTGCAGGAGGATGAGAGCAATACTATTGAATGCATTGAGCCATTTGAGCAGCTACACCCACTACAAAGTTTGGAAAAGACTTTTGTTGCAACACCCACCATGTCAGAGGAGAGCGAGAAAAGCAACACATATGATGCTGCAATCACTCCATGTGAGTATGATCATGCTTCACTTATATCTACAACACGACTAGTGCTTGGACATGATAATTCTATTCTTAACGACATGCATGCTAAAGTAAGGAGAGTTTGTCGCATTGCTAGTGAGAAGAGGAGCTGAATATCATATCATCTTTAAAATTGCTTAGGTTATATCGAATTTGATTTTCTTTGTGACCTGAATAGTTTGGAGAATGATATATCTATGAAATCTGTTTTGCCAAGCTTTATTCAATGTTCACTTTATGCAATTGGCAAATATGATAGCAAAGGAAATTATTTGGTGCATAAAGTTTATATTTGCTCTAATATGAAATCTACTTTGGAGCTACAATACCATGATCAAATCAAGGGATGCACTAACACTAATAATGTACAACAAAGTATCCCTAGTTTTCTTATATGCAACAGGGCCAGCCTAAAGAAGGGAAGTATTGTTTGTTGTTGACATGCAACATGGTCGTCCTTCGGTTTTCTGATATCAATATAACCACATTTGAATGCCGCTGGAGCAAGTCGAGGACGACTTGCAGCCAAGAAGGGGAGAATGATGAGGACATCACCGATTCATATATGAGTATCTTATCAACTTCTAAACCAAAGGTGCAACCATTCTATATGAGACTTATTATTGATACTTGATGAATGGGTGCTGCACCATAAAATATGTGTATTGTCATTTTCAGAATTACATGCATGGATCAAGGGAAGGTTTGATTGCATAAGGAAAGCTTGGAAGATCAATGAAGTTGATTGGGGACCAAGTCCAAGTGTTCTTAACGTTCTCCACAAAGTCACCACGTCAGTTTTGGCACAAAGAAAGGAAAGAGTCCAAGTCCAACACGTTTTGGAAGTTGAATTCGGACTGCAGAAAAGTCCCAACTTGTTACGGTCACCACGACTTCATACGGACTCGGATTTGGATGGTTCAGGACTTGATGGAAAGCTTAACAAGTCTACTTTCATTTGGATCCAGCCCCATGTCCGTATCTTCTACACAGCGGCGACAATTATCCAAATATTACCGAGAGATCTTGCTGTCCAGGGTGCTGCGTCACCATATCTTGGGCTATTGGCCCATGTATCAATTTGGGTCCATTAAGGACACGTCCTAGGGTTGGAGGACGACCCCAACACCCTCCTGGTCGTCCTCTCCTCCTCTAATACCTCCCCATAGCCGCCACAAACAGATTGGGTTTTGTTTAGATGTAAGTTTAGCCATTGCTACTTCCTGGTAGACGTTTGTGTCGACTAGACCATCCGTTCTACTTGATTTCGGAACCCCACCTTCATGTGTATCAGATTTGAACCTTCATCTCTTATTTTGCAATGAGTGCTTGTTCTACTTGTTCTTGCTTGTTCTTCGATTGCTTGCAGGAATAACCCTAGTGGTTTGGTTGGTCGTACATCCACAAGATCGCGAGCAACCGCTGGAATTGGGTTATCGATTGCTAAGGCGCAGCATCCTTGGATGGTTGTAGTCGGGTCGTGAACGTCGTTTCAGTCCAAATTGAAGTTATCCCCCGCTTCTCATCGAAAGATCGGGCAAAAACCCTAGCGGGTTCGCATCAATATCCTCCCAAGGAGCATTAGGAACAGGAAGAGGTAGATACAAACCGTGGGGATTTAACCGTGACTTTGCCTTTTGACATGTTGTGCAACGAGCAACAAACCTCTCCACATCTCTCTTCATCCTTGGCCAAAAGAAATGACCAGCAAGTATGTCCTCGGTCTTCTTTGCTCCAAAATGTCCCATCAAGCAACCTCCATGTGCTTCCTGCAACAACAACAAACGAACAGAGCTAGCTGGAATGCATAGCTTGTTAGCTCTAAACACAAACCCATCACTAACGATGAATTTGTTCCATCCTTTTCCATCTTTACAATGCAGCAACACGTCTCTAAAATCGGCATCGTGAACATATTGGTCCTTAATTGTTTCTAACCCAAAGATCTTATAATCAAGTTGATTCAGCAAAGTATATCTCCGTGACAAAGCATCAGCAATAATATTCTCCTTCCCTTTCTTGTGTTTAATAATATAAGGAAAAGATTCAATAAATTCAACCCATTTTGCATGCCTACGATTCAGTTTTCCTTGACTACGAATATGTTTTAAAGATTCATGATCAGAATGGATAACAAACTCTTTGGGCCACAAATAATGCTGCCATGTCTCTAATGTTCGAACAAGAGCATAGAGTTCTTTATCATAAGTAGAATAATTGAGAACAGGCCCACTCAATTTCTCACTAAAATATGCAATAGGTTTTCCCTCTTGTAACAAAACACCTCCCAGACCAATTCCACTAGCATCACATTCAAGCTCAAAAGTCTTATTAAAATCAGGAAGTTGTAGGAGAGGCGCATGAGTTAACTTATCTTTCAACATGTCGAATGAATTCTCTTGTGTTTTGCCCCACTCAAAAGGCACCCCCTTCTTGGTAAGCTCATTCAATGGTGCAGCAATGGTGCTGAAATCCTTCACAAAACGACGATAGAATCCAGCAAGTCCTAGGAAACTCCGCACCTGGGTGATAGTCTTTGGGACAGGCCATCCCTGTATAGCTTCCACCTTGGCTTGATCAACCTCAATTCCCTGTGGAGTTACAACATAACCAAGAAAAGACACTCGATCGGTGCAAAAGGTGCACTTCTCAAGGTTACCAAATAAACGTGCCTCGCGTAGTGCATTAAAAACAGCACGTAAATGATCAAGATGTTCATCCAATGATTTGCTGTAAATTAATATATCATCAAAATATACGACAACAAATTTCCCAATGAAAGCACGCAAAACCTCGTTCATTAATCTCATGAAAGTACTAGGTGCATTAGTTAACCCAAAAGGCATGACTAACCACTCATATAAACCGAACTTAGTTTTGAAAGCAGTTTTCCATTCATCTCCCAATTTCATACGAATCTGGTGGTACCCACTACGTAAATCAACTTTTGAAAACACAACAGCACCACTCAGTTCATCTAGCATATCATCTAATCGTGGAATAGGGTGTCGATATCGAATGGTGATATTATTAATAGCTCTACAATCAACACACATACGCCATGTTCCATCTTTCTTAGGCACTAAAATTACTGGAACAGCACAAGGGCTAAGGGATTCTCGCACATAACCTTTGTCCAGTAGTTCTTGCACTTGTCGCTGAATTTCCTTTGTTTCTTCCGGGTTTGTCCTGTATGGCGCACGGTTTGGCAAAGACGCACCAGGAATAAGATCAATTTGGTGCTCAATCCCGCGTAATGGTAGCAACCCCGCTGGTACCGCACTTGGAAACACATCGGAATACTCCTGCAAAACGTTAGCAACAGCAGGGGGCAAAGAACATTGCATATCCTCAATTGAAATCAAAGCATCCTTGCATATCAAAGCATAAGCAACAGGAGTGGATGCATTGAACTCATTAATATCTGATTTGGTAGCTATCATACAACGTCCTTTCAGTTTTATCTCATCTTTGTTACCAATTACAGATTTATCATTTTTACTGCTCTCGCTCTTTGCTTTAGTAGCCCTTGCAACATCAGTTTGCATAATAGTTTCAGGGGACATAGGATGCAGCACAATTTTTCGATCATGGTATAGAAAAGAATACTGATTTGATCTACCATGATGCATAGAATCTCTATCAAATTGCCAAGGTCTACCTAGCAGAATGTTACAAGCTTGCATAGGCACAACATCACATTCAACAATATCTTTGTAGGATCCGATGGAAAAATTGATTCTCACAAGTCTAGTTACCTTTGCCTTACCACTGTTGTTCAGCCATTGGATGTAGTAGGGATGCGGGTGTGGTTTGGTGTTGAGGGCAAGTTTCTGCACCATATCGCTGCTTGCCAAGTTGTTGCAGCTACCTCCATCAATGATCATGCGGCAAGAACGCTCTTTGATGACACACTTTGTTTGGAATAAAATATGTCGCTGATTTTGCTCCGCCTTCTCCATTTGTGCACTAAGCACTCGCTGCACGATCAAGCTTTCATAGTGGTCCGCTTCACCTGCATTAATATGTTCTTCTATTTGTTCTTCATTACCTGCATGGTCAGTCGCAAGCAGTGCAAGCGTGTCTTCATCAAAATCACTAGCAGATGAGCACTCACCATCATCTTTGACAATCATAACTCGCTTGTTTGGACAGTCACGCATCATGTGTCCATATCCCTTGCACCGGTGACATTGTATGTTGCTTGTTCTGCCCGTCGATGCCACGGATGAAGTACTCGCAGCAGGCTTTTGCATCGTCTTTGCAATTGAATTTGTGGGAGCAGCTCGAGACTTGTCACTAGATGATGGAGTAGACATACGTGTAGATGGAGTTGTAGTCATGCGTTGCTGCCATGAATTAGCCTTCCCTGCAGAAATATTAGTCCTTGCGCTAGCACGTCGTCCCTGCACTTCCCTTTCAGCTTTACAAGCAAGATGAAACAAACGGGTTACACTATTGTATTCTTTGTAAGCGAGGATGTCCTGAATTTCCCGATTTAACCCACCCAAAAATCTAGCCATAGCCGGTTCCTCATCCTCCTCTAGGTTACAACGCAACATACCCGTTTGTAATTCCTGATAATATTCTTCTACACTTTTAGCACCTTGTCTCAATTGCTGCAACTTATTTATCATATCACGGGCATAGTAAGATGGAACAAATCTAGCTCTCATGGCTCGTTTCAGCGCATCCCAAGTTCTAGGTAAGTTATTAGGATTTTTCTTTCCATATTCTATCCACCAAACAGAAGCAAAATCCGTAAACTCACTAGTAGCAGCCCTAACACGTGTAGTCTCAGGAAATTCATGACATGCAAACTTTTGATCAACAGCAATCTCCCAAGTAATGTAGGCATCAGGGTCATATTTACCATCAAAAGGAGGTATCTTAAATTTAATCTTACTGAAAGCATCATCATTATTGTGTACCTCGCGTCGGCGGTTGCCACCCATACCTCTACGGTTGTGACGTAGGCGTCGTCGATCACGAGCGTCTGGATCATCATGCTCAGTATCAGCAGTGTAGTCATCTTCATGACTACCGTGCTCTCGATCTCCCTCCTTTTCTTCTTTATGCTTCTCTTTATCT